>JAYEPQ010000012.1:22589913-23052413 GCA_036321105.1 Dracaena cambodiana | reverse complement strand
AGGTCTTCCTCTCCTTCTCCAGGAACAACAATGACGGCTCTCTATGGGTCAAGCAATCAAAACCCTTGGAGTGGAGAGGGGACCTAACCAATACATATATATATACACAGTCCAATGGACCCTCCCATAAAGAAACCATTAGACCCATTAGGCCCACACTTACCGTCCAACCACAATTACCTTTAATAGGTGTGCATGAGCCCAACAAAACGATCACTACAATGGCCCATTCTTAATGTCTCATAACCAAATTGGTTCAGCCCGTTTTTAAGAAAACAAAAGGGAACAATTAATTGGAGCTCAATTATAAGAAAATTCTAATACTATTAGATAAAGATAACTCTTAATTGGCATCATTAGAAGCACTGAATAAATCTAAACCATGCGTTATTACATTTTAATATTACATTGTTAATTAAATCCCAGCTTAAAAATTTTAGTAATGCAAAGGTTCCTTAAAATTAGAAATTAACGATCAACATCCTAATTGTCTCCAAAATTTGACTTCTCTTGGTATTAAAGTTAAAATTTTCTAAAGCAAAGTCTAGCTTAGTAATTAATATAGACGATTAGTCAGTTGTATATAAATGGGGAAATAACAACAAGAACACATCGATCCTCATCGTCAAATACACTACCTACCAGTGCAACTAATTAGCTAGTAATTAGAAGATCAACGGTGAATTACAGGTCTCGTCAAACATTATAGACACAAGTCACACAGGAGGCTTATATATAATCTACCCTGCTCCAATTTCGTATTATCTAGACAGCTCTTCTCAATTTTGCGTACATCAACTTTAGGCCAAGGGATAACAATAGAAGCATTTACAGACCGATTTTTAGCTCGTTCTATTCAAAATATTGAGACTTTCGCATTAAGAATGGTTGAAGGAGTCATATCAAATTTTAACAACAAAACATGTGCTTTTTGAAACTTTTTTCGTTTTAATTCAAAATTTTGAATAGAACATCTCATCCAAAGTCTCTAATTCCTTTCTGCTGCTGTGGGAATCTTAATTTGGTGTACCTACTTTTCATCCATCCAATTTTATTAGCATTCTATATATATAGACACACACACACGTTATTTGTGTCTATGAGTTACTTCATGATTTTGTACTCATCCTGCACGTACTCATCGTTGTATCAATTTGTATGCAAAGCATCGCTACGTGTATCATTCACCATTTAAAGTCGGATCAACCTTTTGTCTACCACTGTTTGCATTAATATAAATCAATAAACGTACGTCATCCTTGTTTTCCTTACTTTGTGCTTTTACATTTCAGCACTCCAACCGCCATTGACTCGATCCACTGAAACCAGCACATAGGTATATGTGTGTTGGCCGAAGAAAATTTACGCAACAAACATACGTTTTTGTTACACCCGGTGGGACTCATGACCTCGGATGATGTAGGGGGAGAGTTGTTACTCATCCAGCTTACAGTTTTCAGGTTTTCAAATATATTTCCCTACTTACCCTATTTGTATTTATTTATTCTTCAAACCAGTTCTGAACCTCTATTTGTATTTATTTATTTATTTATTTATTAATGATGTTAACCATATTGATGTAAATCATAGGATACAAACTGACTGATTTGATATGGAGGAGTACAATGGGAGTTTTATGCGACCGTAACATTCCATTAAGAATGAAGAGAAAATTTTATAGGACTGTTGTTAGGCCAGATTTATTATATAGCACGGAATGTTGGATTTTAAAGAAACGTCATTCACATAATATAAGAGTAATAGAGATGCGTATGCTCCGCTGGATATACGGCAACACTAGAAAAAATAAAGTAAAAAATGAAAATATTCATGCTAAACTAGGTGTAACTCCTATCGATGAGAAGATGCGTGAAAATCGCTTATGATTGTTTGGTTATGTGCAACGTATACCTAAAAATACACCAGTTCGACGAGGGGAGTTTATCAATATAGGACAAGTTAAAAAAACGAAAAGAATACTGAAGAAAATATAGATAGAGGTGATACGAGAAGATATGGATTCTAGATGTCTAAATGAGAAGATATTACTTGATAGAAATGAATGGAGAAGGACTATCAACGTGATCGATCCAGTGTGATTCTTTTTTAGTTCATGTAGCTTACCCCAAGTACTTGGGATAAAAGAATTAGTTATTGTTATTGTTGTTGTTATTGTTATTTTATTAAAATAACAGCAAAACTCACGAGCGAAGACCATCTATCTTTACTTTTTGGGCTTTTATATATGTTTTAGTAGTTAGCACTCTGACAATTATTGTCCGAGTCTACTATCAGGGCAACCCCCTATCCCCCTACTCATTGTTATAGTTGTGGATGGGCTCAACCTACTATTTGTACGGATAAAGGAATCAAACAAGATTGCAGAATTACCCGCTTCTCGGATGACATCATTTACAAATCTGCAATACGCAAATGACACACTAATATTCGGCCATTGCAATATTTTGCAGGCATGTGCAATTAAATGGATACTGAATTGTTTTGCACGGTCTGATTTGAGAATCAATTACTACAAGAGCCTCGTTACTCTTACACGTGAGGAAAGTGTCGTTAGCAAGATGATAGTGAGTCTTTTTTGTTGCAGAGAAACTAAATTTTCAATCCTTTACTTGGGGATTCCAATCAGCCTGGACAAACTTAGGAAGTTAGATTGGAACCCATTATTGAGAGAGTGGGCTGTAGATTGGGTTGGAAAGGAAGAACTCTCTCCCTAGGTGGCAAATTGATTTTAGTAAATGTCATGCTATCTTCTATACCGTCATACTTCATGCCCTATTTTATCACCCCTCGCTGGGTAAGACAAAAAATTGATAGATTGAGAAGCAGATTCTTGTGGAGGGACTCGATAAACCACGGCCAGAAATTTCACCTGGTTGCTTGGGATCAGGTATGTAAGGAAAAGAGAGAGACGGTGGGCTTGAGGTCTTAAATATAAGGTGCTATAATTCGACTCTTATTACTAAATGGTGGTGGCGGTTACTACCCGTTCCAGAGGAAACTATACAAAACCTATTACGAAGAAAATACGGCTCAAGAAGGGGTTTCTGGAAAGGTAAAGATAGAAACACCCACAGCACATCAGGTTTCTGGAGAGGAGTTAGAAGCACAAAAGAACTATTTTGGCAGGTGTTCACTTACAGTGTGGGTAGGGGTGATATTGTTGCATTATGGGAAGATATTTGGTGTGACAACCTCCCACTTAAAGTATCGTTCCCGTTGACATACGAGTCACAAGGTACGATAAAGCAATTCTGGGGCAAGGGTAGATGGAGGCTAGGAAATGAGGCATGATTGGGCTGGCAATCCATCCGCAACTTGCTACAACACATTCAGCTCAATGATGTTGAGGATTACCCGATTTGAAAATAGGATAAATCTGGCTCCTTTACAGTGAATTCAATATATGATTTCCTTAATGACTGTGGTATTAGATCACTGCATGCAAATCACATATGGAAGACTAAGTGCCCATTAAAAATTAAAAAAATTTCTTTGGCTAGTGGATAAGCAAGCAATCCTTACTTGGGAGAACCTGCAATGAAGAAAGTAGCAGGGTCCAAGTAAATGTACATTGTGCGGCTCTACCAATGAAACAATGTCACACGTCTTGATGGAGTGTCGTTTTTCTGTGATGTTTTGGAAGGAAGTTGCCTGCAAGCAAAGAATTCGGTTTAGGGCGGATAGTTCGCTATCGATTTGGAAGAGGCTCTTACATATGGGTACTCAGAATTTAGATGAGTATAGAAAACTTATAGCCGCTATAGTGTAGAACCTATGGTTAGAAGGAAATAGAAAAACGTTTAGTGATACTGCTTATAGTTTGGATCACGGTATTTATTATATTACTAACAATATCTTACTATGGATAGCTGCATTTGCAGATACAGGGACAACCTAGCACTCTACTGCTCTGACTACGCCTAGACTTCCACTGGGTACAGCAGCTGCAGAAGCCAAAGCTGGTATAGCCCCCCGTGGCAATCCAGTTGTTGAGGAGTAGGACTAGCAGATTTCTATTACCCGCCACTAGGGGTGGCAGTGATAGGATGTACTTGTTTTATTTTGCCATGTAGTTTGTACTGGACCGTGAGTGCCCATTTTTGCCTATGAACTAGTATATATACTCTTTCTTTCTTTTTTATCATTTTGTCTTATTATTTATAGTTCTATTAAAAACGTTTTTATGGAGCGCGGAGGCATTTGCTTATTGTTTATTTTCAAAAAAAGAAAATTATTATTCTAGCCATGAACTTGCACGTAGTTATCCATGCGTTGGCTGAAGAAAACCTGCACGTCAAACACTTCCATATCTATGGCACATAGTTATCCGTGTGTTGGCTGAAGAATAACTTGTACGTCAAATACTTCTATGTCAACATCTATATATCCATATCGATATTGATGGATAAAAAATTGCAAATTTTGGTCAAAAGTGTTTACATTTGTTTCATGGATGGGGTTTTCCAAATAGATTCTAAATTTTTACTAGGGGACACATGTAGGGATACATTCAAATACTTAAATAGATATCTGATAAAATACAGTGAGCTAGATAGATACACTGCATGATTTTTCAATAGTTTAACAAAAGATCATATGATCTTTCGGTTATTATAGTTGTGTGGAAGAACTAAACACATGCAACTATGATACTGTTAAAACCATGCATAAAAAAGATAGAAAAATAACATAAAGCTATATTTCTTTTTGTCTGGAAAGTTTTAAATTCGACTCCTCGTAATATTGTTCAAAATACATTATTCAGATAATATTAAAATAATTTGTAGCTGGATGGTAATTTGTAATTAGCAAAATTAAAATAAAAAGTAGTAAAACAAAAGACCGGTCAATTGAGAGGACTTTATATGGGTACTCAAATCACATGAGTTCTTATACAATCACCTTAAAAGAGTTTTTATCTGTAATGAACAGTATACATTATTTACTTGCATAGCCCATTATTTACCTAAGAAGAGGGAGTCATCTTGCTAACAATTTAACATGCCTTGTATTGGTTTTGTATATGTCAAGCATGGACTACATGATGTTCGAAGTTCGACAGTCTCCAAAAATGAAAAATATTTTTCCATTATAAAGATCATTTGAGGAAAAATTTACATTGCAAATGAATACTATTATGCAAGTCTCTGTCTGTTTTAAACGTGTTTTCCTATTGTAGTGTAATAATAGATAGCTATACATAATTTGTAAAATGTAGATTGTAATAATAGATATAACTTTATTGTCATATAGTTTCATGATTATCATGTCTAATTTTGAATTCTGAACTTTTGAGTCTCGCTGAATTATTCCTTCCTGAATGTCAAATTTTATAACTATGCCAATTATATGCATACTATATAGCAAAAATGGCCAAGATATCAGTCGTTAATACTTACAGTTTCAAGATTATGCAGATCACTAAACGCAATAATTTCTTCTGTACATCATTAGGAGCAAATTGCAAATAATATCCATATACAATTAATAGTGCTGCGTGCACTAATACCTCTTCAATGATTTTAATAGAAAGTCGCACCTCAAACTGTAGTTACAAACTCGGATACAGTCCATATGATGCTCCCACGGTACGGGTAGCATTCGTCTATATATCATAAATGAATATGCCAAATCAAAGTATAATTAATAAAATGAATGTTATTTTCACAAAATCATATACACATATGCACATAATTAATAATAGTAAGACACAAAAATAATTTATTCCGATAAAATAGCAATTCAATCAAAGGACATAAAAGAATCCTAAAAGATAATAATACTTATTACAATTTTAGACTTAGAGTCTAGAAAATAATAAACTGAAGTTGATTACATTGTCTAATTTATTAAAATAATAGGAAAAAATGAATATTCCCTAATAAGAGCTTTACAATGGAAGTACTTACTGATTATCTACTAACTTCTTAAAATATGATTCCAGCTGTGATGAGTCCTCTTCCTTGATAACCTGCAAATTAGTGTTTGGGCGTGCCAAAACAGGATTGTTAGAATGACATAACAAGTGCGACAATAAAATTATATATATATATATATATATATATATATATATATATATATATATATATATATATATATATATATATGAGAAAAATGGAAATGAGCTGACAGCTCATGCAAGTTACCTGACCTACAGTTCATTTTCACTATCTCCAATAATCTTTTAAAAAAATTTCTTTTGGATTATGATCTCGATTCCTTAGGGTTCACTCATACCCAATTTCTTGGATTTTAATTTTGACTTGGTCCTCCATCAAGTTAACACAAAATTAACAGTTTTCAATAAATAAAATATTTTATATGCACTTGATGAAAAAGGTAAATGAACTCCAAAATGAAAATTTCCTAATAATATCTTAACTTTAAAATGTAATGCCTATCAATATGTTTATTCATAGTTCGGCCACAAAGTAAAATTGGTGATTATGTGAAAGTGTAGTCTTGCCTACACTCCCTACACCATGTCTCTTAATATTATATTTTATTAATGATAGTAATGATTTGTAAAATAATCAAATGTTGATTTCCATGTAGAGAAACATTACTCACATTCTCTTTTATCTTTTAAGAATATTATTAGTATTAATCATTTAATATTGAATACGAGATGTTATCAAATGCAAGTTTCTCCTACAACTCAATAATGTATCTGGGCTAAGTTAAGATCTTAAATCTTCTATAGACATTCCTTGAAAATTTTAATAGAAGTAAAAAAAAATAATTTAAAGGTACATGTTGACTTCTAAGCATGTCTAGTCACTATATTAATAGAAAATAGAATAACATTTGTCTTCAACATAGTAGGTTTTGATATAACATATTTATGATTATATTCATCAGTTTTGTTGGAAACTAAAAGAATAAAATTTATAATGTAGATCGTTGCTAATTTAAATTTCTTTTAATAAAAAATAACTAGGGTGAGTTAAATACTTATAGTTTACATAAAAATGAACATTTTAATATACATATAAAAAGTGAAAGAGATAAAGAATTGAAATTGGCACTTAAAACTTATTCTTAAATTAATATTTAATTCAGATATAAATAACAAGAGGATGAATTATTCAATTCACAAACAAATAACAAGAAATGGGGTGTAGGATTTGAACTTGCTTCAAAAAATTTCTAAAATTGACTACCAACAATTCAGATCGAATCTCCCTTTTTCTCCTTTCTATTCTTTTCTTTCCTTTTTTTTCTTCTTATTCACTATCCATTTTTTCTTCTTTTCTTCCCTTCTTATTTTTTTTTCATTCTCTGCTTCCTTTCATCCTTCTCCATTTTTTCTATTTTCTTAAGGTGTTCACTTATTTCCTGAAGTTATTTTTTTTAACGTGAGAAAAAAATGAGAAAGAAGAGATAAGTTGTTAGTTAGTTAGAAGGATGGAGTTTAGATATTTGGAATGAGATAGTTATTGGATAAGATTAATTATTATAGTTTAGATTTTAAAAAACTATCTTATCTTATTTTATTTTATCTTTTAAAAGTATTTAAGATAATAAATTAAATAAAAACAACAAAATAATAAATTAGTTATATCTTTAAGATATTCATTATATTATTTATTTAAGTAAGAAAGAAATTTCAGAAAAAATAAATTTTCAGGTATGGTAGAAATTGGGATGTTACAAATTTTAATTCTCCTAACGACCCTTCTTCTATCACACGTTCATTTTTATCGAATTTCCAACCTTCTCGTCGTCAATACCCAATTTTCTTCTTCTTTTTTCAGTTGCCAATTTATAATTTTCTTCATCTTAATATCAAATTTGCAGTTGGAGTTTCTCTTTCTCACACACCATTGGGGATGAGAATAAGCTAGTCGATGAGTCAAATTTTGATCCGTTATATTCAAAATTTTAAATTAGAAACACTAAATTTCGATTTTTAATTTAAACTTTTGAATATTACAAACCAAAAATTGATCATTGGACCTGTAATTAATCATTGGACCTGTCTGCTCATCTCTACACATCATTGTCACCTTCCCCTCCAATTCCTACCCTTCCTGTCCTTCTATCATTAAATCACAGTCCATCATCATCACACGAGGCACATGTATTTCACTATATATCAATAAAAAAAATTTTAATTTAGAATTTTGAATATGATAGACCAAAAATTAATTATTGGATAAAGAGGGAGGGTTGTGGAACTCCGCCAGTGCTATACTTAAAAATTTATTCTTTCACTGCCTGTCCCAAAGCAGGATAAATGAGGAGAGTTGTGATAGGCTAGTGACAACCAGTATAAAACATTATCACATATTATGGCATGAGCCAAAATATGAATTTCGTTAGGGCATTCCCTACTGAGCGACGCTCTACATCGGAGTCTGGGTGTATTGAAAACTGTATGAGGGTTGCTAGGTCGTCGCTCAGAAGCGACGCGCCACGTCGGCACCCGGATATGGTGTCAAATGTACAATGTTTCCTACATCTTAATGAGCGGGTGGGGTAAAAAAGTTAGCTCATAACATAATCATAAATATAGATTTTGGTTAGCATCGTGAAATATAGGTTCTCTTACGGTAAATTAGCATAGTTAGTTGATGATATATTAGAAGGAGAATTAATATTTTGTGCATGCAGGAGATTAAGTAGATATGTGAGAAAGCTAAATTTATGGAGCCTTGGAGTTATAAACTTTAGTATACGGGTAGAGATAGAAATCGTAATGGGGTAGGTGTGATCATAGATAAGTAATTTCTTGGGGATGTAGTGGAGGTTAGGAGGAAGGGTGATAAAATTTTATTAGTTAAACTTTTTTAGATAGATAGATTTTTAATGTCATTAGTGCCTATTGTAGAACGATAAAAATAATCTGGATCCAAAATCCGAGTTCGAATCCAAAATCCGAGTCCGAATCCAAAATCCGAGTCCGAATCCAAATCTAAAATTCGAGTCCGAGTTTGAGTCCGGATCCAAAATCCGAGTCCGATTCCGAATCTAAAATCCGTGTCCAAAAACAAATCTGAATTCAAATAATAATAATAATAATATAAATTAATTAATTAAAAAATTAAGGGTGCGAGGCATGCGAGGCTCAGCCTCGCGTGGATGCGAGGCTTGCAACAAATGAAATAAATTAAAAAAATTAAGGAGGTGAGCCTCGCACCCACACGAGGCTCAGCCTCGTGTGGATGCGAGGCTCTCAGGAGATCCATGCAAAAATAAAAAAAAATTAGGGGAGACGAAATAAATTAAAAAAAATTAAGGAGGTGAGCCTCGCGTGGGTTGCGAGGCTCTCAGGAGACCCATGCAAAAATAAAAAAAAGGAAAAAAAAAATGAATTTTGCATGAGCCTTGCACCCACACGAGGCTCAGGGAGCCCTCAGGAGACGAATGCAAAAATCAATAAAAAAAAATCGCATGAGCCTCGCACCCAGCCTCGCGTGGAAGCGAGGCTCATGAGAGCCCATGCAAATTAAACAAAAAAAATAAAATATTTTGCATGGCATGAGCCTCGCACCCACGCACGCGAGGCTCAGGCCAAAAAAAAAAAGAAAAAAAAATTAAAAAAAAAAATTCTCTCTCTATCTGTCTTTCTCTCTCATCGGCCCTGTTCGGTCGCTCGCTCGCCCCGTTCGGTGGCCAGATTTTGCACAATAAGCTCCCGACTTTATACACACAATATATTTTTGTCCAATTTCTAATTATTTTGCAATTTCTAATACTATCCAAATTTTAATTAGAATCAAATTGATTTTTGGATGAAAAAACTCTTCATATTCTTCATTGGAGTTTGGATAATTCTACAATTCTAAATCAAACCCAAATTGATTTTTGGATGAAAAATTATAAATTAGTTTCATTAGAGTTTGATAATCATACAAATTCTAATTAAATTCTAATTTGAATTTAACTAATTTTGGGTGTAGAAAGAGGACCCGATTCAATGAATCTGGAAAAAATCAAGTCAAAAAAAGATTCGAATATCTCATCGAGATCACCAAGAGATTTCGATTCAATCTAAAAGGAAACCGGATTATGTTCCTATCTACAAGGAAACCTCTTCAATAACAGGAGACCTATAAATACCCTCAAAGATAATTCAAAAAGGACTTTTGGCAAATCGATCTACGTGCGAGAGTCTCAAAGCCTTGCAAACGGGGAAAGGACCAATCCCCATAACTATTTCGAATCCCACATCTTCTGTAAAAAGAGAGCGACGATCTATAAGTTCTCTCTGTCTGCTTTTATTTTATTTTCATTGTAATTCGAAAAAGAGAAATTTTTTATAATCTGTAATTTTTCTCTATCAATGGCAATGGAAAGATCCAACCCGTTTCTATGGTAAACAGACTGGCGACCACAGTGGAAGAGATCTCCTATACTGAAGAGGAGATGGTGGTCCAATCTGATGTCCACAAGATTGGAGAGACGGTTGAGATACTGGTAATCGAGTCAACCAGCAGAAATATAAAGATTACGTATCTTCAGACTCATCGAGTCCACGCCATAAGAGATCTGTGCGGCAAAAGCACAAAAGACTAACTTTGAACAAAAAGAGGACTTCATAGTCTTGGATGACAAGGAGACATTGATTCATCAACAGCCCCTTGGATCTCCGAACTATGATTCGTCAACACCAACTGTGTTTCTCCCAACATTCAGGGAGTTCGCTGCATATGATGCCAAAGGAGAACCTATCGCGGTACAAAAATGGACTAAAATGCACAACCAGAATCGAAGGGCGCACCGCAGAGCACTCAAAACTCATTTTGCATGCCAGGCTCAGAATCAGCCTAGCATGAAGCGAGATGGATGCTAGGCTCAAAATCAGTCTAGCATGAAGCAAGGAGGATGTCAGGCTCAAAAACAACCTTGCACCTATCAGCTTGGCAAAGGACAACCTTACACCTCTTATCCTGACAGAGGTCAGCCTTGCACCCATCAGCTTGGCGAAGGCCAGCCTTACACCTATCAGCTTAGCAAAGGGTAGCCTTACACCTCTCATCCTGGCAAAGGGCAACTTTGCACCTCTCATCCTGGCAAAGGGCAACCTTTCACTTCTCATCCTGGCAGAGGTCAGTCTTGCACCCATCAGCTTGGTGAAGGCCAGCCTTGCACCCATCAGCTTAGCAAAGGGCAGCCTTGCACCTCTCATCCTAACAAAGGGCAGCCTTCCACCTCTCATCCTGGCGAAGGTCAACCTTGCACCCATCAACTAGGCAAAGAGCAGCCTTGCACCCATCAGCTTGGTAAGGGGCAGCCTTGCACCTCTCATCTTGGCAGAGATCAGCTTAGCACCTCTCATCCTGCTAAAAGTTAGCCTTGCACCTCTCATTGTGGCAAAGGGCAGCTTTGCACCTCTCATAATGTCAAAGGTCAGCCTAACACCTCTCATCCTGGCAGAGGTCAGCCTAACACCTCTCATCCTAGCAAATATCAGCCTAGCACCTCTCAGCCAAGCAAAACTTTGCCTTACACTCATCAGCTTGGCATAAATAAGACCAGATGCTAGCCTTGTACAAATAAATTTCAAAACCAAATTAAGTCTAAGCCAGCGCACGAGGCTAGTTCAACTAAGCCAGCATGTAAGGCTAGATCAACACACCAGGCTCGTCCAGTGCGCGAGGCAAGAGTCAAGCCTTAGCCTCACACAAGAATAGAAGGATGCAAGGCTACCAAGCAGGGTCATGCAAGACATACCAAAATTAATTGTGAACATCGAATTGGACTTGGAGTTAAGAAACATAATTTCTATGATTTCTTGAAGCCATCTGTCTGGACGAATAGACATCACTCAAGAAGCAGGTCCCATCCCCAAAATATGGTCATATCTGCACCACAAGAAAAAACTCCAGATTTACGAAGTTATCTCACGAACAAAAGGGAAGCCGCACAGTTCCATCGGTCATGCTGCTGCGAAAAATTAAATGCCGCAGTGACTCACTGTCGCTGTGAAGCTCCGAGAACGTCAGTGTTCAGCCGATTGTCAGCACCAGAATCTTGCATTCCAAAGAAAAGACGACTGCAGAGATGAGACTCAGACTCAGACTCAGACCAAGAATTGCCCATTTTCACATCAAATATGATGAGTAAAGGTAAGAAACCAGTCGCAGAAGGGTATGTCTCTGAATCGAGGCAAAGAAGACCTATCATCACACACGCCTTAGAAAAGGTGTGACAGCTTCCCGCACTTACAAAAAATTGGCAGGGGGTCTTGATGAAGAATATGAAGAATTTAGCGATCACTCAGCCATAGCAACGCCGCGATCGTATGCTTCCTCTCGGTCCGGCAGGGGGACAGTTCATATGGCCGAACCATCGGCCGAGATGAGACAGAGGATTGAGGCACAAGAACGCCTCATCCAGGAGCAACAAAAATGCATCGAAAACCTCAAAGTGATACTTGCGAAGGTCCTGGAAAATAATCAAAAGAACATAGAAGACGGTACAGGAGGTTCTTCCTCTTTTGATAAAACTAATAAAGAGAAAGATGGAATTGAATCCAACCGTGATAAAACTAGGAAAGATGAAGCTGAATCTAACCGAAATACCGGGGGAAGGGCAGTGAGGACAAATATTACGTTGATCCTCACGCCGAAAAAATGGAGAAGCTTCAAAACCAGATAGAAGTCTTGATGCATCACAAAGGATTGAAAGAAACAGGGATCACGAGACCCTACCCGATAGAGTGGGAGTCTGCCCCGTTTCCAGCAAAGTATAAGCCTCTCAAGTTAGAGTCATATGATGGGAAGGGATCTCTGAACCAACATATATACTACTTCCTTTCACAGACCGGCCATCTCATAGGCAATGACCCAGTGATGACAAAAATTTTTGCAAGTACTCTGTGAGGGCCTGCATTTACTTGGTTTATGCAGTTGCCCCGGAGAACTATTAATGTCTGGTCTGATGTGGAAAGGGAGTTCCTAACTCGCTTCTTCGAAGATGACATCGAAGTATCCATTCACTCTATTCTGGCAAATAAGCAAAAAGAAGATGAGACGGTTAAAATCTTCATCGAGCGTTTCCGTGAGATGTCAATGTGATGCCCGCATGGCATGTCGCAGGAGATATTAGTGGAGACTTGCAAGCACAATCTGCAAACCAAGATATTGGTCAGAATGGGAGTGGTTGAATCTAAAAGCTGGAAAGAACTAGTTAAGTAAGGCAAATTAGCTGAAAATCTCATCTGCCGCCTGAGAGAACAACGCCCCACAAGAAACGCCCCGGAAGGACGACGATATCCTCAAAACTTTTGATTGAAAGGAAAAGAGGCTATGGCAGGAGGAACGCCTCCGCAACATAAAGCCAAAGATCAAAAAGAAAAAGACGCACTCAAACAGTACTCCACACCTGTCTACGACTTTAAAGACGAGCAAACAGTAACGCTCTTTAATTTGCTCAATAGAAAAAGGATGCCCCAGTTTTCCTCCAATCCGAGGCCAGAGGAAGTATGGAAGACCAACGACCCCAAGTACTGTCTCTATCATCAGAACGTGGGGCATGCTACGAAGGATTGCTATACATTTAAAAGAAAGATCCAGGCACTAATCGAAGCCAAAGTAATCACACTAAAGTTGGAGCAGAAAAGGGTGACGGCTAACGCGGTCACTCTAATAGTTGGAACTAATGAGTTTCCCGCAGGAGTATCCCCGGTGCCTGTCGGAAAGATGGTTCTGGTTAGGGTCTCTCCCCAGTCACTATGAAGAAAGGTGAGATTATGTAGGTACATCCAGATCTTTTGAACGATGAGCAATGGTCATCATCGAATAAACAGAAGCTGAGCAAAGAAAAAACTTTCCATGCAATTTCTGCAATCATCGGTGATGACCACGATGAGGCAACTATCTTAACTGACTCCAAAACGGAAGCATCGGCTTTGGCCACTCATCAAGATGAGGTAGGCCCATCAGGAACTCACTCGGGGAGGAGCTATCTCAAAGATTACTCCAAAGTGCGACCCAATGAACCCACCACAACGAATGAAGAGCCACCCTCTACACAGAAGGAGCTCCGCTTTCAGAAGGGGACAAAGAAGGATAGTGAGATAGCTGGTGCGCCATTTAAGTTTGATGTGCTTGCTCAGCTAGCCAACATCTCGGCCCGCATAAGTCTCTACGAGTTGTTGCGATTATCTAAGACAACTAGAGACGCGTTGAGGGAAGCTCTGACTGATTATGAATCCTTTTTGGCTCAAATCGTAGAGCCGTCTGTGAATGCAGAGGAACTTTGCCTGCACTGTAACCAAGTGACGAGGCAGGTTCCATGCATCACCTTCTCGTCGGATGATATACAGGTCAAAAACTTTAAACATAACAGACCCTTGTATTATACATGATATATGGGCTCTCTTAAAGTTGACCGAATTCTCATAGACCCAGGGTCTGCTTTAAGCATCATCTCAAGGAGATTGATGCAAATACTTGGGATCTTAGTCAGTCGATTGACGCCCACCAACACCTCCATCTTTGGCTTTAACTCCAATGGAAGCCATCCCTTGGGGAAGATCCAACTTCGCTGCCAGATTGGAAGTCTAAAGTCAAAGGCGACGTGTTATGTCATCGACGCCGACACTTCTTACAACATACTTTTAGGATGTCCTTGGATTCACTCCAACATGGTGGTGCCCTCTACTCTCCACCAATGTATGAAATATTGTGATGATCAGGGGGCAATCCACATATTGATTGCCGACAAGCAGCCCTTTAAGGGGGTGGAAAACTACTTCACGGATGTCATACTGTATAGAGATACAACAGAGGCATCTGCGAAATCAACAAAGAAGCAGACACTGAACCCGAGCCAACAGATGAAGAAGACTGCGAGTTCGAGATAAATCCTTTTGTAATCAGTTATTAATGATTTTGATGTAACCAACGCTGCCGATGAGGCGGACGAGTTGATTATTAATGAAAATATAGGTTTTGCTTATGTTTCTGCTGTTGCTTTGGATTCTACTCCGTCTTGTACAAGCACAGAAATGGATAGCATATCCGAGTGGGAGGCTCTAGCGGCATTCTATCTGCCAATATGGTCACCGTTTGCTGGGCAGACCAAAATTCACAATGTGGACAAAGAAACTTTTGAGGTGCCCACTCGATGGCCAGACCAACAGCCGATAATATTCGGACGAGTTGAGTCGCGGCCCGAGCATACCATAAGTAGTGAAAGCGAGGACCAAACGGCACCTCAATTTGGCCATTACGAATCAGTGTCCCATCAAATGATGAAAAGCATGGGCTACGATTTCAACTGTAATCATGGATTAAACTTCGAAAGAGAACGACGAAAACTTTTGCGTTCGTTTGTCCCACGAGGAAAGAATCCCGATTACTATCATAAAACCTCCAGGGGGTTGGATATGTTACTACTTCCGAATTCTCAGGAAGAGAGTACATAGACTCAGCCGAATCAGAAAATCCTAAAGAAATAATAGAATGGGATTCTGATGTTGGTACAAGTGTAATATTTGAGGTCCTTGCTACGAACATGGTTTCAGTAAGCCATGAAGAACCAGATGATGCCTGGGCACAACACATGGATATCCAATGGGATATCAGATTTGAGCAACGAGAACCGCCAACTGAAAACCAAGTGGTTCAAATCAATATGGGAACTGAAGAAGACCCGAAACCTATCTTTATAAGTGAGAGTCTCACTTCTCAAGAGAAAGAGAATCTCATGTCCCTCATAAGAGAGTACATTGATGTCTTCGCATGGAGCTACGAAGACATGTTTAGCTTGGACCCACAAGTTTCCATGCACCGACTTAATATTGAGCTAGATGCTAAACCCGTAAAACATCAACAAAGGCGTTTCAAGCCCGAGTTGATGGAAGCTATAAAGTCTGAAGTCAAGAAGCTGATAGACTCAGGCTTCATCCGCGAAGAGCAACGTTCTGACTGGGTAGCAAATATCATGCTAGTACTCAAGAAAAATGGCAAGATACGGATATACATAGACTTCTGAGATCTTAACAATGCATGCCTAAAAGATGAATTTCCACTCCCCATCACGGATGTCATGATTGATAACACGTGCGGGTTTCAGCGGATGTCCTTCATGGATGGTTTCTTAGGATACAACCAACTAAAATGTATCCAGAAGACGAGAAACACGTGGCATTTAGAACACCGCTCGGAATATACTGCTACACAATGATACCCTTCGGATTGAAGAATGCCGATGCTACTTACCAATGGGTTATGAGCGTCATCTTTCAAGAACACTTACGTAAAACCGTTGAGTTCTATGTGGATGACCTCGCCGTTAAAACTAAGAAGAAAGAAGATCACTTGCAAGACTTGAGGGTGATGTTTGTTATCATGAGGAAGTATCAACTGAAGATGAATCCTACCAAGTCATTTCTTGGAGTATCGAGCGGGAAGTTCTTAGGATTTGTTATCACCTCAAAGGGAATCCACCTTGACCCTGATAAGGTCAAAGCGATAAAAGAAATGCAGTTACCATGGAACTTGAGGGAACTCAGGGGGTTGCAAGGCAAGTTGGCATATATCCGGCGATTCGTAGCAAATCTGTCAGGAAGGTGTCA
Source organism: Dracaena cambodiana (assembly GCA_036321105.1). NCBI lineage: Eukaryota > Viridiplantae > Streptophyta > Magnoliopsida > Asparagales > Asparagaceae > Dracaena > Dracaena cambodiana. The sequence continues at coordinate 23,035,861 of JAYEPQ010000012.1, read as the reverse complement.
GCCATTCTCAAAGTTAATGAAGAAGGTAGTCTCTTTCGTCTGGGATGAAGATTGTCAACAAGTTTCTGAAGACATTAAAAATTACCTCACAAAGCCGCTTGTGTTAATGACACCTGTTTCAGGGAAGTCTTTTCTGATCTATGTACGAGCGATGGATCATGCCCTAGGGGCTCTATCGGCTCAACATAATGATCAAGACCAAGAGCAGACAATCTACTATTTGAGCTGGACAATGATTGGTGCTGAGCATCGGTACAACCCAATCGAAAAAGAATGCCTAGCGCTAGTGTTCGCAGTCCAAAAAATATGACACTACCTAGTCAGTCAGACGATACATGTCATTTCTTGGGTAAACTCACTTAAATTGTTCATGACAAAGCCGGGATTATTAAACAGCCGGCTCGCCAATTGGGCGTTATTATTATCTCCCTACGACATGCATTTCGTGCCTCAGAAAGCGACGAAAGGCCAAGCCATAGCAGACTTTCTCGCTGAGCACCCAGTTCCAGAGAACTCCAAACTCCAAGCTGACATCCTAGATTTAGCTATAGAAGTTAATGTGGTCTCAGAAGAACAGATGTGGCAACTGTTCTTTGATGGGGCAGCAAGAAGAGATACTGCCGGCGTGGGGGTTGTACTGGTTTCTCCCTACAAACACATAGTGTCTCAAGGATACTCGTTAACCAAGCCCTGCACAAATAATGTGGCAGAGTACAACACTCTTATCACTGGCCTCCAGATAACTTGGCAACTGGGGTTGAAGCATCTCGAAGCGTATGGCGATTCAAAACTAGTCGTTAACCAGATGACCGGAGAATATGAGGTAAAGCATGAAGCTCTCATACCGTATCATCAAACAGCAATGTAACTAGCAAACAAGTTCAAAGAATTTTATATTGACCATGTGCCAAGATACGAGAACACATACGCCGATACTTTACATCGTTGGCTGCGAGTCTCGTTGTACCAAACAGGTCAACTAAGCATGTTACCATTGGAAGTTGCGAACTCCTACGCCCAAAAGCAATCATGGAAGTAGATGAAGCAAACCACATTGGAACAAATTGGAGCCACGAGACTGGCGTTTCCACTAATGAACTATGCGTTGCACGACATCCTCCCTGAGCACCCTAAAGAAGCTGCTTTCATAAGAAACAAGGCCACAAATTTTATTATAACGCCATGCTCCAGACTCTGTATCGAAAATCTCATGATGGTATCCTACTTCGTTGCTTATCAAAAAGCGATGCTCAAGAAGTGATTAAAAAAACCCATGACGGGACTTGCGGGGCCCACCAGCCTGGACCAAAACTCTGGGACAACATTAGAAGATTGGGATACTTCTGGCCCAAGATGATCACAGATGAAAAGCGTTGCCATGCCTGTCAGGTCCATGCTAATTTCATACACCAACCTCCAGAGTATTTGCATACATCGACTGCCAGTTGGCCGTTCGAGACTTTGGGAATAGATGTTGTCGGGCCAATCATTCCGCCATCCTCCAAAGGCCACCGTTTCATATTGGCGATAACCGACTACTTCTCTAAATGGGTAGAAGCTATCTCCATGAGAGAAGTGAAGACAACAGATATGGTCAAATTCATCAAACACCACGTAATTTACCGCTTCAGTGTGCCTCGACGGATCATCCACGAAAATGGATCTCAATTCATTAGTCAAGGCTTTGTGAAATTCTGCGGCAAGTTCAGAATTCAAGATGTGGCTTCAACGCCTATAATCCGACAGCCAACGGATTAGCCGAAACTTTCAACAAGACTATTGTAAAGTTTCTACAAAAATTTGTTTCTTCGAGTCGCCGCGCTTGGGATGAAAAGTTAGGCGAGTGTTTGTGGGCTTACCGTACGACTGTGCGAACTCCAACAAAAGCTACGCCCTTCTCTTTGGTGTATGGTTGCAAAGCAATATTGCCGCTCGGGAGTCCGGTTTGGTTCCTTTCCTTGCTATTTTCGCAACGGAGCCTGCGGGGTGGCCTAGGGAGGCCAGACCCCCGGGTCTAGCTGGCGCTCTCGGATTTCCCGTGCTCGGCGGAGCTACTTTGCGTGCGCACCGATGTCCCGTTGCAAGTTGCTGCTCGAGCCATCCGCTTGGGCACGGCCGCCACGAGCATTCGGGCCTCGCACGGCAGCTTCCGTGTCGGCATGTGAGTGGTTTCGGTTCAGCATGTCCTTGAAAATTCAAATCCCATCCATACGGGTAGTGCTGGCTACAAAAACGACGACTGAAGAAAAACATCAAAAACGGCTCCAAGAGTTAGAGGCCTTGGATGAAAAATGCTTGAACGCAAAGCAACAAATCGAGTTGTATCAAGCACACATCTCGAGGACATTTAATAAGAAAGTTAAACGAAAAACTTTCAAAGAAAGAGACTTGGTCTTACCTGTCAAAAGACCAATGATCCTGACCCACAAGACTAAGGAAAAATTCGAACCCAAGTGGAAAGGATCTTTTGTAGTAGAAACTGTCTACTCAAATGGAGCCTATCGCCTGATCACTCAAGACGGCGATAGGATGATGATGTCTATCAATGAAAAATTCTTGAAGAAATACTACATCTAACCACCTTCAAAAAAAATGGAAGGCTAGTGAATCCACCACCCAATGCTGTCAGAAACAACGGGAAGGAGAAATTGAAAATTTCTCGCCAACCCTATCATACTAGGGGTAAGAGTATGAAACCAGTCGCCCAATACTATAAAGGTAAAGTAAAGAGGAAACATTTGGTATTTAAGCCCAAACAAAACTGTCGACAACTCATCATGCTGAGGGAAAAAGTATGGCTAGCCTAACGCAAACGGCGATTAGTAAAGGCACATCAAATCCGTTCATAGCTGGGGGTTTGCTAAAAATTCCATGACAATTCTGTCGCAATACTATCTTATAAAGATAAGTTATGACCCGATGCTCCAAAGGCGAAGGGGAGAGGAATTCAAATTCTCAATAACTCCTCATGCTGAGATAAAAGCATGAACCACCCAATACTCCAAATGCAAAGGGGAGAAGGAACGTTTTGCATCTAAGGCCAAACAGGACCTTCGATAACTTATCATGCTGAGGGGAATAGTATGACTAGCCCAACACGAACGGCGTTGGTAAAGGCGCATCAAATCCGTTCATAGCGAGGATTTGCTAAAAATTCCATGACAAATTTGTCATAACATTATCCTATAAGAATACTCATGTCCTGATGATCCAAAAGCAAAGGGGAGAGGAATTCAAATTCTCGACAACTCCTCATGCTGAGATAAAAGTATGAACTACCCAATGCTCCAAAAGCAAAGGGGAGAAGGAATGTTTGGCATCTAAGGCCAAATAGGACCTTCGATAACTCATCATGCTGAGGGGAATAACATAACTAGCCCAACGCGAACGGCAATTGGTAAAGGCATGTCAAATCCGTTGATAGGTAGGGGTTTGCTAAAAATCTCGTGAACCTGTCACGTTAAAATCTTACCTCTGACAGCGAGATTTGAACAATCACAAATAATACAATATATGATTCCAACAAGATCATCGGCTCTGTCTGTCAGCCAGGCAAGCTACTCCATAACTTAAATCCAATCACCTCGGTATGTTTAACCGTACACCTCTGTCGAAACTTCTTGATACGTTTTCTGAACACCCCTGCCAAGACCCCATGGGTACGTTTTCTGAACACCTCTGCTCATGGTTTCTGACCCTAACATGGTCACCTCAGTACATTTTCTGAACACCTCTGCTGAGAACCCTTCGGTATGTTTAATAGTACACCTCCGCCGAAACTTCTTAGTACGTTTTCTGAACATCTATGTCAAGACCCCATAAGTACGTTTTCTGAACACTTCTGCTCATGGTTTTCTAATCCTAACCCAGTTATCTCAGTATATTTTCTGAACACCTCTACCGAGACCCCATGGGCACTTTTTCTGAACACCTCTGCCATGGTTTTCGACCCTCACCCGGTCACAATCCAACAATCTATTGAATGATTACCTATTATGATAAAAAAGAATAAGCAGACAACCCAACGCCCTTAAGGCAAGGGGCAAGAGGTAGTTAAAATTCTCGACCGGTCTTATCATACTGGGGGTAAAAACAATCCAATGCCAAAAAGGCAAAGGGAAAAGGTAACCCATTAAACATACCAAACAGTCTTGATATGCTTAACAGGATACCTCTGTCAAAGCCCCATAAGTACGTTTTCTGAACACTTTTGCTCATGATTCTTCAATCTTAATTCGAAGGTAATTACCGGCTCTGTCTGTCTGTCAGATAAGTCATCGGCTCTATTTGGCAATCCAAATGAGTCCCATCACAGTTAAAATACTCAACTTGTTAAAGTATCTCCACTCACATAACAAGTTCTATCTCTGTGAACTCATCCACTAAATCCAAAGTATTTCAAAATTTCGAGAAGAGACAAAATTTTGAAAACTTTGGAGGGGGTCTTGTAGAACGATAAAAATAATCCGGATCCAAAATCCAAGTTTGAATCCAAAATCCGAGTCTGAATCCGAGTCTGGATCTAAAATTCGAGTCCGGATCTAAAATCCGAGTCTAAATCCGATTCCGAATCTAAAATCTGAGTCCAAATACTAATCTGAATTCAAATAACAATAATAATAATAATAATAATATAAATTAATTAATTAATTAATTAAAAAAGTTAGGGGGGAGCCTCACACCCATGCAAGGCTCAGCCTCGCGTGGATGAGAGGCTCTCAGGAGACCCATGCAAAAATTAAAAAAAAAGAAAAAAAAATTAGGGGGGAGCCTCGCACCCATGCGAGGCTTAGCCTCGCGTGGATGCGAGGCTCGCAGCAAATGAAATAAATTAAAAAAAATTAAGGATGTGAGCCTCGCACCCACGCGAAGCTCATGCGAGGCTCTCAGGAGACCCATGCAAAAATCAAAAAAAAAAGAAAGGAATTTTGCATGAGCCTCGCACCCACGCGAGGCTCAGGGAGCCCTCAGGAGACCCATGCAAAAATCAACAAAAAAAATTCGCATGAGCCTCGCACCGCTCGCGTGGAAGCGAGGCTCATGAGAGGCCATGCAAATTAAACAAAAAAAAAATTATTTTGCATGGCATGAGCCTCGCACCCATGCGAGGCTCAGGCCAAGAAAAAGAAGAAAATAAAATTAAAAAAAAGATTCTCTCTCTATTTGTCTTTCTCTCTCTCATCGGCCTCGTTCGGTCGTTCGCTCGCCCCGTTCGATCGCCCAATTTTGCACAATAATCTTCTGACTTCATGCATGCAATATATTTTTGTCCAATCTCCAATTATTTTGTAATTTCTAATACTATCTAAATTTTAATTAGAATCAAATTGATTTCTGGATGAAAAAACTCTTCATATTCTTCATTGGAGTTTGGATAATTCTACAGCTCTAAATCCAACCCAAATTGATTTTTGGATGAAAAATTCTAAATTAGTTTCATTAGAGTTTGATAATCATACAAATTCTAATTAAATTCTATTTTGAATTTAATTGATTTTGGGTGCAGAAATAGGACCCGATTCAATAAATTTGGAGAAAATCAAGTCAAGAAAAGATTTGAATATCTCATCAAGATCACAAAGAGATTTCGATTCTATCTAAAAGGAAACCGGATTATATTCCTATCTACAAGGAAACCTCTTTAGCAACCGGAGGCCTATAAATACCCTCAAAGAGAACTCAAAAAGGACTTTTGACAAATCGATCTACGCGCGAGAGTTTCAAAGCCTTGCAACCAAAAAAGAGAAGACTTTTGGCCAGATCTCTCTCCCACGCAAGCGTTCGTGCTTTCTCTAAGAATCAGCAGAGAAGAAGAACGAGCTCGCCTCCAACCATCGACGTCAGATCGTCAATGTGGAAAGGACCAATCCCTATTGTTGCCTCGAATCCCACATCTTTTGTAAAAAGAGAGCGACGATGTATAAGTCCTCTCTATCTGTTTTTATTTTCTTTTCATTGTAATTCGAAATAGAAATTTTTTTGTAATTTTCTCTATTAATGGCAATGGAAAGATCCAACCCTGTTTCTACGGAAAATACCTATGCACCACAAGTAGGACTTGATGAATTCAGTAAATATTAATTTTGGGAGGATCTAGATGAGATAGTACAAGGAATACCCATTAGAGAAAAACTGTTTATTGGTGGTGATCTCAATTGGCATGCAGGAACTAGTCGTAATGGATTTGATCGTGTACATGGAGGATTTGGTTTTAGAGAGAAAAATGAAGCATATAACTCAATTCTAACTTTTGCTTTGTCTTATGATTTGATTTTAGTGAATACTTGGTTTAAAAGGAGAGTTTCTCACTTGATTACTTTTAAAAGTCGATCGAATTCGAGCCAAATAGATTTCTTTTTAATTAGGAGGGTAGATAAAGTTAGTTGTATCGATTGTAAAGTAGTGTCAGATGAGAGTGTAGCTACCCAATATAAACTCTTAGTTTTAAATATTTAGATTAGGAAGAGACTTAGAAAAATTAAGTATAAATTAGATCCTAAGATTATGTGATGGCGATTAGAAGGTAATCAAAATGTTTTGTAGATAGAGTAGTACAAAAAGAAAATTGGAGGGACCATGATGATCCTAATATAACATGGAACAAACTGAATAACTGTATTAAAAGGATAGCTAAATATATATTTGGTGAGTCGAAGGGCGGTGCTCCACCATGTAATGATACATCATGGTAGAATGAAGAGATAAAAATGCTATTAAGATCAAGCGAGACCTTTATAGAGATTTGAAGAATAATAATAATGATGATGGAATAACTTTTGAGAATATAAACTAGCAAAGAAAGAGATTAAGAAAGCTGCTCGGGATGCAAAAACTAAATTATATAAACAAGTGTACGAGAAGTTGGATAATAAAGAGACAGAAAAAGATATATATAGAATTGTTCGAATAAGAGAGAGAAAGTCTAGAGACTTATGTACTATAAAGTGTATTAAATATGATGATCAGACGGTTCTAGTTCGAGACGAAAAGATTAAAAAACGATGGAAAGATTATTTTGAGAGATTATATAATGGTAGTTTTACTCAAGATTTGGGAGATCTTACTATTTAATATGAGGATATGAATCATTATTTTATATGCAAAATTAAAGAGTCTGAAATAAAAGAGGCTTTAAAGAGGATAAAATCATGAAAAATTGTTGGTTCATATGAGATTTCTATAGAGGTATAGAGATATTTAGGAGGGATTGGTGTGAGGTGACTGACAGATCTTTTTAACAAGATTTAGCAAAATAAGAAAATGCCAAATGAATGGAGGAAGAGTATCCTAGTACCTCTGCATAAAAATAAGAGTGATATTCAGAATTGTTCTAACTATCGAGAAATAAAACTCATGTGTCACACTATGAACCTTTGGGAAAGGATAATTGAACATAGTTTGCAACAAACTGTTAAAATATCGGAGATCCAGTTTGGATTTATGCCGGGGCGATCGACGATAGAAACTATTCATTTACTTCGTCAACTTATAGAGCGATTCCGAGAGAGAAATAGAGATTTGCATATGATATTTATTGATTTAGAGAAAGCCTATGATAAGGTATCACGAGAGATACTTTGATTGACATTGATAAAGAAAAGAGTTCGCATTAAGTATATCGACATAATTAAGGATATGTATGATGGAGTAGTGGCCAATATCAGAACATGTGGTGGTTTAACAAATAATTTTTCTATCACAATTGGATTGCATCAAGAATCTGCATTGAGCCCGTTCTTATTTGCTATAGTAATGGATGAGCTTACTAGAGCTATATTCAGGATAAGACACCTTGGTGTATACTATTTGCTGATGATATTGTCTTAGTTGATGAGACAAAAGGAGGGGTAAATGCCAAGCTAGAGTTATGGAGGTATACATTAGAATCTAGAGATTTTAAATTGAGTAGGTCTAAAACAGAGTATATAGAGTGTAAATTTAGTAAACGACGGATCATAAACATAATGCTGTAAAACTGGATGAGTAAGAGATACAAATGAGTAGTCAGTTTAGATATTTGGGTTCAATTATTCAGAATGATAGAGAGATCGATAATGATGTTAACCATAAGATACAAACTGGCTGGTTAAAATGGAGGAGGGTAACGGGAATTTTATGCGACCGTAACATTCCGTTAAGACTGAAGGAAAATTTTTATAGAACTGCTATTAGGTCAGGTTTGTTACATGGAACGGAATGTTGGGTTATAAACAAATGTCATTAACAGAAAATAAGTGTAGCAGAAATGCGCATTATTCGCTGGATGTGCAGCAACACTAGGAGAGATAAACTGAAAAATGAAGATATTCGTGCTAAAGTAGGTGTAACTCCCATCGATGAGAAGATGCGAGAAAACCGATTACGATGGTTTGGTCATATGTAACGTAGGCCTACAAATGCATCAATTCGACGAAGGGTGTTTATCAATGTAGGATAAATTAAAATAACGAAGGGAAGATTGAAAAAAATATAGATGGAGATGATATGAAAAGATATGGATTCTACAGGTTTAAATGAGGAGATATTACTTGATAAAAATGAATGGAGAAGGACTATCAAAGTGGTCGATCCGGCATGATTCTTTTTTGGTTCATGTAGCCTACCCCAAATACTTGGAATGAAAGGCTTAGTTGTTGTTGTAATGGACATACACATTCTCATCCCTACGTACCAATTTCACCTTACCCTCCAATTCCTATCCTTTCTGGCCTCCTATTATTAAATCAAAATAGAGTTTCTAAGTTGAAACTTGCAAAGAGTGTGATTTCGCTCATCAGATAAAACCCTGTGACTAAACAAGGTATTAGCCTTTATCAACACGCCCCAGTGGCTTCTTCATTCCTCCTCTGCTTCTCAATGCTCTGCTCTTCCTTGGAGCCTCTCAACATGAAAGGTCCGCCCCATTTCAAATACCTATTTTTTCTCTTTTTTCCCGTTCTTTTTTTTTTATTAATATATAAAATTGGGTTTATTTTGTCCGGTGGCAGCGAAGGCGTTGATAGGAGGAATAAGAAGGGATTTGAAATGACTCACATGGAGTCCTAAGCAACTCGGATCTAAGTCAAGGGAAATTCTATTCACGCACGCCACTTTGCCTAAGATGTCCATTTTTATCTTTTACGTCTACTTTTAATTTTGAATCATCTCATATTTATTCAATATTTCTCTTTACGTCCACTTTTAATTTTGAATCATCTCGTGTTTATTCAATAGACGCACTTTTTTTTTTATTATAATCCTCCGTCTCTTTTTTTTTCTATCCCATTTTATTCTGGTCGAATATTACTATCTAATCAAAGTAAAACTTGGTTGGGTATTAATTTTCGATCGATATTCATGGTTAGGTATTAATATCCGATCAGCAAATTGCTAATAGGCAACTTAGTCAAAAGAAATAATGACGAAATTGTAGTTTTTTATGTTTTAAAGGTTGTCGTCTCAAGTAAAGTGGCGTGTGTAAATAGAATTTTCCCAAATCAAGACTCCCTCGATTACTGCAGCTGTTGTTGGACCATGATCACTTGCACCTCTTACAATCCAATCATTTGCTTGCACCAATTTATTCTCTCTAGGGCTGGCAGGCCAACCCGGCACAGTCGGTTGCCAGGTATGGGCGTGCCGTGGGCGGGTCATGCCATATGCAGCTCATCGCCTGCCAAATAAACAGAACGGGCCAAGCACGGCCCGCCTTCCTATGGGGGAGCCCGGGTCCGGTTCAGTGCTCTGCTCAAGTCGAACCCATGCCAGGCTAGTCTACCAAAAAAAAGTTTAAATACAATTTTTTATAAAAACCTGTAAAATTATTTTTAAAATGTGATTTAAGAGTTTAAAACAGCAAAAAATTAAAGAAAAAATATTTTAAAAATTAAAATTTAGATTAGAATTTTGTGAAAAATAATTAAAAATAAAAATTTAGCATATAAAGTCAAAATATGGGGATAGAACCCTTACCATAACCCTCAACTTTTTCTCCATACTACTTCTTATAATATTATGGGTCTTGAGTTAGATAAAAATTAAACATACATTTTTATTATATCCATAAACTAAAGTGTTCTATTTTCGGTTTTCATTCATCATCTGTTGAGTTTTCCTTTTCAGATTACATTTGCTTGGCCTTGATTTCTATCGTCTATGTCTAACTAATCCTTCAAACATATGCACATCTGTCGTCATTGAGTTTCTTTACATTGAGTTTCTTTACTCTGTTTTAGCACTCGACTGCGTGCACTAAAAGCAAATTCTGGAACTATTATTAATGTTGGAGGTGTGAGTATATCATTGCCCATGTTAAGTTTTTTCTTATGATTTCCATCATTGCCAAAATATCAAAATTTTATAATTTTCTTGCTCATTGTGATTGCGCCATGATTAATATAGTAATAAAGTTCATTAAGTACATTATGAGAGGTTGTTTGAGATGTTGAAGGTGGGTTTATTTGTATAAATCTTCATATGTGGCATACATAATATCTAAATATGTCATAGCATCATAAACTAATTCTGGAATATCACTATTATAATCCATGTATTTATAAAATTTTTAAATAAAAATTCTTGTCCTACTAATTTTTATTAAGGATTCATAATAGCTCCAAAATAAAATAAATAAGGAAAATTTTGAAAATATTTGTTAAACTTGGTTTCTATAGATGCTACAATATCTTCAAATATGTGTTTTCTCTTAGCTCTGAAAAAACCCATCTTATTTCAGTTTTAAACTAAAGTGCTATATGGGTTATTAGATAATAGGTTCCAGAAAGTGCTTTAGTTGCACTTTCAAAAGTACCCAAAAAGGACAAATACATTCTTAGTGATCCAACTCATCATCATTCATATAACACACTTGTAATTCCATAAACAGTTTTATAAGGAAGAGGCTCAATCAACATATAATATATTGAGTTCCTACAAGTTCTAATTTATTGAGATAAAAACTTAGATTTTAGGTTAATACCTAAACAAATTGATCTAAAGTTTGTTTTCTATAGCTGCTTAAACTAATAAAAGAAATAATATTTCTAAGTTAATTACAAAATCACTAGCTATCTTTAAACCATTTTGCACACACAAATTGATAATGTAACAAACATAATGCACATTGAATAGTTTCCATCTAGAATTGGTCTAGTATAATTTTCTAGATATTTAATTGCAGTTGTATTTTCATAAGCATTATCAAATGACATGGAAATAGATTTTCTTTCAATCTCAAATTTCGAAAAAAACAACTATAAAGGAGTTGCTAATATTTTGTGCAGTATGAGGATCAAATTTTCTAAAATCAATTTTTCTTTTTTGTATACACTAATTATCATTAATACAATGGACAGTAACATAAAAATAATGATTGCTATTTAAATCTTTCCAATAATCAGAAGTAATGACAATTTTGTTAGGTAAAATTAAAAGAATAATAATTAAAGTTTGTTTTTGTTCTTCATATATTTTATACATATCATATTTGCAAGTGTTTATAGGAACTTTTTTAAATTCTTGATTATTTGTTATTTTAATGTATTTTTCAAAAACAAAGTCTTGGGCCGTACTAATAGGTTTTTCATCCTGAACAAACTAAATTATCTCTATCTGCTACAGGATTACATCTAAATATTCTTATATTACCACTATATATGCTAGTTTGTGTTTATTGTGATTGATTAAATAAATGTGTTTTTTCATGGTGTCTCTTAAGATGACCAGTGCCACTTTCTGTAGGAAATAAAAAAAAATTGGCAATATTTACATCTATCTTTCCTAAACAATCTTAACTTTTTTTCTTAAATGATCTCAAATATCAGATGTAAAAGTCCTAAATAACATTGGTATATCTTGTGAAGTAAAAGAAAGTATATCAGATGTAAAAGTCCTAAATAACATTGGTATATCTTGTGAAGTAAAAGAAAGTATACTAAGTTCAGTATGGACATTTGAAAATACAACATGACCAGTGAATTGTAAGACGTTATAATAAAATTGTAGTTACATAAAATAGCAGGTATATCACTAAGATGTTGATCTAAATTTGATATTCTTCATAATTAAAAAAAAAATATTGTAATTGTCATCAGTGGGTTGGTTAGAACTAGCAACAGAGGAAAATTTCTTACAAAAGAAAATTACAAACCATCAACCCAAAAAAAGAATGGTTTTAGTTGTTGGTGTGGCGGAGGGATTTTTTTTTTTTTTTTGCAAAACACCTCCTTTCCAATGGCTCTTTGAGCCATTGTAGCTTTCATGTGCTGTGCCGGCCCAACACGTGCCTAGCACGATATTTAGCGTGCCATGTCGGCATATGCCGTTAGCCTGAGCCGCAGGAGCGGCCACAGCACGTGCCCGTCCACGTGTGGGGCTGCCTGGCATGGCTCCTAGCGAGTTATGCCTGGGCACGTTCTGGACATGTCAGTTTGCCACCTAGCACACTTGCTAACCCTAATTCTCTCTTCTAATTTCAATCCATTTAATTACCTCATTGCAAATCCAATTTTTTTATTTTTATTTTTTTTTTAAATCAGAGGAGTTCCAGGTCAAGACCTTTCTGGGAAACTCTGGCATGATCATAGACCCAACCAATCTTGTCTTTCTCACAGATTTGAAATAATTTAACTAAAATGCTTAGTTTTTGCGATTTTTTCTTTCTTTCTTCCTGTCCTTTATTTATAATTTGGATTTAGTTTCATACAGAACAATCACAGGGTTAGAGTGTGTGCGACTTCAAATAATTATCGCTACGTGGCTTCAGATAGTTGTCGCTACGATATTTCACAACTCAATCCTAAGCGAATTGAGCCTGAATTGGGTTTTTTCTCTCAAAAGAATAAAGACTTGAATTCTTTTGAGACTTGAACGCTTTGGTTTGGAGATGATTTTGAGAGGGGAAATTCTAAGTGAGCACCACTTTCCTCTTAGTGAGCACTAGAATAATTACAACTTTACCAAAAAATTTTAACAAAGAGATATCCCTTTTCTTAGTAAGCACCATTCTCATTTCTCTCCTTCTCTAGCCCATTCAGAAATGAGCGAGATTCAAAAATGAGCGAGCGAGCAACAATGATGCCAATCCAGAAAGGCTTCCCATGATGCCAATCCAGAAAGGCTTCCCGACAAGCAATCAGGACAAGAGAGAACGGCAAAGAATGGCGATGAAAACGAGAGTTTCCAAAGATAGATGGAATCAAAGGAAATAAGGAATGGTGCTCACTAGGAAAAAAAAACAAAACAAAGGGTTAAGACGAAATTAAAGTAAAGTGAGAAATTGTATAATACTCACTAAGAGAAAATCACACAGTTTAAAAGTCATGTGATGCTTACTAAGAGAAAAGTGGTGGGCATTTAGAATTTTCTTTTTGAGAGTCAATGCGAGATGAAAGTGAGATTTCCTGCTATGTCTTTGAAGGCACGTCGGGCTTTGTTGCCTGACGAGTACTGCACGCCAAGTTGTAGCTGACGGTGGAATAACTCGGTCGTAATTCGAGAGGTGTGACCTGCAAATAAAATTCTTTAAAGAGTATCCGTACAACCCCAGAAATAGTACAAGGATAGTATCTTCTGATCACCCAATCATTAAATATAAACAGTTTGCATATTGCACAAGTTGCAGTTAACGTCAATTTTCAACTAATACGTAACAACTCTGTGAAGATGAAAAAACCGAATACAGCATAAGCCAAAGGCTTAATCTCAAACCACAAGAATTCAGATTTTGAATGTCAACTTTAATAACTATCAACACATGAAGTGGGCAAAAAAGTGAGTTCGAGCTCTGCCAATTGCAATAAGCTCCGAGGGCAGCCTGATTAACAAACACTAAATCATCGAGCCATAACACCATCATTGGCCACGGAAACATGCATATGTGAATTTTAATTTTTAATCCACCATCAGAGCCCTGTTTGGATCCCAGAATAACGAGCTCTATTCATAAGCTAACTACTAGACCCATAATAAAAACAAGAACATATGTGCACATAAAGGTTAAGGTCGGGCCAGAATTGTGTTCTGAGAAAGAGAGAAGAATCGACAGCAGCTCCTCCAATGGGGACTACAAGCAATCGACAACTTCATGTACGCTTTGGAGGTGCATACTGTGCGTTGTTATCAGCACAAATGTTCTGCATTGAAAGTAATTAACGAGTCAGATCTCAGATATTGGAGAGAGAGTTCAATTATAAGTTAAAGGCATAGTACCTGGTATTCCTCCGGAAGTTCCTCAGAGACAGCAAGTGTGTAACACCCAGGGATAAACCTTCCTGCAGAGGGCATTAAAAATTTTAAGAAAAAAGATCCAGGAACCATAGAATAGTAAATACATAGAATAGTTGGCCTATGCGAACCACCCAAGCGAAAATCTTGTGTCATAGTCTTCTGCTATTGCTATATCAGTAATACGATGATTTTTCTTATTGGAATGAGCCATATCAAGAATATATGCCATATATATATATATATATATATATATATATATATATATATATATATATATATCATATGGTGGTATAGATTACATTCTAATAATTTTTTCAAATAAATAATTATCAACATGTTGATGCCTTTAACGAATTAATTGATTACAATTTGGTCACATTTCACAGAATAGAGTGATTAATGATGTAGTTCAAATATTTAGATATATTCTTTTAATGATCAACGAATTTTTTTATATTGAATTAAAGTTAAATAGGAAACTCAATTACAACATAATAGTAACTCTACTAAGAATATGACAATTTTGAAATTCTTAATAATACTTATAATACCAAAAAGAAAACAACGACCTACTTTCTTCTCCATAAATTTAATAATTTATTCTAGTAAATAAGGTGGGTTCTATCTAGCTTAGACCTGATGCTAATCCTCTGAGATATGATTGGAGCTAACCCAAATCCACAACCCATCTTTTGGGTGGTTAGGTCCAATCACAATCTAGATCAAACCAATATAAGTTCGAGAGCTAACTCGCTCCATACCCTATAAGCGGGCGTGCTTTTCTTAGCTTTGCCGCTCAAGCCCTACCCTTTCCTGAATTCTCAAGCACCAACTACCTCTTGTTTATATTTACTATCTCTCCACCGCTCTACCAGCGATGAACCTCATCCACTATGCCTAATCTCCGACAAGCCCCGACAGTCAACATCAACCTTTGAGGAACCTTCAATCAATCAGGATAGCCTGAAGTAGAAGATCAATTGTCATAATTGAAGGTTCGTCTTCAAAAAACGATTTAGAAAACTCCTCACTTCCGTCTTCCTTCCTGACCCAAATTGGGTGGTCTTTTTTGTTTATTTCCCCTCCATCATCTCCATCTTTATATAGATATTTCCTGTTGTGTTTCATTTTTTTTTTCTCTTTCAAATCAGTACATATCGGGGTTACATTGGTTAAATATCCGCCAATACTCACCAATATTGAAACCATATTAAACGATTCTCAACTCTGATTAAAGAGGCGGTTTAAATTATTGGCCATACGATGATGAGATATAAGATTTTTACTATCTCGGGGAGATAAATTTTATCATTAGATGTAGGATGTTAACTTAATAATATGAAGATAGACCAACTCCCGTGGAAAATTAGTATACTTGTAATTGAGATTGGTCTAATCTATAAAGCAAAGGCTTAACATGATAGACATTCGAGTATCACTAACTCTGTTGGGGGAGAAAGTACGAAGAAGAGGAATTTTACTTCTAAAGTTAAAGGATTTACGTGATAAAACTAGGTCAACTTTATGGGGAAGTTCTGAAGTTTTAGGTGTTCCAAGTAAATGCATAGCTATGAACGAATTTGATGTGTCTTAGAAACTACCATTTGAGTTGGGCTAGTTATGCTATTAACCTCAGCATAATGAATTGTCAAGGAAGTTTCATTGAGCTTAGAAACTAAAATTTTCATGCATTTGACTTTCACTTAGTCGTTTAGGCGTTAGATTACTTTAGGGCTTTTAGCACACTCTCATTTCGAATTTGAAGTTCCATTTAATCCCCTAAGAACACTCTTAGCAAGACATGGGTGCAATAAAAACTTTTTGAGTATTAGCCTTAGCGATAGCAGCTGCTATAGCAGCTCACTTTCGGGCTTCTTCAATGACGCTAAGCTTGATTCCCTTATCCTTAAAATAGACTAGCTGGAGGTTTTGTCCCCTTGCTATTAGTGAGAAGTTGTCGAAACAAGCGACACTCATGACACGTAGCATCATGGATATGGATGGTCCTAAAGGTTCCCTGATGCTTCTCCACGTTCAAGTGCTAAAGGATTGTATGCTTAAGACTACCAGTGATGGTGAGGGGTAATGTTTACATGACCAGGGTAAGCTTCATTTTGACTTGTTGAAAGTCACGGACAATATTTCTCTATAAATTTGTTGTTCATAGGCATCATCATGACCACATTTTAGTTTACTAGGCGGTATGCTTTATTGAATAGACTATCTAATACAAATATAGACTATCTAATACAAATGGTTCTTCTTATTTTGCTTGACAATTGCCTTTGGTCTTCTGCGCCCTGACAATGGTCATCTGATTGCTATGACTGAATCCCCATTTCGAAAATCTTTCTTTGCCTTTTTAGTGAAGGCTTTTGAAATTCAAGCATGATAGAGCTTGATATTTATATTTAACATATAACTGCTTTTTTGTCAAAAGCTTCTAGTCCCTAGAGTTAACATTGATGCTTTTCTTCTATCATCATTTTCACCGCAAATGCAGTGCACAACAATGGGATTCAGATTTCCAATAGTATGGTTGCATCACATCCATACAAAAGAGAATAGGGCATAGCACTCGTGGAGGCCCAAAAACAATCATTGAGCTTTTTATCCCAACTGTGTTTGTTGGATGTTACAAGCTTTCTGAATAACTTGATGATAGCCTATTGAACGCCTCTGCTAAACCTTAGCTACAGAGTTATAAACTATCTAAGCAATATTTTAAATTCTGAACTTGTTGCAAAGTTGGAAGAATGCTTGACTAGAAAACTGAGATCCATTATCAAGAACTATCAACCTGGACATGCCAAAGAGGTATATGATATAGTGCTTAATGGATTTGATCACATTATAGTTTTGAACTATTTCAATGGGATGGCTTCCATTAATTTATAGAATCGATCGGTTATTTCTAGGATAAGTGGCCAGCGGCTTTTTGCCAATGACGACCTGATTGTTCCAATGATATATATCCCCCACGTTTTAAATGGTCACAAGACAATAGTGGGCAGCAGCACTTGGTGAATGAAGTAAGAACCTGGCATGTGAGACACTGCTTAACATAAGTATTAGCATTCAAAATCATTTTCGCCAATAAAAGCCAAGTCACTTCAAGCAGTCCCAGAGTTGTGATCTGGGTTAGTGAGCTCCAGAAGTACTGTAATGAACTTCCTTGAGCACTTCTTTTGTCACTTTTCCGAAAGGAAAGGAAGCATTATGCCATCGTACAAACACTAGTAATAGTATACGTGTAAATGTTTCATCGTAAAATCAAGACACAATTCTTTGGATGTGGCTGCCTTTTCTGGATCATCGGGAAGTGTCAAATAAGATATAACCGATGAAAGAAAAACACCAATATTTGGCTTCATGTTTGTTGAAGATTGGTGAACTTGTTAGTTTCAAGCATATAACTCACGCAAAAAAGTTCATGACTAACAACTGAGATGAGCTTACTGGCTTTGGTAGTAGAGCCAAGGTAGCTGTGAGCGATGCCAATGAATCTGGATGTGTATTCACAAGGCAGGCCACATAGTTGTGTGTAGAGCATTCGAACGTTTTAGCTAGCTTGAAAGTAGCTTTATAATATGGTATGAAGTCTTCATGGCAAACTTCGTATTCTCCCCTGACCAACAACCAATTTTGAGTCACCATAAGCTTTAAGATATTCAACCCCCGTTTGTTTAACATGCAAGAGGCCAGTTAAGACAGCATTGTATTCTGAACGTTGTCGGAACTCGGTTCCATTAACGAAAAAGCATGGGGAAGTACATGATTCTGTGTGAGAACAGTACCTCCCACACACCTGCTAAATTTTTTCCCCCCTTTATGGCCCAATCTTGATGCATTAACTAATAACTATTGTCGAACCTAATATCCGAAGGTACAATGGGCTTGAAGGCCTCATGTAGGATGTTTTTATATAATTTTAAAGACTCCGGCATTGTATGTACTGCACGGAAATCTACCGGGACTTGATCTTTCATGGCATTTTGCAGCATGGAATTCATATCGTTATACAAATGAAGGATGGCCCACTTTGCTTAGCCTATTGAGTACTTAAAGGGGGTTGACATTCGATATGACAATGATTGTTTGGCCAACCAAGTGAATCACTTTTTGAACCACAAATACTAAGGTTAAGCATTCTTTTTCATCAAATTGTACTGATATTCAGCTCCAATCATCATCCTGCTGAGATAGTAGATGGCTTGTTTGTGACCTTTATCATTGTTCTGAACCAACAAGGCACCAGTGCATGGTGCATGCCTATCACGTACAATAGGAACGGTTTCCCCCATAAGAGGTGATGGAGGCTCAGTGAGATGTTATTTGATTTTTTCTAAGGCACCTTGGCAAGCATCAAACCCAAATGAATGAACACCTTCTTTATTAGCCTTGTGAAGATTCGCTATGAATTTTCAAATATACGCAAGTCCCTACAAACTCCTAGGTTCCTTGAGATTTTTTGGATGTGGAATTTCCTAGATAGCCATAGTTTGTCATGTCAGTAATTTCTTTAGCTGCGACTAGGGATGAGAACGGGCAGGGCCGGATCTATTCAATATCCATAATAAAATTTTGGACTTTGGACTTATCCATAGTCCAAATGAACCATTCTTAAAAAAAATCCAACTCGGCCCAATGGACTTCAAACAGCCCATAGGCTTTTTAGATCTGTCCTTATCAAAATTCAAAACAGAAAAAATGATGCTATGATCATAAAATAAACTATGTTCAAAG
Organism: Dracaena cambodiana; assembly: GCA_036321105.1. Classification (NCBI taxonomy): domain Eukaryota; kingdom Viridiplantae; phylum Streptophyta; class Magnoliopsida; order Asparagales; family Asparagaceae; genus Dracaena; species Dracaena cambodiana. Next base: position 23,016,910 of record JAYEPQ010000012.1, on the reverse strand, counting down.
TTCTCCAACAAAACAGAAAATTTGCACAGGATTCATGGAAAAATATTCAAAGAATGCTAGGTCACGTTACACTGTTTGTAATTTCAAAAGGAATGCAAGACTACAACATTATCTCCTTAACAATTCACTTGAAAATGCAATATTTAAACACTTGGACATAGGTTCCTGAGTTAGCCTGGCCATTGCTAACTAAAAAGTCTGCAATCTTCTCCCCGAGAGCCATTTTCTTGCGAAACCTACTAGCAGCCAACAAAGAACACCACAAGGCCGGATCTGGCTCTACGTTCATGCTATGGACAAGCTGGTACGCTTCGTCAGCCAGCCCTGCACGACCGAGCAGGTCGACCATGCATCCATAGTGCTCGATCTTGGGCTCAATTCCATACTCCTTTTCCATTAACCTAAAGAATTCTCGCCCTTCGCTCATCGAAGTAACCGCCTAACCTCATTCACCCTCACGTCCGCTCTCAACATTCGCCTAAACAGCCTCAACGCCTCGTCGGGCCGCCCGTGCTGCGCGTACCCATCAATCATCGCGTTCAAACAGACAGTCTCTCGCCCATTTCATCAAACAGGCTGTGCGCGCTCTCCAAATGGCCCGCTTTGGCATAGCAGGTGATCATAGCGGTTGGGTTACGAGGCACCTTGCCGGCAAGGAGTCGAAGACGGCGCGGGCGTACATGTCGAGGAGGGAGGTGGCGACGTAGGGGTCTTGGGGGAGGAGGGAGAGCTTGAGGGAAGAGTGGAGGGCGCGGCCGATGGGGAGGGGGGAGGAGGTCGAGGGAAGAGTAGGAGCGCTGGAGTTTGAAGTTGAGGATGGGGTGAAGGTGGTGGCCGGAGCGGAGGACAGCGTCGTGGATGGACTTGATGTGGAGGAGGGAGGAGGAGGAGGGGGCGGAGAGGAGGGAGACGAGGAGACAACGGCGAAATAATTGATCTAGGGCAAATGGGCAAATGAACGCAGATATTTTGGGAGGGGGATTGGGCTCGTTTGGGTTATTTTTTGGGCAGGTTTGGACATGTCCAAACCCTGCCCGATAAGAAAAAAACTGAAATACCTTATACCTAATTGGATCCATTTGTAAAATGGGTGGATTTAAATCCAGCCTTTTCGGACTAGCCCGATTGGGCTTTGGACAGACCCAAACCCATTATCATCCCTAGCTGTGACAATGAATCCAAAGAATGTGCTGCTTGCTACCCTTAAGGACTGAGTTGTTCATATTTAGCCGATGAGCCTGCATTATGCTGAACACCATTCTCAAGTAATGGAGATGGTCTCCTTTGTTGCAACTTTTAACAGCGATGTCATAGACACAACACTCCACAATCTTGCACGTGTTTGCAAAAAATTATACTCATGGCACATCGATAGGTGGCTCCTGCATTCTTTAGGCTGAAAAATATGACTGTAAAGTAGTATTCTACCACAGGAATACACCCTGATTTGATTGTATCTGGATAAACTGTTCATGAAGGACATCCTTCCAAAACTGTATATTTGTTAATCATAGCATCAGTAATCGGAAGTGAGAGCACATCCTTTGGGCATGATGCATGCAAGCCTCTAAAGTCAATGCAGATCTGACATTACCATTTTTTTTTCTTCATGGGAACAATAGTGGTCAAGCACTCAAGGTGTTGTCTTTGTGAAACTTGCAAATGAACAAGTTTGTTAAATTCAACCTTTAACAGCCCTTGCATTTCCGATTTAAACTTGCACTATTAACTAGCTTAGTGTCTGGTTTGATGCTGAGGCAGTGCTAGGCTATTTGTGAGTCTTGACCCCGCATGTCCATAAATCTAGGCAAATATGACTATATACTATTTAATGAGAGATTAAGATCTTATTGCTACGGTGGCAATAAACTCTTGTTAATGAAGATAAACTTCAGATTTTGTTGATCACCCAGACCAACTTGGATGACTTGATTTTCGATGAGAGGTTCTACCTGGTCATAGCGCACTACTCCTTAAACGTGATCAAGGGACTCATCGTTGCTGGCTTCTTCCTCGTAATTTTAAATGTGATCAAGGGAAGCCACGTTAGACTGAGGTTCTTGAAAACAGTACCTACACTGACATATGAATAATATTGAAGAGTATGGACTTTTAATTTAACTATAAGGAGAAATGAGGAGTAACATATACTAATCCTCTCCCTATCTTGTCGCAATAGTATATCCTTTCCCATTTTGACATGAAAGGTTGTAAAGGAATTCGTTGACCTTTGCCAAAGTTTAGGCCTCTACTACAATCAAAATCATAACCCATATTCCTTGGGGTTATGAAGCCTCGAAGCTTGTCCAAGATGATAGAATTGCTACGATTCAGAGTCCTTATTAGAATCCTCTTCAAGCTACCAAAAAGTATGAGCAACTAATCTTCTCTCACAGGCACTATGAATAAGGAATCAGCATAGTCATAAGCATGTTGTCGTTCCACATATGCCAATTGAATGGGCATATGCAGCAAAATCATGTTATACAATGCATATGCATTTATGCAGTTTACACCTACACTCAAGTCTGTGGCTCAGATGCATGGCTTATACTCGAAACTACCACTATCTTTTAAAATCCACTAGTCTTCAACATTGCAGCGTCTTCAATACAAGGTTTATCTAAAGTTACTACAAGTGGTTCAAAATTAAGTGAGACATCATACAGATCATTGGTTCGAACTGCCTTGGGGGCATTATTTGAATGCACACAAACCTCTTACTCTTTCAGATAAGAGTATAGAGTCGGTAAAATAATTTTCCATCCCCTAGAATGATTGTCTTTTAGGGCTTTGACTACCCCAGACTATCGACATACTTGATACGTTAGTGGAAGATAGATAGAACGATCAAATTTGAGCATATATATAGTCATTCGAGCTAAAGTTTGTAAGACATGTCGGCACCAATCGCATTACACGTAACTTATGATTTTAAGTTGCTAATTTGAAATGTAAGGTGAATCTTAACGAGAGGTCAACTAAACACTGAAGCATGTATGGTGATTGTAGCCAAAGACAGTGGAGGGGAATCTGCAAAGAATTGGAGCAACCTTCTGCGTAGAATACTCATTATAGAACTAGGATTGATCAAAACTCATTCAAAGCAAAACAAGCCAATATGCCCGTGTAATAAAAGAGTTGATCATGACTAGAATCCCTTGTGAACATATACTAGCAAGTGAAGGTAATGCTAAGTAGTTGCTTCCCCAGATGGCATTGGCATGTAAGCTGCATTGCTGCTATCTATAGTGTAAAGGTGCAAGTACTTGAGTAAAAAATAACTCAACATCGATCAGGACCCCTCTTAGCACATATTATGCCTCTTTGGACAAGCATAACAACTATAACAGTGTAAGCTAAGCTATAAGATTGGCAAGATGGGCTAGGATGTCGAGCCAATAAGGAGTATGCCAACGTACTTGTATCAACCAATGTTTAAAATAGCGATAACGGTAACGTAACGTTTTGCCTTTGTTAGGTTATGTCGCAAATAGCGTAACGCATAACGTAAGTTATGCAATTTTTTATTTATTTAATAAAAATAAATATAAAACCATATAAAATAATTTTAATAAATTTAAAATAAATTTAAAATATCTAAAAAATATATAAAATTATTTTGTAATACATAATCTATTCAAATGTTATATTAAGTTTTACAATAATTTTCATATATCTTTATAAATTATATTAAGTCTGCAACCGTAATTCCAATCATCATTTAAATAAAAAAAGCAAGATTCCAATTTTTTATTTCGATTCCAATTATTATCATTGTTGTAATTTATATTTTGTAATGTTCAATTTATCTTATTTATGATTGTTGATTTCAGTTTAATTAAAAATTCAATAAAATCAACAAGTAAAATATTTTAGCAACCGGACAAGAAATACAACAAGTGAATAAAGAAACAAACTTAAATTATCAAGTTAGAAATTCCAAAAGCAATCGAACAAGCCAACAATTAATTAAGAAAATTATAGCAATTCGCTAATAATCGAAATAATAATCAACAACAATATATGAATTACTAAAAAAATAATTATAAATAACGTAGCATAACGTAATTTAACGTAACGTTATGTAATATAACGTAAAATAACGTAAAAAACGTACTGTTACGGTGCACAGAGTTATTTCCAGTTGTTACGTAGCGTTGGGATTCCGTTAGGTTACGTAACGCAAATAACGGGTTTCATAACGCGTTATTTTCAACAATGGTATCAACATTGACAAAAGCTATAATTTCTGGGTTAGAAGATTATGCTAACGTACTTGTATCAACATTGACAACAGCAATACCGTTTGGGCATCTTAAAGAGAGGTCCTGACCCTCTCTATATAGTCACGGATAGACTCCCCATTTCTCTGCTTTTCATCGAGGACGTCCTCAGAAACGTGAGAGGAATCGAGTCTCAGGGTCACTCCAAGACTTGATAAAGCAGGCTCTAGAACCATTCAAAAGTGATCCCTTTAAGGGTGTTGATGAAAAGATTGGCCATGATGGCATCATTTTCTATTATGCTACTAGTTTGAGACTAAAAGTAATAGATGTGTTGGTTAGAAGATTATCGCTATATTGATGTAGTGATGGCGAGTATAACTTCAAGCAATATAACACCATGTCCTAGTCAGATGGGTATGGTTAGACAATCCCCACTCCTTGTAACTCATTCCAGTGTGCGAGGGTATTGAGTTGGGTTTGAATGTCTTCAAAGACACACCTTAGAAGTGTGACCCTAGAAGTGCTAGTACTGACTTTCAGACTCCATTTCCTCATCCGGAGGAGCATTGCAAGTTACAACCACTATCATGGCTATCCCCATTTGTGGCATGGATACCAAGAGCCTGGTTAGTTCTTCGCTCAGCAATTATCAGAGCAGGATTTGTACCTAGTCCAAGACAACTTCTCGAGTTCTGGTAGCCTGTTCTCGAGCTTCGAGCCTTCAAGCAAGGTCTATATTGTTGTCAGCCATATCTCTTAGCTAGGAGGGTTGCATTGTACTTAACCCTACGCAAGCAGAATTGGCATCATCCTTGTCTAACGATAATTCTTGTGAGACTAGATAGATTACCATAATCATATGATATCATTACCCTTGTATAAAAACTTGTCCAAGTGCCATTGAAAATACCCTCTTCTTTAACTACAAGGCTTTTGAGGTGAGGTGTAGTCAAGATCTAAATAGGTTATGGTGTTGGAGGAGATCTAGGTTGATTAGTCCCCATGGGTTGTCAATTTCATGCCTATGACCGATCATATTGATGTTAGCAAAAGACAACCATACTCACTAGAGAGTCTCTTCTTTCTATACTTTGACCATTTCGGAATAGTGATCACAGATTCCAATGTCTACTGCATAATGGATAATCTATTGATGATAGAAAGTTTTCCCGATTGAGTTACGACAATAATTCATGCTTAAGGGTGTTTGTGCAAGTTAAGTCATCCCTCATGTTTGAAGGAACATGAGTAGTGTCCAGCCCTCTAAGAGTAAAGAGCCTCTCCTCTTGTACTTGGCAGATTTGCCCATGCTTTGTAAAAAAGCTTAACGCTTCTAAAGTCTTGCAGTCTCACTAGACGGCTGGATGCAGATAGCCTCGCTAGATAATTAAGAGCGTTAGCCTCACCAAATGGTTAAGTGCGAGTAGTCTCGTGGACAGTCAAATGTAACCCCGCCAAACAGCTGAGTGACTAGCTCCGTTAGATGGCTAGTCATAACTAGCGCCACCAAATAGCTGAGCATGGGTAACTCTGCCTGACAATAGGTTGCAGATAACTCCGCCAAATTGGTGGCTATAAATAGTCCTATCAAACGAATTCTCGGGGACAACCCTGCTATTAAAGTCCAGGAACAACCCCACCAAATTTTTCTTGAGAGCAGCTTCTCAAATCATTAACGATGGTTGCTCGAGTACCCTCCCACACTTTAACGATGCAAGATGCAAATGTCCTTACAGCTTGCTAGTCTTCTCTCCATGTTGCTGAAAGGGAATTCCTATAGCATAGCCCCACCAAATGGGGCCTTCTTGATATGCCTATAGAGAGTTGAGATCGTCAGGCTCCCTTAGTAGTAGTGGTGCTAGATGTAGATTTAGCCCCGCTAAAAGTAGATTTAGTCCCCTCTAGATGCAAAGCACTATGGGTGTCTAGTGAGCATAAAACTAGTCATAGCTCTACTTGACACTGCTCAACACTTGCTTCCTCGGAGGAAGTTTGTGTTTTCACCTCATGAGAGGTGGATTTGACGAAGGATCTAGCCTTCGTGGAAGGCTTTGCTCTTGAGCACTGAAGCACTAGGAACTGGGCCCATTTGGATGTACTCCTCAAAACTCAACTTGGACAAATTTTATTACCAAGGTGTTCACTCGGCAGTCACGTTGCCCGATTTCCACATGATCATTTTAGAAATGGAAGTATGAATCCTACAAGTGTCCCTAGCGTAATTTTACCACCAAGATGAATGAAAGGAAACTCGAAGAGGGAAGTTTGAAACTTTATACTAATGGAAATCGATTACAAAAAGAGAAGAATTTCTCATTACAACAAATAAAATTTACAAACTTTAAGAATCTAGAGAATGTGTAGATGGAGATGCAATGAATGAGATCATTGACAAGTTTCGGCTGTGGAGTTTTGAAGAACATCAGTTTCATGTAGGTTGTTTTACTCTCGGGTGCTTTTGGCTCAATGTAATGCATTTTTTCTTTCCCAGCTTACTTTTATAATCCAGGGGATTGTAACTCCCTGCAGAAATTGGGGGAGGTGTCTAACCACTTTCATGATAAGAGGAATGTGGGATAATGGTCGTAACCGCCTTGTCTAATGCAGCTACGGGCTGGTTGTGCACTCATTTGACGGAGCTAACACTGGCAAGGCTATTTGGCAAAGCTACGTTCAGTCAACCGGTCTAGGCAACAACCAATCTTTGATTTGCAGGACTAGCATTCAGCTTTTTGACTGGCGGGGCTAGCAGCTAGTGCTTGATACTTCTTTGAGGGTCCAGTATTTTTGTACCGTCTACACAGACATATATAAAATGACAAGCAGGGCAATGATGACCCATAGGTACAGTATGTATGAAGGAAAAAGATCTGCAAATGCTTGCAAAACATTGTTTGGCAAGTGCAGTTAGTGAGCGGGAGTTATGGGGTTTTAGGAGAGTAGTTTGAGAACAAACATGTCATCAGTCATTGCAAAACATTGTTTGGCAAGTGCAGCTAGTGAGTTGGGGTTTGGGGTTTTAGGAGAGTAGGATTGGATCAAATGTAACCTACCCCAAATACTTGGGATAAAAGGCTTAGTTGTTGTTGTAGGATTGGATCAAATGTGCCATCAATCCTTGCAAAGCATTTTTTGGCAAGTGTAGCTGAGTTGAAGTTATGGGGTTCTAGGAGAGTAGGACAGGATCAAATGTGCTATCTGTTCTTGCAAAACATTGTTCGGCAAGTGCAGCTATTGAGTTGAATTTCTGGGGTTTTAGGAGAGTAGGATGGGATCAATGTGCCATCAGTCAACCTCTCCAATTCTACCTTTTAGGTGGAATTGCAATTCCCCTCCTTTTACAAAAGGTAGGGTCTTTTTTTAGAAATAATTTTAAATATGCCAACTCTATCCCTTAACACTTACACAAAAAATCCTAGCTTTTTCTTGTTTGGAAGGAGTAAGGAGCCCCTCTCCAACGTCATCTTAACATAAATTTCATGCTGCAACAGTAACAATACCTATTCTCAACCATCGAGCTGCCCAGCTTCTACTCGGATCCATGACTGAAATAATCCTGCATACAAGGAAATCAAGGATCTATCAAATTCTTATCCCCTCTTTGATTGAACAAGAAATTATAGATAAAAGAGCATTCATAATATGATTACAGTGTCATAATGCAAAACAGATCTCATTTACTTATCCATAAAACCTAAATCTACATAGCTTTTCTTTTTGACATTCAGTAATTTAACTTCTATTTTTAGTCCCCTTTTGATTTTTTTTTACAGCAATGTCATATATTTGACGTTAGAAGTAAATTCCTTCAGGGGCACTTAAAATGTGTCAAGATTAATATGAATAAAGCAACTAGAAAGAAACTATGCATTAATAATCAACTTAGTGCAGATATATTTGAGTAGTTCCTTTAGTATTTAACCATGAGGTGAAAATAAACAAATACATGCCTATGTCCGTCAATTTCGTAGTTTGTAAAACATGCACTCATTCGGTCAAATAAAGAGACAAAGTTGAGACTTGGAGTTCCGTACATTCATATGTTTTACTAATGGAAAGCTTTATACAAGTCAATAACAATATCAAGGTCATCGAAAGAGAGTTTCATATATGATTTGAAATAGAAGTTTAGGATCTTCTGTTATAATCTTTAAACAGTTGCATTTGATAAGAAATATATGCAACTGATGCAGTTATGCTTGCTTTCTAGCTGATTAATACATTGTGAGAGTTTCCACAGATCTGCACTCCACCTGCCCACATATGCATGCGCAAAGATGCACACAAATAGGTGCACTTTTCTGTCCTCCCAAGATTTGAATCTTGGTGCCCACCAATGTTAAAAATAACATATAACGGCCACTGTTATATTGCGTTATGATACCTAACAAAACCCAATGTCATCTGACAATCGAAAAAAACTCAATGCAACTTAATGGTGCATTTTCTACATTATATTATGCCATGTTATGTTTTATTTTTTAGTAATTTTTATATTATTGCTGATTCTAGGCTTTGAATATTAGTTGATTGCTGCAATTTCTTTACGTGATTACTTGTTGTTTGCTTATTTCATTGCTTATTGAATTGTCAACTTGCTAATTTCTGATTACTTGCTTGTTTACTTGAAGTAATTCTCTCTAATTTCTGGAATTTTATAACAATTGTTAATTTTATGGAGTAACTAAAATTAATAACTAGAAATAAGATGAATTGAGCATTATAAAATATAAATTAGGTAACAAGTGAAACTGAAATAAACAAATTTCAACTATTGTTTTCTTATTTAATGATAACCGAAATTACAGTTGCTAACTAAATATATGTTATGAAGATTAAATGTGAGATTTAATGAGAAACTTGTTAGAAAATTAAATGTGAAACCGCCCCACTTCCAACATGCGAATAAGCGTAGAGTTCTCCTATTTGTTATTTATATAACCAACTGAAAAGGGCATATCAAAATCATCATATATACTAAAGTTGAAAAGCTATGTATTGAACAAACAGAGCCAGAAGTGAAAAGGTTGATCAAATATCTTCTACAAAACGCCTCAATTTTTTATTATAATTTCACATATAGAACTGGATAACTTCGCATATCCCATATATACTCCACTGATGTGTATTCAAGGACTTAGAAATAGCAGAATAAAACAAAATAGATGAATATTATCATGGCAAAGTCATGGGAGGAAATGAGTACAGTACATAATTGACTGTGAAGACTTTGAGATATACCTTGAACTAGTCATTTTTGTAATATATGATCAACCATTCAACAAGACTCTGAGATTTAGAAAGATAAGGTACATAGAATTAAAACATAATTGTTAAAGTAGAGAGTTCTAGAGTTTATTGTGCTTGCAAAATAAAGATGAAACTGAAGGGAAAACTATATATGGCACATATAGAACGAGCATAAATTTATGGGTTAGAATGTTGGCACAATTAAGCAAACAGAAAATAGAAGAAATAATAGGTGGTAATACGCTAAGAGATAGGATAAAAAATGTGTGTATTTATAAGAAGATAGAGATGCATCTTTTGAGTACAAAATAAGAAAGTATAATTAATATGGTTTGGACATATGCAATGGAGGCTATAAGTTCATCGAGTGATAGGTCATAGTTAATAGAACAATAATTACTAGAAGTAGCCCAAATGGACAGGGTCATAGGCAATTAAAAAGGATATGATAGTATTAACCAAGGAATTGGCCCTCAAAAGCTTAACAGAAAAAGGATTCTTGTTGCCAACCACAAGGACATTTAATAAGGCTTTGTTGTTATTGATGTTGCAATGTTGTAACCTGATTTCTAAAAGGATCAAAGATGTGTTCCCTATATATTAATGATATCGAAACTTCTACAAAATTTGAAAGGGAATATAAATTATTGAGATTTAATGAGAAACTTGTTACAAAATTAAATTTGAAACCGCCCTACTTCCACAACATGCGAATAAGTGTAGAGTTCTCCTATTTGTTATTTACATAACCAACTGAAAAGGGCATATAAAAATCAACACATAAACTAAACTTGAAAAGCCATGTATTCAACAAACAGAGCCAGAAGTGAATAGGTTGATCAAATATCTTCTACAAAATGCCTCAATTTTTTATTATAATTTCACATATAGCACTGGATAACTTCACATCCCATATATACTTCACTGATGTGTATTCAAGGACTTAGAAATAGCAGAACAAAACAAAATAGATGAATATTATCATGGCAAAGCCATGAGAGGAAATGAGTACAGTACATAATTGACTGTGAAGACTTTGAGATATACCTTGAACAAGACATTTTTGTAATATATGATCAACCATTAAACAAGGAGATTTAGAAAGATAAGAAGCATAAAATTAAAACAGAATCTTTGAAGTAGAGAGTTATAGAGTTCACTGTGCTTGCAAAATAAAAATGAAATTGAAGGGAAAACTATATATAGCAGATATAGAACGACAAAATTTTATGGGTTAGAATGTTGGCACAATTAAGCAAACAGAAAATAGAAGAAATAATAGGTGGTAACACGCTAAGAGATAGGATAAAAAAAAAGTGTATTTATAAGAAGATAGAGATGCATCTTTTGAGTACAAGATAAGAAAGTATAATTAAGATGGTTTGGACATATGCAATGGAGGCCATAAGTTCACCGAGTGATAGGTCATAGTTAATACAACAATAATTACTAGAAGTAGCCCAAATGAACAGGGTCATAGACAATTAAAAAAGATATGATAGTATTAACCAAGGAATTGGCCCTCAATAGCTTAATAGAAATAGGATTCTCGTTGCCAACCACAAGGACATTTAATAAGGCTTTTTTGTTATTGTTGTTGTAGCAATGTTGTAACCCGATTTTTAAAAGGATGGAAGATGTGTTCCCTATATATGAATGATATCGAAACTTCTACAAAATTTGAAAGGAAATATAAATTATTGAAATTAATTGAGAAACTTGTTAGAAAATTAAATGTGAAACCGCCCCACTTCCACAACATGCGAATAAGTGTAGAGTTCTCCTATGTGTTATTTATATAACCAACTGAAAAAGGCATATCAAAATCATTACATATACTAAACTTGAAAGGTATGTATTCAACAAACAAAGCCAGAAGTGAAAAGGTTGATCAAATATCTTCTACAAAACGCATCAACGTTTTATTATAATTTCACATATAGCACTGGATAACATCACATATCCCATATATACTCCACTGATGTGTATTCAAGGACTTAGAAATAGCAGAACAAAACAAAATAGATGAATATTATCAAGGCAAAGTCATGGGAGGAAATGAGTACAGTACATAATAGAATATGAAGACGTTGAGATATATCTTGAACTAGTCATTTTTGTAATATATGATCAACCATTCAACAAGACTTTGAGATTTAGAAAGATAAGGTGCATAGAATTAAAACAGAATGGTTGAAGTAGAGAGTTCTAGAGTTCACTGTGCTTGCAAAATAAAGATGAAACTGAATGGAAAACTATATATAGCAGATATTGAACGAGCATAATTTTATGGGTTAGAATGTTGGCACAATTAAGCAAATAGAAAATAGAAGAAATAATAGGTGGTAATACGCTAAGAGATAGGATAAAAAATATGTGTATTTATAAGAAGATAGAGGTGCATCTTTTGAGTACAAAATAAGAAAGTATAATTAAGATGGTTTGGACATATGCAATGGAGGCCATAAGTTCACCGAGTGATGGGTCATAGTTAATAGAAGTAGCCCAAATGAACAGGGTCATAGGCAATTAAAAAAGATATGATAGTATTAACCAAGGAATTGGCCCTCAATAGCTTAATAGTAAAAGGATTCTCGTTGCCAACCACAAGGACATTTAATAAGGCTTTGTTGTCATTGTTGTTGTTGCAATGTTGTAACCTGATTTCTAAAAGGATGCAAGATGTGTTCCCCTATATATGAATGACATAGAAACTTCTACAAAATTTGAAAGGGAATATAAATTATTGAGATTTATTGAGAAACTTGTTAGAAAATTAAATGTGAAATCGCCCAACTTCCACAACATGCGAATAAGTGTAGAGATCTCCTATTTGTTATTTATATAAACAACTGAAAAGGGCAGATAAAAAACATCACATATACTAAACATGAAAAGCTATGTATTCAACAAACAGTGCTAGAGGTGAAAAGGTTGATCAAATATCTTCTACAAAACACCTCAATTTTTTATTATAATTTCACATATAGCACTGGATAACTTAACATATCCCATATATACTCCACTGATGTGTATTCAAGGACTTAAAAATAGCAGAACAAACGAAAATAGATGAACATTATCATGGCAAAGCCATGGGAGGAAATGAGTATAGTACATAATTGACAGTGAAGACTTTGTGTTATACCGTGAACTAGTCATTTTGGTAATATATGATCAACCATTCAACAAGACGCTGAGATTTAGAAAGATAAGGTGCATAGAATTAAAACAGAATGGTTGAAGTAGAGAGTTCTAGAGTTCATTGTGCTTGCAAAATAAAGATGAAACTGAAGGGAAAACTATATATCGCAGATATAGAACGAGCATAATTTTATGGGTTAGAATGTTGGCACAATTAAGCAAATAGAAAATAGAAGAAATAATAGGTGGTAATACGCTAAGAGATAGAGGTGCATAATTAAGCATAATTTTATGGGTTAGAATGTATTTATAAGAAGATAGAGGTGCATCTTTTGAGTACAAAATAAAAAAGTAATATGCCAAGAGATAGGATAAAAAATGTGTGTATTTATAAGAAGATAGAGGTGCATCTTTTGAGTACAAAATAAGAAAGTATAATTAAGTTGGTTTCGACATATGCAATGGAGGCCATAAGTTCAACGAGTGATAGGTCATAGTTAATAGAACAATAATTACTAGAACTAGCCCAAATGAACAGGGTCACAGGCAATTAAAAAAAATATCATAGTATTAACCAAGGAATTAGCCATCAATAGCTTAATAGAAAAAGGATTCTCGTTGCCAACCACAACGACATTTAATAAGGCTTTTTTGTTATTGTTGTTGTTGCAATGTTGTAACCTGATTTCTAAAAGGATGCAAGATGTGTTCCCTATATATGAATGATATCGAAACTTCTACAAAATTTGAAAGGGAATACAAATTATTGAGATTTATTGAGAAACTTGTTAGAAAATTAAATGTGAAACCGCCCCACTTCCACAACATGCGAATAAGTGTAGAGTTCTCCTATATGTTATTTATATAACCAACTGAAAAGGGCATATCAAAATCATCACATATATTAAACTTGAAAAGATATGTAGTCAACAAACAGAGCCAGAAGTGAAAAGGTTGATCGAATATCTTCTACAAAACGCCTCAATTTATTATTATAATTTCACATATAGCACTGGATAACTTCACATCCCATATATACTTCACTGATGTGTATTCAAGGACTTAGAAATAGCAGAACAAAACAAAATAGATGAATATTATCATGGCAAAGCCATGGGAGGAAATGAGTACAGTACATAATTGACTGTGAAGACTTTGAGATACACCTTGAACTAGTCATTTTTGTAATATATGATCGACCATTCAACAAGACTATGAGATTTAGAATGATAAGGTGCATAGAATTAAAACAGAATGGTTGAAGTAGAGAGTTCTAGAGTTCACTGTGCTTGCAAAATAATGATGAAACTGAAAGGAAAACTATATATGGGAGATATAGAACGAGCATAATTTTATGGGTTAGAATCTTGGCACAATTAATCAAACAGAAAATAGAAGAAACAATAGGTGGTAATACGCTAAGAGATAGGATAAAAAATGTGTGTATTTATAAGAAGATAGAGGTGCATCTTTTGAGTACAAAATAAGAAAGTATAATTAAGATGGTTTGGACATATGCAATGAAGGCCATAAGTTCACCAAGTGATAGGTCATAGTTAACAGAACAATAATTACTATAAGTAGCCCAAATGAACAGGGTCATAGGCAATTAAAAAAGATAGGATTGTATTAACCAAGGAATTGGCCCTCAATAGCTTAATAGAAACAGGATTCTTGTTGCCAACCGCAAGGACATTTAATAAGGCTTTGTTGTTATTGTAGTTGTTGCAATGTTGTAACCTAATTTCCAAAAGGATGCAAGATGTGTTCCCTAAATATGAATGATATCGAAACTTCTACAAAATTTGAAAGGGAATATAAATTATTGAGATTTAATGAGAAACTTGTTAGAAAATTAAATGTGAAACCGCCCCACTACCACAACATGCGAATGAGCGTAGAGTTCTCCTATTTGTTATTTATATAACCAATTGAAAAGGGCATATCAAAATCATCACATGTACCAAACTTGAAAAGCTATGTATTCAACAAACAGAGCCCGAAGTGAAAAGGTTGATCAAATATTTTCTACAAAACGCCTCAATTTTTTATTATAATTTCACATATAGCACTGGATAACATCATATATCCCATATATACACCATTGATATGTACTCAAGGACTTAGAAATAGCATAACAAAACAAAATAGATGAATATTATCATGGTAAAGCCAAGGGAGGAAATGAGTACAGTACATAATTGACTGTGAAGACTTTGAGATAGACCTTGAACTAGTCATTTTCGTAATATATGATCAACCATTCAACAAGACTCTGAGATTTAGAAAGATAAGGTGCATAGAATTAAAACAGAATGGTTGAAGTAGAGAGTTCTAGAGTTCACTGTGCTTGCAAAATAAAGATGAAACTGAAGGAAAAACTATATATGGCAGATATAGAACGAGCATAATTTTATGGGTTAGAATATTGGCACAATTAAGCAAACAGAAAATAGAAGAAATAATAGGTGGTAATAAGCTAAGAGATGGGATAAAAAATGTGTATTTATAAGAAGATAGAGGTGCATCTTCTGAGTACAAAATAAGAAAGTATAATTAAGATGGTTTGGACATATGCAATGGAGGCCATAAGTTCACCGAGTGATAGGTCATAGTTAATAGAACAATAATTACTAGAAGTAGCCCAAATGAACAGGATCATAGGCAATTAAAAAAGATATGATAGTTTTAACCAAGGAATTGGCCCTCAATAGCTTAATAGAAAAAGGATTCTCGTTGACAACTAGAAGGACATTTAATCAGGCTTTGTTGTTATTGTTGTTGTTGCAATGTTGTAACCTGATTCCTATAAGGATGCAAGATGTGTTCCCTATATATGAATGATATCGAAACTTCTACAAAATTTGAAAGGGAATATAAATTATTGAGATTTATTAAGAAACTTGTTAGAAAATTAAATGTGAAACCGCCCCACTTCCACAACATGCGAATAAGTGTAGAGTTCTCCTATTTGTTATTTATATAACGAACTGAAAAGAGCATATCAAAATCATCACACACTAAACTTGAAAAGTTATGTATTAAACAAACAGAGCCGGAAGTGAAAAGGTTGATCAAATATCTTATACAAAACGTCTCAAATTTTTATTATAATTTCACATATAGCACTGGATAACTTCACATATCCCATATATACTCCACTTATGTGTATTCAAGGACTTAGAAATAGCATAACAAAACAAAATAGATGAATATTATCATGGTAAAGCCATGGGAGGAAATGAGTACAGTACATAATTGACCGTGAAGACTTTCAGATATACCTTGAACTAGTCATTTTCGTAATATATGATCAACCATTCAACATGACTCTGAGATTTAGAAAGATAAGGTGCATACAATTAAAACAGAATTGGTTGAAGTAGAGAGTTCTAGAGTTTACTGTGCTTGCAAAATAAAGATGAAACTGAAGGGAAAACTATATATGGCAGATATAGAACAAGCATAATTTTATGGGTTAGAATGTTGGCACAATTAAGCAAACAGAAAATAGAAGAAATAATAGGTGGTAATACGCTAAAAGATAGGATAAAAAATGTGTGTATTTATCAGAAGATAGGTGCATCTTTTGAGTACAAAATAAGAAAGTATAATTAAGATGGTTTGGACATATGCAATGGGGCCATAAGTTCACAGAGTGATAGGTCATAGTTAATAGAACAATAACTACTAGAAGCAGCCCAAATGAACAGGGTCATAGGCAATTAAAAAAGATATGATAGTATTAACCAAGGAATTGGCCCTCAATAGCTTAATAGAAAAAGGATTCTTGTTGCCAACCACAAGGACATTTAATAAGGCTTTGTTGTTATTGTTGTTGTTGCAATGTTGTAATCTAATTTCTAAAAGGATGCAAGATGTGTTCCCTATATATGAATGATATCGAAACATCTACAAAATTTGAAAGGGAATATAAATTATTGAGATTTAATGAGAAACTTGTTAGAAAATTAAATGTGAAATCGCCCCACTCCCACAACATGCGAATAAGCGTAGAGTTCTCCTATTTGTTATTGACATAACCAACTGAAAAGGGCATATCAAAATCATCACATATACTAAACTTGAAAATCTATGTATTCAACAAACAGAGCCAGAAGTGAAAAGGTTGATCAAATATCTTCTACGAAACGCCTCACTTTTTTATTATAATTTAACATATAGCACTGGATAACTTCACATATCCCATATATACTCCACTGATGTGTATTCAAGGACTTAGAAATAGCAGAAAAAAACAAAATACATGAATATTATTATGGCAAAGCCATGGGAGGAAATAAGTACAGTACATAATTGACTATGAAGACTTTGAGATATACCTTGAACTAGTCATTTTCGTAATATATGATCAACCATTCAACAAGACTCTGCGATTTAGAAAGATAAGGTGTATAGAATTAAAACAGAATGGTTGAAGTAGAGAGTTCTAGAGTTTACTGCGCTTGCAAAATAAAGATAAAACTGAAAGGAAAACTATGTATGGCAGATATAGAACGAGCATAATTTTATTGGTTAGAATGTAGGCACAATTAAGCAAACAGAAAATAGAAGAAATAATAGGTGGTAATACGCTAAGAGATGGGATAAAAAATGTGTATTTACAAGAAGACAGAGGTGCATCTTTTGAGTACAAAATAAGAAAGTATAATTTAGATGGTTTGGACATATGCAATGGAGGCCATAAGTTCACCGAGTGATAGGTCATAGTTAATCGAACAATAATTACTAGAAGTAGCCCAAATGAACAGGGTCATAGGCAATTAAAAAAGATAGGATTGTATTAACCAAGGAATTGGCCCTCAATAGCCTAATAGAAAAAGGATTCTTGTTGCCAATCACAAGGACATTTAATAAGGCTTTGTTATTATTGTAGTTGTTGCAATGTTGTAATCTGATTTCCAAAAGGATGCAAGATGTGTTCCCTAAATATGAATGATATCGAAACTTCTACAAAATTTGAAAGGGAATATCAATTATTGAGATTTAATGAGAAACTTGTTAGAAAATTAAATGTGAAACCGCCCCACTACCACAACATGCGAATGAGCGTAGAGTTCTCCTATTTGTTATTTATATAACCAATTGAAAAGGGCATATCAAAATCATCACATGTACCAAACTTGAAAAGCTATGTATTCAACAAACAGAGCCCGAAGTGAAAAGGTTGATCAAATATTTTCTACAAAACGCCTCAATTTTTTATTATAATTTCACATATAGCACTGGAAAACATCATATATCCCATATATACACCACTGATATGTACTCAAGGACTTAGAAATAGCATAACAAAACAAAATAGATGAATATTATCATGGTAAAGCCAAGGGAGGAAATGAGTACAGTACATAATTGACTGTGAAGACTTTGAGATATACCTTATATCCCATATATACACCACTGATATGTACTCAAGGACTTAGAAATAGCATAACAAAACAAAATAGATGAATATTATCATGGTAAAGCCAAGGGAGGAAATGAGTACAGTACATAATTGACTGTGAAGACTTTGAGATATACCTTGAACTAGTAATTTTCGTAATATATGATCAACCATTCAACAAGACTCTGAGATTTAGAAAGATAAGGTGCATAGAATTAAAACAGAAGGGTTGAAGTAGAGAGTTCTAG
The DNA here is from genome assembly GCA_036321105.1 of Dracaena cambodiana. Lineage (NCBI taxonomy): Eukaryota > Viridiplantae > Streptophyta > Magnoliopsida > Asparagales > Asparagaceae > Dracaena > Dracaena cambodiana. Next base: position 22,998,629 of record JAYEPQ010000012.1, on the reverse strand, counting down.
AGTTCACTGTGCTTGCAAAATAAAGATGAAACTGAAGGAAAAACTATATATGGCAGATATAGAACGAGCATAATTTTATGGGTTAGAATATTGGCACAATTAAGCAAACAGAAAATAGAAGAAATAATAGGTGGTAATACGCTAAAAGATAGGATAAAAAATGTGTGTATTTATAAGAAGATAGGTGCATCTTTTGAGTACAAAATAAGAAAGTATAATTAAGATGGTTTGGACATATGCAATGGAGGCCATAAGTTCACAGAGTGATAGGTCATAGTTAATAGAACAATAACTACTAGAAGCAGCCCAAATGAACAGGGTCATAGGCAATTAAAAAAGATATGATAGTATTAACCAAGAAATTGGCCCTCAATAGCTTAATAGAAAAAGGATTCTTGTTGCCAACCACGAGGACATTTAATAAGGCTTTGTTGTTATTGTTGTTGTTGCAATGTTGTAATCTAATTTCTAAAAGGATGCAAAATGTGTTCCCTATATATGAATGATATCGAAACATCTACAAAATTTGAAAGGGAATATAAATTATTGAGATTTAATGAGAAACTTGTTAGAAAATTAAATGTGAAACCGCCCCACTTCCGCAACATGCGAATAAGCGTAGAGTTCTCCTATTTGTTATTGACATAACCAACTGAAAAGGGCATATCAAAATCATCACATATACTAAACTTGAAAAACTATGTATTCAACAAACAGAGCCAGAAGTGAAAAGGTTGATCAAATATCTTCTACGAAACGCCTCACTTTTTTATTATAATTTAACATATAGCACTGGATAACTTCACATATCCCATATATACTCCACTGATGTGTATTCAAGGACTTAGAAATAGCAGAAAAAAACAAAATACATGAATATTATTATGGCAAAGCCATGGGAGGAAATAAGTACAGTACATAATTGACTGTGAAGACTTTGAGATATACCTTGAACTAGTCATTTTCGTAATATATGATCAACCATTCAACAAGACTCCGCGATTTAGAAAGATAAGGTGTATAGAATTAAAACATAATGGTTGAAGTAGAGAGTTCTAGAGTTTACTGCGCTTGCAAAATAAAGATAAAACTGAAAAGAAAACTATGTATGGCAGATATAGAACGAGCAAAATTTTATGGGTTAGAATGTATGCACAATTAAGCAAACAGAAAATAGAAGAAATAATAGGTGGTAATACGCTAAGAGATGGGATAAAAAATGTGTATTTACAAGAAGACAGAGGTGCATCTTTTGAGTACAAAATAAGAAAGTATAATTAAGATGGTTTGGACATATGCAATGGAGGCCATAAGTTCACCGAGTGATAGGTCATAGTTAATAGAACAATAATTACTATAGAAGTAGCCCAAATGAACAGGGTCATAGGCAATTAAAAAAGATATGATAGAATTATCCAAGGAATTGGCCCTCAATAGCTTAATAGAAAAAGGATTCTCATTGCCAACCACAAGGACATTTAATAAGGCTTTGTTGTTATTGTGTTGTTGCAATGTTGTAACCTGATTTCTAAAAGGATGCAAGATGTGTTCCCTATATATGAATGATATCGAAACTTCTACAAAATTTGAAAGGGAATATAAATTATTGAGATTTATTGAGAAACTTCTTAGAAAATTAAATGTGAAACTGCCCCACTTCCACAACATGCGAATAAGTGTAGAGTTCTCATATTTGTTATTTATATAACCAACTGAAAAGGGCATATCAAAATCATCACATATACTAAACTTGAAAAGCTATGTATTCAACAACAGAGCCAGAAGTGAAAAGGTTGATCAAATATCTTCTACAAAACGCCTCAACTTTTTATTATAATTTCACATATAGCACTGGATAACGTAAATATCCCATATATATTCCATTGATGTGTATTTAAGGACTCAGAAATAGCAGAACAAAACAAAATAGATGAATATTATCATGGCAAAGCCATGGGAGGAAATGAGTACAGTACATAATTGACTGTGAAGACTTTGAGATAAACCTTGAACTAGTCAATTTTGTAACATATCATCAACCATTCAACAAGACTCCGAGATTTAGAAAGATAAGGTGCATAGAATTAAAACAGAATGGTTGAAGTAGAGAGTTCTAGAGTTTACTGCGCTTGCAAAATAAAGATAAAACTGAAGGGAAAACTATGTATGGCAGATATAGAACGAGCATAATTTTATGGGTTAGAATGTTGGCGCACAATTAAGCAAACAGAAAATAGAAGAAATAATAGGTAGTAATACGCTAAGAGATGGGATAAAAAATGTGTATTTATAAGAAGATAGAGGTGCATCTTTTGAGTACAAAATAAGAAAGCATAATTAATATGGTTTGGACATATGCAATGGAGGCCATAAGTTCACCGAGTGATAGGTCATAGTTAATAGAACAATAATTACTAGAAGTAGCCCAAATGAATAGGATCATAGGCAATTAAAAAAGATATGATAGTATTAATCAAGGAATTGGCCCTCAATAGCTTAATAGAAAAAGGATTCTCGTTGCAAACCACAAGGACATTTAATAAGGCTTTGTTTTTATTGTTGTTGTCGCAATGTTGTAACCTGAGTTCTAAAAGGATGCAAGATGTGTTCCCCATATATGAATGATATCGAAACTTCTACAAAATTTGAAAGGGAATAAAAATTATTGAGATTTATTGTGAAACTTGTTAGAAAATTAAATGTGAAACCGCCCCACTTCCACAACATGCGAATAAGTGTAGAGTTCTATTTGTTATTTATATAACCAACTGAAAAGGGCATAACAAAATCATCACATATACTAAACCTGAAAAGCCATGTATCCAACAAACAGAGCCAAAAGTGAAAAGGTTGATCAAATATCTTCTACAAAACGCCTGAACTTTTTATTATAATTTCACATATAGCACGGGATAACTTCACATATCCCATATATACGCCACTGATGTGTATTCCAGGACTTAGAAATAGCAGAACAAAACAAAATAGATGAATATTATCATGGCAAAGCCATGGGAGGAAATGAGTATAGTACATTATTTACTGTGAAGACTTTGAGATATACCTTGAACAAGACATTTTTGTAATATATGATCAACCATTCAACAAGACTCTGAGATTTAGAAAGATAAGGTGCATAGAATTAAAACAGAATGATTGAAGTAGAAAGTTCAAGAGTTCATTGTGCTTGCAAAGTAAAGATGAAACTGAAGGGAAAACTATATATGGCAGATATAGAACGAGCATAATTTTATGGGTTAGAATGTTGGCACAATTAAGCAAACAGAAAATAGAAGAAATAATAGGTGGTAATACGCTAAGAGATGGGATAAAAAATGTGTGTATATATAAGAAGATAGAGATGCATCTTTTGAGTACAAAATAAGAAAGTATAATTAAGATGGTTTGGACATATGCAATGGAGGCCATAAGTTAACCGAGTGATCGGTCATAGTTAATAGAACAATAAATACTAGAAGTAGCCCAAATGAACAGGGCCATAGGCAATTAAAAAAGATATGATAGTATTAACCAAGGTATTGGCCCTCAACAGCTTAATAGAAAAAGGATTCTCGTTGCCAACCACAAAGACATTTAATAAGGCTTTGATGTCATTGATGTTATTGCAATGTTGCAACCTGACTTCTAAAAGAATGCAAGATGTGTTCCCGATATATGAATGATATCGAAACTTCGACAAAATTTAAAAGGGAATATAAATAATTGAGATTTAATGAGAAACTTGATAAAAAATTAAATGTGAAACCGCCCCACTTCCACAACCTGTGAATAAGTGTAGAGTTCGCCAATTTGTTATTTATATAACCGACTGAAAAGAGCATATCAAAATCATCACATATACTAAACTTGAAAAGCTATGTATTCAACAAACAGAGCCAGAAATGAAAAGGTTGAACAAATATCATCTACAAAACGCCTCAACATTTTATTATACTTTCACATATAGCACTGGATAACTTCACATATACCATATATACTCCACTGATGTGTATTCAAGGACTTAGACATAGAAGAGCAAAACAAAATAGATGAATATTATCATGGCAAAGCCATGGGAGGAAATGAGTATAGTACATAATTGACGGTGAAGACTTTGATATATACCTTGAACAAGACATTTTTGTAATATATGATCAACCATTCAACAAGACTCTGAGATTAGAAAGATAAGGTGCATAGAATTAAAACAGAATTGTTGAAGTAGATAGTTCTAGAGTTCACTGTGCTTGCAAAATAAAGATGAAACTGAAGGGAAAGCAATGTATGGCAGATATAGAACGAGCATAATTTTATGTGTTAGAATGTTGGCACAATTAAGCAAACAGAAAATAGAAGCAATAATAAGTGGTAATACGCTAAGAGATGGGATAAAAAATGTGTATTTATAAGAAGATAGAGGTGCATCTTTTTGAGTAGAAAATAAGAAAGTATAATTAAGATGGTTTGGACATATGCAATGGAGGCCATAAGTTCACCGAGTGATAGGTCATAGTTAATAGAACAATAATTACTAGAAGTAGCCCAAATGAACAGGGTCATAGGCAACTAAAAAAGATATGATAATATTAACCAAGGAATTGGCCCTCAATAGCTTAATAGAAAAAGGATTCTCGTTGCCAACGACAAGGACATTTAATAAGGCTTTGTTCTTATTGTTGTTGTTGCAATGTTGTAACCTGATTTCTAAAAGGATGCAAGATGTGCTCCCTATATATGAATGATAATAGAAACTTCTACAAAATTTGAAAGGGAATATAAATTATTGAGATTTATTGAGAAACTTGTTAGAAAATTAAATGTGAAACCGCCCCACTTCCACAGCATGCGAATAAGTGTAGTGTTCTCCTACTTGTTATTTATACAACCGACTGAAAAGAGCATTTCAAAATCATCACATATATTAAACTTGAAAAGTTATGTATTCAATAAATAGAGCCAGAAGTGAAAAAGTTGATCAAATATCTTCTACAAAACGCTTCAACTTTTTAATATAATTTCACATATAGCACTGGATAACTTCACAAAACCCATATATCCTCTACTGATGTGTATTCAAGGACTTAGAAATAGCAGAAAAAACAAAAAAGATGAATATTATCATGGCAAAACCATGGGAGGAAATGAGTACAGTACATAATTGACTGTGAAGACTTTGAGACATACCTCGAACTAGTCATGTTTGTAATATATGATCAACCATTCAACAAGACTCCGAGATTTAGAAAGATAAGGTGCATAGAATTAACACAGAATGGTTGAAGTAGAGAGTTCTAGAGTTCACTGTGCTTGCAAAATAAAGATGAAACTGAAGGGAAAACTATATATGGCAGATATAGAACGAGCATAATTTTATGGGTTAGAATGTTGGCACAATTATGCAAACAGAAAATAGAAGAAATAATAGGGGGTAATATGCTAAGAGATGGGATAAAAAATGTGTGTATTTATAAGATAGAGGTGCATCTTTCGAGTACAAAATAAGTAAGTATAATTAAGATGGTTTGGACATATGCAATGGAGGCCATAAGTTCACCGAGTTACAGGTCATAGTTAATAGAACAATAATTACTACAAGTAGCCCAAATGAACAGGGTCATAGGCAATTAAAAAAGATATGATAGTATTAACCAAGGAGTTGGCTCTCAATAGCTTAATAGAAAAAGGATTCTCGTTGCCAACCACAAGGACATTTAATAAGGCTTTGTTGTTATTGTTGTTGTTGCAATGTTGTAACCTGATTTCTAAAAGGATGCAAGATGTGTTCCCTATATATGAATGATATCGAAACTTCTACAAAATTTGAAAGGCAATATAAATTATTGAGATTTATTGCGAAACTTGTTAGAAAATTAAATGTGAAACCGCCCCACTTCCACAACATGCGAATAAGTGTAGAGTTCTCCTATTTGTTATTTATATAACCAACTGAAAAGAGCATATCAAAATCATCACATTTACTAAACTTGAAAAGCTATGTATTCACCAAACAGAGCCACAAGTGAAAAGGTTGATCAAATATCTTCTACAAAACGCCCCAACAATTTATTATAATTTCACATATAGCACTGCTTAACTTCACATATCCCATATATACTCCACTGATGTGTATTCAAGGACTTAGAAATAGCAGAACAAAACAAAATAGATGAATATTATGATGGCAATGCCTTGGGAGGAAATCAGTACAGTACATAATTGACTGTGAAGACTTTGAGATATACCCCGAACTAGTCATTTTTGTAATATATGATCAACCATTCAACAAAACCCTGAGATTTAGAAAGATAAGGTGCATAGAATTAAAACAGAATGGTTGAAGTAGAGAGTTCTAGAGTTCATTGTGCTTGCAAAATAAAGATGAAACTGAAGGGAAAACTATATATGGCAGATATAGAACGAGCATAATTTTATGGGTTAGAATGTCAGCACAATTAAGCAAACAGAAAATAGAAGAAATAATAGGTGGTAATACGCTAAGAGATGGGATAAAAAATGTGTATTTATAAGAAGATAGAGGTGCATCTTTTGAGTACAAAATAAGAAAATATAATTAAGATGGTTTGGACATATGCAATGGAGGCCATAAGTTCACCGAGTGATAGGTCATAGTTAATAGAACAATAATTACTAGAAGTAGCCCAAATGAACAGGGTCATAGGCAATTAAAAAAGAAAGGATAGTATTAACCAAGGAATTGGCCCTCAATAGATTCTCGTTGCCAACCACAAAAACATTTAATAAGGATTTGTTGTTATTGTTGTTGTTGCAATGTTGTAACCTGATTTCTAAAAGGATGCAAGATGTGTTCCCTATATATGAATGATATCGAAACTTCTACAAAATTTGAAAGGGAATATAAATTACTGAGATATATTGAGAAACTTACTAGAAAATTAAATGTGAAACCGCCCCACTTCCAAAACATGCGAATAAGTATAGAGTTCTATTTGTGATTTATATAACCAACTGAAAAAGGCATATCAAAATCATAACATATACTAAACTTGAAAAGCTATGTATTCAACAAACAGAGCCAGAAGTGAAAAGTTGATCGAATATCTTCTACAAAACGCCTCAACTTTTTATAATAGTTTCACATATAGCACTGGATAACTTCACATATCCCATATATACTCCACTAATGTGTATTTAAGGACTTAGAAATAGAAGAACAAAACAAAATAGATGAATATTATCATGGCAAAACCATGGGAGGAAAAGAGCACAGTACATAATTGACTGTGAAGACTTTGAAATACACCTTGAACTAGTCATTTTTGGAATATATGATCAACCTTTCAACAAGACTCTGAGATTTAGAAAGATAAGGTGCATAGAATTAAAACAGAATGGTGGAAGTAGAGAGTTCTAGAGTTCATTGTGCTTGCAAAATAAAGATGAAACTGAAGGGAAAACTATATATGGCAGATATAGAACGAGCATAATTTTATTGGTTAGAATGTTGGCACAATTAAGCAAACAGAAAATAGAAGAAATAATAGGTGGTAATACGCTAACAAATAGGATAAAAAATGTGTGTATTTATATGAAGATAGAGGTGCATCTTTTGAGTACAAAATAAGAAAGCATAATTAAGATGGTTTAGACATATGCAATGGAGGCCATAAGTTCACCATGGGTCATAGTTAATAGAACAATAAATACTAGAAGTAGCCCAAATGAACAGGGTCATAGGCAATTAAAAAAAATATGATAGTATTAACCAAGGAATTGGCCCTCAATAGCTTAATAGAAAGAGGATTCTCACTGCCAACCACAAGGACATTTAATAAGACTTTGTTGTTATTGTTGTTGTTGCAATGTTGTAACCCGATTTCTAAAAGGATGCAAGATGTGTTCCCGATATATGAATGACATCGAAACTTCTACAAAATTTGAAAGGGAATATAAATTATTGAGATTTAATGAGAAACTTGTTAGAAAATTAAATGTGAAACCGCCCCACTTCCACAACATGCGAATAAGTGTAGAGTTTTCCTATTTGTTATTTATATAACCAACTGAAAAGGGCATATCAAAATCATCACATATACTAAACTTGAAAAGCTATGTATTCAACAAACAGAGCCAGAAGTGAAAAAGTTTGATCGAATATCTTCCACAAAACGCCTCAACTTTTTATTATAGTTTCACATATAGCACTGGATACCTTCACATATCCCATATATACTCCACTGATGTGTATTCAAGGACTTAGAAATAACATAACAAAACAAAACAGGTGAATATTATCATGGCAAAGCCATGGGAGGAAATGAGTACAGTACATAATTGACTGTGAAGACTTTGAGATATACCTTGAACTAGTCATTTTTGTAATATATGATCAACCATTCAACAAGACTCTGAGATTTAGAAAGATAAGGTGTATAGAACTAAAACAGAATGGTTGAAGTAGAGAGTTCCAGAGTTCACTGTGCTTGCAAAATAAAGATTAAACTGAAGGGAAAACTATGTATGGCAGATATAGAACAAGCATAATTTTATGGGTTAGAATGTGGGCACAATTAAGCAAACAGAAAATAGAAGAAATAATAGGTGGTAATACGCTAAGAGATAGGATAAAAAATGTTTGTATTTATAAGAAGATAGAGGTGCACCTTTTGAGTACAAAATAAGAAAGTATAATTAAGATGGTTTGGACATATGCAATGGAGGCCATAAGTTAACTGAGTGATAGATCATAGTTAATAGAACAATAATGACTAGAAGTAGCCCAAATGAACAGGGTCATAGGCAATTAAAAAAGATATGATAGTATTAACCAAGGAATTGGCCCTCAATAGCTTATAGAAAAACGATTCTCGTGGCAAACCACAAAGACATTTAATAAGGCTTTGTTGTTATTGTTGTTGTTGCAATGTTGTAACCTGATTTCTAAAAGGATACAAGATGTGTTCCCTATATATGAATGATATATAAACTTCTACATAATTTGAAATGGAATATAAATTATTGAGATTTAATGAGAAACTTGTTAGAAAATTAAATGTGAAACCGCCCCATCCACAACATGCGAATAAGCGTAGAGTTCTCCTATTTGTTATTTATATAACCAACTGAAAAGGGCATAACAAAATCATCACATATACTAAACCTGAAAAGCTATGTATTAAACAAACAAAGCCAGAATTGAAAAGGTTGATCAAATATCTTCTACAAAAAGCCTCAATTTTTTATTATAATTTCACATATAGCACGGGATAACTTCACATATCCCATATATACTCCACTGATGTGTATTCAAGGACTTGGAAATAGACGAACAAAACAAAAGAGATGAATATTATCATGGCAAAGCCATGGAAGGAAATGACTACAGTACATAATTGATTGTGAAGACTATGAGATATACCTTGAACTAGTTATTTTCGTAATATATGATCAACCATTCAACAAGACTCCGAGATTTAGAAAGATAAGGTGCATACAATTAAAACAGAATGGTTGAAGTAGAGAGTTCTAGAGTTCATTGTTCTTGCAAAATAAAGATGAAACTGAAGTGAAAACTATATACGGTAGATATAGAACGAGCATAATTTTATGGGTTAGAATGTTGGCACAATTAAGCAAACAGAAAATAGAAGAAATAATAGGTGGTAATACGCTAAGAGATAGGATAAAAAATGTGTGTATTTATAAGATAGAGGTGCATCATTTCAGTACAAAATAAGAAAGTATAATTAAGATGGTTTGGACATATGCAATGGAGGCCATAAGTTCACTGAGTGATGGGTCATAGTTAATAGAACAATAATTACTAGAAGTAGCCCAAATGAACAGGGTCATAGGCAATTAAAAAAGATAGGATTGTATTAACCAAGGAATTGGCCCTCAATAGCTTAATAGAAAAAGGATTCTTGTTGCCAACCACAAGGACATTTAATAAGGCTTTGTTGTTATCGTAGTTGTTGCAATGTTGTAATCTGATTTCCAAAAGGATGCAAGATGTGTTCCCTATATATGAATGATATCGAAACATCTACAAAATTTGAAAGGGAATATAAATTATTGAGATTTAATGAGAAACTTGTTAGAAAATTAAATGTGAAACCGCCCCACTTCCACAACATGCGAATGAGCGTAGAGTTCTCCAATTTGTTTTTTATAAAACCAACTGAAAAGGGCATATCAAAATCATCACATGTACTAAACTTGAAAAGCTATGTATTCAACAAACAGAGCCAGAAGTGAAAAGGTTGATCAAATATTTTCTACAAAACGCCTCAATTTTTTATTATAATTTCACATATAGCACTGGATAACATCACATAACCCATATATACACCACTGATATGTACTCAAGGACTTAGAAATAGCATAACAAAACAAAATAGATGAATATTATCATGGTAAAGCCATGGCAGGAAATGAGTACAGTACATAATTGACTGTGAAGACTTTGAGATATACCTTGAACTAGTCATTTTCGTAATACATGATCAACCATTCAACAAGACTCTAAGATTTAGAAAGATAAGGTGCATAGAATTAAAACAGAATGGTTGAAGTAGAGAGTTCTGGAGTTCACTGTGCTTGCAAAATAAAGATGAAACTGAAGGAAAAACTATATACGACAGATATAGAACGAGCATAATTTTATGGGTTAGAATATTGACACAATTAAGCAAACAGAAAATAGAAAAAATAATAGGTGGTAATACGCTAAGAGATGGGATAAAAAATGTGTGTATTTATAAGAATATAGAGGTGCATCTTTTGAGTACAAAATAAGAAGGTATAATTAAGATGGTTCGGACATATGCAATAGAGGCCATAAGTTCACCGAGTGATAGGTAATAATTAATAGAACAATAATTACTAGAAGTAGCCCAAATGAACAGGTTCATAGGCAATTAAAAAAGATACGATAGTATTAACCAAGGAATTGGCCCTCAATAGCTTAATAGAAAAAGGATTCTTGTTGCCAACCACAAGGACATTTAATTAGGATTTGTTGTTATTGTTGTTGTTGCAGTGTTGTAACCTGATTTCTAAAAGGATGCAAGATGTGTTCCCTATATATGAATGATATCGAAACTTCTACAAAATTTGACAGGGAATATAAATTATTGAGATTTATTGAGAAACTTGTTAGAAAACTAAATGTGAAACCGCCCCACTTCCATAACCTGCGAATGAGTGTAGAGTTCTCCTATTTGTTATTTATATAACCAACTGAAAAGGGCATATCAAAATCATCACATGTACTAAACTTGAAAAGCTATGTATTCAACAACAGAGCCGGAAGTGAAAAGGTTGATCAAATATCTAATACAAAACGCCTCAACTTTTTATTATAATTTCACATATAGCACTAGATAACGTAAATATCCCATATATACTCCACTTATGTGTATTCAAGGACTTAGAAATAACAGAACAAAACAAAATAGATGAATATTATTATGGTAAAGCCATGGGAGGAAATGAGTACAGTACATAATTGACTGTGAAGACTTTGAGATATACCTTGAACTAGTCATTTTCGTAATATATGATCAACCATTCAACATGACTCTGAGATTGAGGAAGATAAGGCGCATAGAATTAAAACAGAATGGTTGAAGTAGACAGTTCTAGAGTACAGTGCGCTTGCATAATAAAGATGAAACTGAAAGGCAAACTATATATGGCAGATATAGAACGAGCATAATTTTATGGGTTAGAATGATGGCATAATTAAGTAAACAGGAAATAGAAGAAATAATAGGTGGTAATAAGCTAATAGATAGGATAAAAAAAGTGTGTATTTACAAGAAGATAGAGCTGCATCTTTTGAGTACAAAATAAGAAAGTATAATTAAGAAGGTTTGGACATACGCAATGGAGGCCATAAGTTCACTGAGTGATAGGTCATAGTTAATAGAACAATAATTACTAGAAGTAGCCCAAATGAACAGGGTCATAGGCAATTAAAAAAGATATGATAGTATTATCCAAGTAATTGGCCCTCAATAGCTTAATAGAAAAAGGATTCCCGTTGCCAACCACAAGGACATTTAATAAGGCTTTGTTGTTATTATTGTTGTTGCAATGTTGTAACCTGATTTCTAAAAGGATGCAAGATGTGTTCCCTATATATGAATGATATCGAAACTTCTACAAAATTTGACAGGGAATATAAATTATTGAGATTTATTGAGGAACTTGTTAGAAAACTAAATGTGAAACCGCCCCACTTCCACAACTTGCGAATGAGTGTAGGGTTCTCCTATTTGTTATTTATATAACCAACTGAAAAGGGCATATCAAAATCACCACATGTACTAAACTTGAAAAGCTATGTATTCAACAACAGAGCCGGAAGTGAAAAGGTTGATCAAATATCTTATACAAAACGCCTCAACTTTTTATTATAATTTCACATATAGCACTGGATAACGTAAATATCCCATATATACTCCACTGATGTGTATTCAAGGACATAGAAATAACAGAACAAAATAAAATAGATGAATATTATTATGGTAAAGCCATGGGAGGAAATGAGTACAGTACATAATTGACTGTGAAGACTTTGAGATAAACCTTGAACTAGTCTATTTTGTAATATATAATCAACCATTCAACAAGACTCCGAGATTTAGAAAGATAAGGTGCATAGAATTAAAACAGAATGGTTGAAGTAGAGAGTTCTAGAGTTTACTGCGCTTGCAAAATAAAGATAAAACTAAAGGGAAAACTATGTATGGCAGATATAGAACGAGCATAATTTTATAGGTTAGAATGTTGGCACAATTAAGCAAACAGAAAATAGAAGAAATAATAGGTGGAAATACGCTAATAGATAGGATAAAAAATGTGTGTATTTATAAGAAGACAAAGGTGCATCTTTTGAGTACAAAATAAGAAAGTATAATTAAGATGGTTTGGACATATGCAATGGAGGCCATAAGTTCACCGAGTGATAGGTCATAGTTAACAGAACAATAATTACTAGAAGTACCCCAAATGGACAGGGTCATAGGCAATTAAAAAAGATATGATAGTATTAACAAAGGAATTGGCCCTCAATAACTTAATAGAAAAAGAATTCTCGTTGCCAACCACAAGGACATTTAATAAGGCTTTCTTGTTATTGTTGTTGTTGCAATGTTGCAACCTGATTTCTAAAAGGATGCAAGATGTGTTCCCTATATATGAATGATATCGAAACTTCTACAAAATTTGAAAGGGAATATAAATTATTGAGATTTATTGAAAAACTTGTTAGAAAATTAAATGCGAAACCGCACCACTTCCACAACATGCGAATAAGTGTAGAGTTCTTCTATTTGTTATTGATATAACCAACTGAAAAGGGCATATCAAAATCATCACATATACTAAACTTGAAAAGTTATGTTTTCAACAAAAAGAGCCAAAAGTTAAAAGGTTGATCAAATATCTTTACAAAACGCCTCAACATTTTATTATAATTTCACATATAGCACTGGATAACTTCACATATCCCATATATACTCCACTGATTTGTATTCAAGGACTTAGAAATAGGAGAACAAAACAAAATAGATGAATATTATCATGGCAAAGCCATTGGAGGAAATGAGTACAGTACATAAATGACTGTGAAGACTTTGAGATATACCTTAAACTAGCCATTTTTGTAATATATGATCAACCATTCAACAAGACTCTGCGATTTAGAAAGATAAGATGCATAGAATTAAAACAAAATGGTTGAAGTAGAGAGTTCTAGAGTTCATTGTGCTTGCAAAATGAAAATGAAACAAAAGGGAAAACTATATATGGCAGATATAGAACGAGCATAATTTTATGGGTTAGAATGTTGGCACAATTAAACAAACAGAAAATAGAAGAAATAATAGGTGGTAATAAGCTAAGAGATGGGATAAAAAATGTGTATTTATAAGAAGATAGAGGTGCATCTTCTGAGTACAAAATAAGAAAGTATAATTAAGATGGTTTGGACATATGCAATGGAGGCCATAAGTTCACCGAGTGATAGGTCATAGTTAATAGAACAATAATTACTAGAAGTAGCCCAAATGAACAGGATCATAGGCAATTAAAAAAGATATGATAGTAATAACCAAGGAATTGGCCCTCAATAGCTTAATAGAAAAAGGATTCTCGTTGCCAACCACAAGGACATTTAATAAGGATTTGTTTTTATTGTTGTTGTCGCAATGTTGTAACCTGAGTTCTAAAAGGATGCAAGATGTGTTCCCTATATATGAATGATATCGAAACTTCTACAAAATTTGAAAGGGAATAAAATTTATTGAGATTTATTAAGAAACTTGTTAGAAAAGGAAATGTGAAACCGCCCTACTTCCACAACATGCGAATAAGTGTAGAGTTATATATGTTATTTATAGAACCAACTGAAAAGGGCATAACAAAATCATCACATATACTAAACCTGAAAAGCCATGTATTCAACAAACAGAGCCAAAAGTGAAAAGGTTGATCAAATATCTTCTACAAAACGCCACAACTTCTTATTATAATTTCACATATAGCATGGGATAACTTCACATATCCCATATATACTCCACTGATGTGTATTCAAGGACTTGGAAATAGACGAACAAAACAAAATAGATGAATATTATCATGGCAAAGCCATGGAAGGAAATGACTACAGTACATAATTGATTGTGAAGACTATGAGATATACCTTGAACTAGTTATTTTCGTAATATATGATCAACCATTCAACAAGACTCTGAGATTTAGAAAGATAAGGTGCATAGAATTAAAACAGAATGGTTGAAGTAGAGAGTTCTAGAGTTCATTGTTCGTGCAAAATAAAGATGAAACTGAAGGGAAAACTATATACGGTAGATATAGAACGAGCATAATTTTATGGGTTAGAATGTTGGCACAATTAAGCAAACAGAAAATAGAAGAAATAATAGGTGGTAATACGCTAAGAGATAGGATAAAAAATGTGTGTATTTATAAGAAGATAGAGGTGCATCTTTTGAGTACAAAATAAGAAGGTATAATTAAGATGGTTCGGACATATGCACTAGAGGCCATAAGTTCACCGAGTGACAGGTAATAATTAATAGAACAATAGTTACTAGAAGTAGCCCAAATGAACAGGTTCATAGGCAATTAAAAAAAATACGATAGTATTAACCAAGGAATTGGCCCTCAATAGCTTAATAGAAAAAGGATTCTTGTTGCCAACCACAAGGACATTTAATTAGGATTTGTTGTTATTGTTGTTGTTGCAGTGTTGTAACCTGATTTCTACAAGGAGGCAAGATGTGTTCCCTATATATGAATGATATCGAAACTTCTACAAAATTTGACAGGGAATATAAATTATTGAGATTTATTGAGAAACTTGTTAGAAAACTAAATGTGAAACCGCCCCACTTCCACAACCTTCGAATGAGTGTAGAGTTCTCCTATTTGTTATTTATATAACCAACTGAAAAGGGCATATCAAAATCATCACATGTACTAAACTTGAAAAGCTATGTATTCAACAACAGAGCCGGAAGTGAAAAGGTTGATCAAATATCTTATACAAAACGCCTCAACTTTTTATTATAATTTCACATATAGCACTGGATAACGTAAGTATCCCATATATACTCCACTGATGTGTATTCAAGGACTTAGAAATAACAGAACAAAACAAAATAGATGAATATTATTATGGTAAAGCCATGGGAGGAAATGAGTACAGTACATAATTGACTGTGAAGACTTTGAGATATACCTTGAACTAGTCATTTTCGTAATATATGATCAACCATTCAACATGACTCTGAGATTGAGAAAGATAAGGCGCATAGAATTAAAACAGAATGGTTGAAGTAGACAGTTCCAGAGTACAGTGCGCTTGCATAATAAAGATGAAACTGAAAGGCAAACTATATATGGCAGATATAGAACGAGCATAATTTTATGGGTTAGAATGATGGCATAATTAAGTAAACAGAAAATAGAAGAAATAATAGGTGGTAATAAGTTAATAGATAGGATAAAAAAAGTGTGTATTTACAAGAAGATAGAGCTGCATCTTTTGAGTACAAAATAAGAAAGTATAATTAAGATGGTTTGGACATATGCAATGGAGGCCATAAGTTCACCGAGTGATAGGTCATAGTTAATAGAACAATAATTACTAGAAGTAGCCCAAATGAATAGGGTCATCGGCAATTAAAAAAGATATGATAGTATTATCCAAGGAATTGGCCCTCAATAGCTTAATAGAAAAAGGATTCCCGTTGCCAACCACAAGGACATTTAATAAGGCTTTGTCGTTATTGTTGTTGTTGCAATGTTGTAACCTGATTTCTAAAAGGATGCAAGATGTGTTCCCTATATATGAATGATATCGAAACTTCGACAAAATTTGACAGGGAATATAAATTATTGAGATTTATTGAGAAACTTGTTAGAAAACTAAATGTGAAACCGCCCCACTTCCACAACCTGCGTATGAGTGTAGAGTTCTCCTATCTGTTATTTATATAACCAACTGAAAAGGGCATATCAAAATCATCACATGTACTAAACTTGAAAAGCTATGTATTCAACAACAGAGCCGGAAGTGAAAAGGTTGATCAAATATCTTATACAAAACGCCTCAACTTTTTATTATAATTTCACATATAGCACTGGATAACGTAAATATCCCATATATACTCCACTGATGTGTATTCAAGGACATAGAAATAACAGAACAAAAGAAAATAGATGAATATTATTATGGTAAAGCCATGGGAGGAAATGAGTACAGTACATAATTGACTGTGAAGACTTTGAGATAAACCTTGAACTAGTCTATTTTGTAATATATAATCAACCATTCAACAAGACTCCGAGATTTAGAAAGATAAGATGCATAGAATTAAAACAGAATGGTTGAAGTAGAGAGTTCTAGAGTTTACTGCGCTTGCAAAATAAAGATAAAACTGAAGGGAAAACTATGTATGGCAGATATAGAACGAGCATAATTTTATGGGTTAGAATGTGGGCACAATTAAGCAAACAGAAAATAGAAGAAATAATAGGTGGTAATACGCTAAGAGATAGGATAAAAAATGTTTGTATTTATAAGAAGATAGAGGTGCACCTTTTGAGTACAAAATAAGAAAGTATAATTAAGATGGTTTGGACATATGCAATGGAGGCCATAAGTTAACTGAGTGATAGATCATAGTTAATAGAACAATAATGACTAGAAGTAGCCCAAATGAACAGGGTCATAGGCAATTAAAAAAGATATGATAGTATTAACCAAGGAATTGGCCCTCAATAGCTTATAGAAAAACGATTCTCGTGGCAAACCACAAAGACATTTAATAAGGCTTTGTTGTTATTGTTGTTGTTGCAATGTTGTAACCTGATTTCTAAAAGGATACAAGATGTGTTCCCTATATATGAATGATATATAAACTTCTACATAATTTGAAATGGAATATAAATTATTGAGATTTAATGAGAAACTTGTTAGAAAATTAAATGTGAAACCGCCCCATCCACAACATGCGAATAAGCGTAGAGTTCTCCTATTTGTTATTTATATAACAAACTGAAAAGGGCATAACAAAATCATCACATATACTAAACCTGAAAAGCTATGTATTAAACAAACAAAGCCAGAATTGAAAAGGTTGATCAAATATCTTCTACAAAAAGCCTCAATTTTTTATTATAATTTCACATATAGCACGGGATAACTTCACATATCCCATATATACTCCACTGATGTGTATTCAAGGACTTGGAAATAGACGAACAAAACAAAATAGATGAATATTATCATGGCAAAGCCATGGAAGGAAATGACTACAGTACATAATTGATTGTGAAGACTATGAGATATACCTTGAACTAGTTATTTTCGTAATATATGATCAACCATTCAACAAGACTCTGAGATTTAGAAAGATAAGGTGCATAGAATTAAAACAGAATGGTTGAAGTAGAGAGTTCTACAGTTCATTGTTCTTGCAAAATAAAGATGAAACTGAAGGGAAAACTATATACGGTAGATATAGAACGAGCATAATTTTATGGGTTAGAATGTTGGCACAATTAAGCAAAAAGAAAATAGAAGAAATAATAGGTGGTAATACGCTAAGAGATAGGATAAAAAAATGTGTGTATTTATAAGAAGATAGAGGTGCATCATTTCAGTACAAAATAAGAAAGTATAATTAAGATGGTTTGGACATATGCAATGGAGGCCATAAGTTCACCGAGTTACAGGTCATAGTTAATAGAACAATAATTACTACAAGTAGCCCAAAAGAACAGGGTCATAGTCAATTAAAAAAGATATGATAGTATTAACCAAGGAGTTGGCCCTCAATAGCTTAATAGAAAAAGGATTCTCGTTGCCAACCACAAGGATATTTAATAAGGCTTTGTTGTTATTGCTGTTGTTGCAATGTTGTAACCTGATTTCTAAAAGGATGCAAGATGTGTTCCCTATATATGAATGATATCGAAACATCTACAAAATTTGAAAGGGAATATAAATTATTGAGATTTAATGAGAAACTTGTTAGAAAATTAAATGTGAAACCGCCCCACTTCCACAACATGCGAATGAGCGTAGAGTTCTCCTATTTGTTATTTATATAACCAACTGAAAAGGGCATATCAAAATCATCACATTTACTAAACTTGAAAAGCTATGTATTCAACAAACAGAGCCACAAGTGAAAAGGTTGATCAAATATCTTCTACAAAACGCCTCAACTATTTATTATAATTTCACATATAGCACTGCTTAACGTCACATATCCCATATATACTCCACTGATGTGTATTCAAGAACTTAGAAATAGCAGAACAAAACAAAATAGATGAATATTATCATGGCAAAGCCATGGGAGGAAATGAGTACAGTACATAATTGACTGTGAAGACTCTGAGATATACCATGAAGTAGTCATTTTTGTAATATATGATCAACCATTCAACAAGACTGAGATTTAGAAAGATAAGGTGCATAGAATTAAAACAGAATGGTTGAAGTAGAGAGATTTAGAAAGATAACGTGCATAGAATTAAAACAGAATGGTTGAAGTAGTGAGTTCTAGAGTTCATTGTGCTTGCAAAATAAAGATGAAACTGAAGGGAACACTATATATGGCAGATATAGAACGAGCATAATTTTATGGGTTAGAATGTTGGCACAATTAAGCAAACAGAAAATAGAAGAAATAATAGGTGGTAATACGTTAACAAATAGGATAAAAAATGTGTGTATTTATAAGAAGATAGAGGTGCATCTTTTGAGTAGAAAATAAGAAAGTATAATTAAGATGGTTTGGACATATGCAATGGAGGCCATAAGTTCACCGACTGATGGGTCATAGTTAATAGAACAATAAATACTAGAAGTAGCCCAAATGAACAAGGTCATAGGCAATTAAAAAAGATATGATAGTATTAACCAAGGAATTGGCCCTCAATAGCTTAATAGAAAAAGGATTCTCACTGCCAACCACAAGGACATTAAATAAGACTTTGTTGTTATTGTTGTTGTTGCAATGTTGTATTCTGATTTCTAAAAGGATGCAAGATGCGTTCCCTATATATGAATGATATCGAAACTTCTACAAAATTTGAAAGGGAATATAAATTATTGAGATTTAATGAGAAACTTGTTAGAAAATTAAATGTGAAACCGCCTCATTTCCACAACATGCGAATAAATGTAGAGTTCTCCTATTTGTTATTTATATAACCAACTAAAAAGGGCATATCAAAATCATCACATATACTAAACTTGAAAAGCTATGTATTCAACAAACAAAGCCAGAAGTGAAAAAGTTTGATCGAATATCTTCCACAAAACGCCTCAACTTTTTATTATAGTTTCACATATAGCACTGGACAACTTCACATATCCCATATATACTCCTTTGATGTGTATTCAAGGACTTAGAAATAGCATAACAAAACAAAATAGATGAATATTATCATGGCAAAGCCATGGGAGGAAATTAGCACAGTACATAATTGACTGTGAAGATTTTAAGATATACCTTGAACTAATCATTTTTGTAATATATGATCAACCATTCAACAAGACTCTGAGATTTAGAAAGATAAGGTGCATAGAATTAAAACAGAATGGTTGAAGTAGAGAGTTCTAGAGTTCACTGTGCTTGCAAAATAATGATGAAACTGAAGGGAAAACTATATATGGCAGATATAAAACGAGCATAATTTTATGGGTTAGAATGTTGGCACAATTAAGCAAAGAGAAAATAGAAGAAATAATAGGTGGTAATACGCTAAGATATAGGATAAAAAACGTGTGTATTTATAAGAAGATAGAGGTGCATCTGTTGAGTACAAAATAAGAAAGCATAATTAATTTGGTTTGGACATATGCAATGGAGGCTATAAGTTCACCGAGTGATATGTCATAGTTAATAGAACAATAATTACTAGAAGTAGCCCAAATGAACAGGATCATAGGCAATTAAAAAAGATAGTATTAACCAACGAATTGGCCCTCAATAGCTTAATAGAAAAAGGATTCTTGTTGTCAACCACAAGGACATTTAATAAGGCTTTGTTGTTATTGTTGTTGTTGCAATGTTGTAACCTGATTTCTAAAAGGATGCAAGATATGTTCCCAATATATGAATGATGTCGAAACTTCTACAAAATTTGAAAGGGAATATAAATTATTGAGATGTATTAAGAAACTTGTTAGAACATTAAATGTGAAACCGCCCCACTTCCACAACAAGCGAATAAGCGTAGAGTTCTCCTATTTGTTATTTATATAACCAACTGAAAAGTGCATATCAAAATCATCACATATACTAAACTGGAAAAGCTATGTATTGAACAAACAAAGCCAGAAGTGAAAAAGTTGATCAAATATCTTCTACAAAATGCCTCATCTTTTTATCATAATTTCACATATAGCACGGGATAACTTCACATATCCCATATATACTCCACTGATGTGTATTCAAGGACTTAGAAATAGCAGAACAAAACAAAATAGATGAATATTATCATGGCAAAGCCATGGGAGAAATGAGTACAGTACATAATTGACTGAGAAGACTTTGAGATATACGTTGAACTAGTTATTTTCGTAATATATGATCAACCATTCAACAAGACTCTGAGATTTAGAAAGATAAGTAGCATAGAATTAAAACAGAATGGTCGAAGTAGAGAGTTCCAGAGTTCATTGTGCTTGCAAAATAAAGATGAAACTGAAGGAAAAATTATATATGGCAGATATAGAACGAGCATAATTTTATGGGTTAGAATGTTGGCACAATTAAGCAAACAGAAAATAGAAGAAATAATAGGTGGTAATACGCTAAGAGATGGGATAAAAAATGTCTGTATTTATAAGATAGAGGTGCATCTTTTGAGTACAAAATAAAAAAGTATAATTAAGATGGTTTGGACATATGCAATGGAGGCCATAAGTTCACCGAGTGATAAGTCATAGTTAATAGAACAATAATTACTAGAAGTAGCCCAAATGAACAAGGTCATAGGCAATTAAAAAAGATATGATAGTATTAACCAAGGTATTGGCCCTCAATAGCTTAATAGAAAAACGATTCTTGTTGCAAACCTCAAGCACATTTAATAAGGCTTTGTTGTTATTGTTGTTGCAATGTTGTAACCTGATTTCCAAAAGGATGCAAGATGTGTTCCCAATATATGAATGATATCGAAACTTCTACAAAATTTGAAAGGGAATATAAATTATTGAGATTTATTGAGAAACTTGTTAGAAAATTAAATGTGAAACTGCCCCACTTCCACAACATGCGAATAAGTGTAGAGTTCGCCTATTTGTTATTTAAATAACCAACTGAAAAGGGCATATCAAAATCATCACATATACTAAACTTGAAAAGCTATGTATTCAACAAACAGAGCCAGAAGTGAAAAGTTTGGTCAAATATCTTCTACAAAACGCCTCAACTATTTATTATAATTTCACATATAGCACTGCTTAACTTTACATATCCCATATATACTCCACTGATGTGTATTCAAGGACTGAGAAATAGCATAACAAAACAAAATAGATGAATATTATCACGGCAAAGCCATGGGAGGAAATGAGTACAGTACATAATTGACTATGAAGACTTTGAGATATACATTGAACTAGTCATTTTTGTAAAATATGATCAACCATTCAATAAGACTCTGAGATTTAGAAAGATAAGGTGCATAGAATTAAAACAGAATGGTTGAAGTAGAGAGTTCTAGAGTTCACTGTGCTTGCAATATAAAGATTAAACTGAAGGGAAAACTATGTATGGCAAATATAGAACGAGCATAATTTTATGGGTTAGAATGTGGGCACAATTAAGCAAACAGAAAATAGAAGAAATAATAGGTGGTAATACGCTAAGAGATAGGATAAAAAATATGTGTATTTATAAGAAGATAGAGGTGCATCTTTTGAGTACAAAATAAGAAAGTATAATTAAGATGGTTTGGACATATGCAATGGAGGCCATAAGTTAACTGAGTGATAGGTCATAGTTAATAGAACAATAATTACTAGAAGTAGCCCAAATGAACAGGGTCATAGGCAATTAAAAAAGATATGATAGTATTAACCAAGGAATTGGCCCTCAATAGCTTATAGAAAAACGATTCTCGTTGCAAACCACAAAGACATTTAATAAGGCTTTGTTGTTATTGTTGTTGTTGCAATGTTGTAACCTGATTTCTAAAAAGATACAAGATGTGTTCCCTATAAATGAATGATATCTAAACTTCTACATAATTTGAAAGGGAATATAAATTATTGAGATTTAATGAGAAACTTGTTACCGCCCCATCCACAACATGCGAATAAGCGTAGAGTTCTCCTATTTGTTATTTATATAACAAACTGAAAAGGGCGTATCAAAATCATCACATATACTAAACTTGAAAAGCTATGTATTAAACAAACAAAGCCAGAATTGAAAAGGTTGATCAAATATCTTTTACAAAACGCCTCAACTTTTTATTATAATTTCACATATAGCACTGGACAACTTCACATACCCCATATATACTCCACTGATGTGTATTCAAGGACTTGGAAATAGACGAACAAAACAAAATAGATGAATATTATCATGGCAAAGCCATGGGAGGAAATGAGTACAGTACAAAATTGATTGTGAAGACTATGAGATATACCTTGAACTAGTTATTTTCGTAATATATGATCAACCATTTAACAAGACTCTGAGATTTAGAAAGATAAGGTGCATAGAATTAAAACAGAATGGTTGAAGTAGA
Source organism: Dracaena cambodiana (assembly GCA_036321105.1). Classification (NCBI taxonomy): domain Eukaryota; kingdom Viridiplantae; phylum Streptophyta; class Magnoliopsida; order Asparagales; family Asparagaceae; genus Dracaena; species Dracaena cambodiana. The sequence continues at coordinate 22,975,337 of JAYEPQ010000012.1, read as the reverse complement.
GAGTTCTAGAGTTTACTGTTCTTGCAAAATAAAGATGAAACTGAAGGGAAAACTATATATGGCAGATATAGAACGAAGCATAATTTTATGGGTTAGAATGTTAGCACAATTAAGCAAACAGAAAATAGAAGAAATAATAGGTGGTAATACGCTAAGAGATAGGATAAAAAATGTGTGTATTTATAAGAAGATAGAGGTGCACCTTTTCAGTACAAAATAAGAAAGTATAATTAAGATGGTTTGGACATATGCAATGGAGGCCATAAGTTCACCGAGTGATAGGTCATAATTAATAGAACAATAATTACTAGAAGTAGCCCAAATGAACAGGGTCATAGGCAATTAAAAAAGATATGATAGTATTAACCAAGGAATTGGCCCTCAATAGCTTATAGAAAAACGATTCTCGTTGCAAACCACAAAGACATTTAATAAGGCTTTGTTGTTATTGTTGTTGTTGCAATGTTGTAACCTGATTTCTAAAAAGATACAAGATGTGTTCACTATATATGAATGATATCTAAACTTCTACATAATTTGAAAGGGAATATAAATTATTGAGATTTAATGAGAAACTTGTTAGAAAATTAAATGTGAAACCGCCCCATCCACAACATGCGAATAAGCGTAGAGTTCTCCTATTTGTTATTTATATAACAAACTGAAAAGGGCGTATCAAAATCATCACATATACTAAACTTGAAAAGCTATGTATTAAACAAACAAAGCCAGAATTGAAAAGGTTGAACAAATATCTTCTACAAAACGCCTCAACTTTTTATTATAATTTCACATATAGCACTGGATAACCTCACATACCCCAATATACTCCACTGATGTGTATTCAAGGACTTGGAAATAGACGAACAAAACAAAATAGATGAATATTATCATGGCAAAGCCATGGGAGGAAATGAGTACAGTACAAAATTGATTGTGAAGACTATGAGATATACCTTGAACTAGTTATTTTCGTAATATATGATCAACCATTCAACAAGACTCTGCGATTTAGAAAGATAAGGTGCATAGAATTAAAACAGAATGGTTAAAGTAGAGAGTTCTAGAGTTTACTGTTCTTGCAAAATAAAGATGAAACTGAAGGGAAAACTATATATGGCAGATATAGAACGAGCATAATTTTATGGGTTAGAATGTTGGCACAATTAAGCAAACAGAAAATAGAAGAAAAAATAGGTGGTAATACGCTAAGAGATAGGATAAAAAATGTGTGTATTTATAAGAAGATAGAGGTGCACCTTTTCAGTACAAAATAAGAAAGTATAATTAAGATGGTTTGGACAAATGCAATGGAGGCCATAAGTTCACCGAGTGATAGGTCATAATTAATAGAACAATAATTACTAGAAGTAGCCCAAATGAACAGGGTCATAGGCAATTAAAAAAGATATGATAGTATTAACCAAGGAATTGGCCCTCAACAGCTTATAGAAAAACGATTCCCGTTGCAAACCACAAAGACATTTAATAAGGCTTTGTTGTTATTGTTGTTGTTGCAATATTGTAACCTGATTTCTAAAAAGATACAAGATGTGTTCCCTATATATGAATGATATCTAAACTTCTACATAATTTGAAAGGGAATAGAAATTATTGAGATTTAATGAGAGACTTGTTAGAAAATTAAATGTGAAACCGCCCCAACCACAACATGCAAATGAACGTAGAGTTCTCCTATTTGTTATTTATATAACCAACTGAAAAGGGCATATCAAAATCATCACATATACTAAACTTGAAAAGCTATGTATTCAACAAACAGAGCCACAAGTGAAAAGGTTGATCAAATATCTTCTACAAAACGCCTCAACTATTTATTATAATTTCACATATAGCACTGCTTAACGTCACATATCCCATATATACTCCACTGATGTGTATTCAAGAACTTAGAAATAGCAGAACAAAACAAAATAGATGAATATTATCATGGTAAAGCCACGGGAGGAAATGAGTACAGTACATAATTGACTATGAAGACTTTGAGATATATCTTGAACTAGTCATTTTCGTAATATATGATCAACCATTCAACACGACTCTGAGATTTAGAAAGATAAGGTGCATAGAATTAAAACAGAATGGTTGAAGTAGACAGTTCTAGAGTTCTCTGTGCTTGCAAAATAAAGATGAAACTGAAGGAAAACTATATATGGCAGATATAGAACGAGCATAATTTTATGGGTTAGAATGTAGGCATAATTAAGTAAACAGAAAATAGAAGAAATAATAGGTGGTAATACGCTAAGAGATTGGATAAAAAATGTGTGTATTTATAAGAAGATAGAGGTGCATGTTTTGAGTACAAAATAAGAAAGTATAATTAAGATGGTTTGGACATATGCAATGGAGGCCATAAGTTCAAAGAGTGATAGGTCATAGTTAATAGAACAATAATTACTAGAAGTAGCCTAATTGAACAGGGTCATAGGCAATTAAAAAAGATATGATAGTATTAACCAAGGAATTGGCCCTCAATAGCTTAATAGAAAAAGGATTCTCGTTGACAACTAGAAGGACATTTAATCAGGATTTGTTGTTATTGTTGTTGTTGAAATGTTGTAACCTGATTTCTAAAAGGATGCAAAATGTGTTCCCCATATACGAATGATATCGAAACTTCTACAAAATTTGAAAGGGAATATAAATTATTGAGATTTATTGAGAAACTTGTTAAAAAATTAAATGTGAAACCGCCCCACTTCCACAACATGCGAATAAGTGTAGAGTTCTCCTATTTGTTATTTATATAACGAACTGAAAAGGGCATATCAAAATCATCACATACACTAAACTTGAAAAGCTATGTATTAAACAAACAGAGCCGGAAGTGAAAAGGTTGATCAAATATCTTATACAAAACGCCTCAACTTTTTATTATAATTTCACATATAGCACTGGACAACTTCACATATCCCATATATACTCCACTGATGTGTATTCAAGGACTTAGAAGTAGCAGAAAAAAACAAAATAGATGAATATTATTATGGCAAAGCCATGGGAGGAAATGAGTACAGTACATAATTGACTGTGAAGACTTTGAGATATACCTTGAACTAGTCATTTTCGTAATTTATGATCAACCATTCAACAAGACTCTGCGATTTAGAAAGATAAGGTGCATAGAATTAAAACAGATTGGTTGAAGTAGAAAGTTCTAGAGTTCAGTGCGCTTGCAAAATAAAGATGAAACTGAAAGGAAAACTATGTATGGCAGATATAGAACGAGGATAATTTTATAGGTTAGAATGTTGACACAATTAAGCAAACAGAAAATAGAAGAAATAATAGGTGGTAATACGCTAATAGATGGGATAAAAAATGTGTGTATTTATAAGAAGATAGAGGTGCATCTTTTGAGTACAAAATAAGAAAGTATAATTAAGATGGTTTGGACATATGCAATGGAGGCCATACGTTCACAGAGTGATAGGTCATAGGTAATAGAACAATAATTACTAGAAGTAGCCCAAATGAACAGGGTTGTAGGCAATTAAAAAAGATATGATAGTATTATCCAAGGAATTGGCCCTCAATAGCTTAATAGAAAAAGGGTTCTCATTGCCAACCACAAGGACATTTAATAAGGCTTTGTTGTAATTGTTGTTGTTGAAATGTTGTAACCTGATTTCTAAAAGGATGCAAGACGTGTTCCCTATATATGAATGATATCGAAACTTCTACAAAATTTGAAAGGGAATATAAATTGAGATTTATTGAGAAACTTGTTAGAAAATTAAATGTGAAACCGCCCCACTTCCACAACATGTGAATAAGTGTAGAGTTCTCCTATTTGTTATTTATATAACCAACTGAAAAGGGCATATCAAAATCATCACATATACTAAACTTGAAAAGCTATGTATTCAACAAACAGAGCCAGAACTAGAAAGCAAGGTTTAAAATATTAAAGTCGGTATCAGTATCGGCCAATCATTTACGGTATCAAAATCAATAATATGGTACAAGTATAATATGAGCAATATCATAAATATCATCAATATTGGACTGATATTGTAAGGTAAAATGTGTATCTGACTATCTCAAAATCTGATACAATATATGCAACATGTAGACTAGTTACAATATATGCAATATATGTTGCAATAAATGAAACATATATTGACATCGGCCGATGTTTAGAACCTTGCTAGAAACCTTTACTTCTCTCTACCATGATGAAATTTTCAGACTGCCAGAAGCATTCTGTATGATCTCTTAAATAGACTAGTTACATACAGGTAAAACAAATAATGCAATTGCATCTCAGGCTCTTCATCTTTAAACTTATAGACATCTTTGAACTTTTAGACAGAGAATTTGTCAGTCTCAAACATACAGAACCACTGATTCTTGCCAGAAAATAGTGGAATATCTTTGACTTGTAGATGGGTGAATTGGTATAAACAAAGGTGGCCGCTACCGATGCAGATCACAAGATTTTCTGGTATCCGTTACGATATTAGACTGTACAATATTAGTATGATATTACCAATATTGCTGATATTTTTTTAATATAACTGAATATTGCTGATTCAATACATCGGCTATTACCTATATCCCATACCGTGCACTTTATCAGCCCACGATACCAGCTCTGAGATTTAAAACCTTAATACAAACTGACTAAAACTTTAACCTAAAATAGAAAACAGAACCCATCTTATAGAAAGATTTTGTGCATCATACTGGAGCATTACTTCATGGGCAAACTTTTAATTATGCAGTATGATTTTTTTTTTTTTTGTGACAAATATATATATGTATTGGAGAATTTAGTTCTTAGGCCCTAGTCAGCCAAAATTTGGATATACCGATATACCTTCCAGCGTAATGCAATATAATCATACCATGATAGGTGAGGATCAATGGAACTGGTAGAACCAATAATTCCTGATGACTGATTTGCCAATGTCCTTTACAAACTTCATGTCTCCACAATATAGTTAACTCTTAGGGCAAGGGTGATAACTGCATGTAAGGTGACTGATACATGGGCAAGTGGGGCCTTATCTAAAGGCCAATTTGCACAGCTTCGTAAAGGATGGCTCTGGAAAACTGGCATAGACTTGGGAGAGTATGACTTTGGATCAAAAGGAAAGTACTAGCGATGGTGAGAAGATTTTGAAAGAAAGATCTTAAATATGTTCTAGTCATGAACTGCTCTTTCAATTCAAGCAGTCAAATGCCTTTTTTTCTCTTTTTTTCTTTTTTCTTTTTTTTTTTTTTTTTTTTTTTTTGATGTCATAGTTGATTCAGGGTTACTGCATCTGAAAATTACAAATATCTTTTCATGTGTACTCTCTGCAACTTGAATCTGGAAGGTGCGCATAGTTGTCTTGTTCTAGTCCCATAGATCACTCTTATTGGATTTGTAGTAAACTAAGGCACTTTGCATCAACAATTTTCATCAAGCAATCATCTAATTTATTAGTAATCTAGGGCCTTTAAATTGGCTACTACAAATAGAAGTCAATACAATTAAATCCTAAAATCTCACACAAAATCTTATAAATCTAATTAAATCTAAATATTAATTATAAGAAATTACAGCCGTTCGATATCTTCATCATCACCCCCACGTCAAAGTATTTATCTTCGGGGAATATGATGATAATAAGCATCAAGCATTTATGAGTCGAACTTATTAAACTCCATGCAGGAAGCATCTTAATCGCATAATGGTGGTGATTTCGAAACTAGCACGTGATCTTCTACTCTGAGCCAAAAAAAACAGAGTTGGAACTAGCTTTCGCAGCGGATCAATAGAAGTAGATGGTGATTCAGGAGGAACAGTACACGAGTGAAATGCCGTATCTTTCCCACTAAAAATTGAACTAGTGTTAGAATTCCAATGGATATCAAACTTAGCAGTAGTGAAAGCAATCCTCCTTAGAACTCTATAGAAACATATATTTAGAACGTGCAACTTCCTCATAATTCCTAGAGGGAAAACCTGTTAAGATAAATCAAAACCATGATCTCATCAACTGCAATTTCCTCTAGATATTATGTAGATATACAGCAAATTTATATCTTTGCAAATTGCTATCCGATTAAGGATCACATCATGTATGACAAGCAAATGCAATGCGTCAAACACATAAAATGAAATCTATAGATTTCCTCAGAGGACATATGTCACACAAGTAATGGTATAATATAACTAAATACGAAAGGAACTCGATGAACCTTAGAAGGAAAGTCCAACAATCCACTGGCAACAGAAACATTAGGAAGAACTTGACAAATCATAGGAAGGAATCCGAAACTCACTAGTAACAGTCAACTTGTGTTCGGTCTTTCTTCATCATTGGTTTAAAAAGTGAATACCTAACATCATATAAGAGTACTAGATTCTACTAATGCATCCTGAACATCACTAGAGTACTAACCTCAAAAGAAATGTAAACAAACTCAAATTATCAATATCATCAATACGCACAATATCGATATGCAGACTCTTCGAGGGGCACTAGTAAACACTTGATTTAGGAACACTGATAGCATGGAGTCTATATCCCTTATGCACAATATCGATATGCAGACTCTTCGAGGGGCAATGGTATCGATCACACTTAAAACGCTTGATTTAGGAACACTGATAGCCGACGTTCTAAAAAACGCCCTATGCGGGCGCATAACCACCCGCATAGGCCTTTGCGGTTCAAATGCAGAGAAAACCCAGAATTTGCCTGTCCATGCGAACAGAGCAATTATGCGGCTGCATAAACGATTATGTGGATTATGCGCCGCATAATTTGCATAACCATTTATACGGTTAAAGGTTATTGGGTTTTTACCCTTACCCAAAAACCCAAAACTTAAACAAAAACCCTCGATCTGTTTTTTGTCCCAAACTCAATCGTAACCCTAGCCTCTTCGTTCCCCTTTACTCCTGATCGAAGTTTGATTCGAGCACTGTTCTGAATAGGATGCCAGCAGCGACCTTCCAAGGTGATTCTTCCACAGTGGTGAGCTTCCAGCTGAATTTTTCGGTGGCGACGATATCTCAGGTAAGTTTTTTCGTTCGTTTTTCTTTATCAATTCAAAATTTCCATCTTTTTTAGGTTTAATGATTTTTTTTGTTGGGTTGTTTTCTTCTTTCACTGGTTTAATTATTTAATTTGATAAAAAGTGCAGCCTGATGGAAGTTCGACTTGAATCCAGGATTTTGAAAAAATGACCGCCCCTCAATTTTTTGAGGGTTTAACTCTTCTACTACGTTTGGTTGCGTAAATTCTGGAATTTGGTTATTGAAGCTTACTGTAGCTTCAATTTTATTTTAGAAATTTATTGAATAATTTGTTCTAAGGATCAATGATAGTTTTCATTTTGGAAGCTTAATGTAACTTACAGTAGCTTATAATGGCTTGGATTTAATTTGGGCTATTACAATAGCTTAGATTAGTAGTTATAACGGTATATGTGTTGCTTGTGCTCCTGTTTGTGCTTATGCCTATGCTGGCGCTTCTGCTGTTCAGGATGCTTCGGAAGCTCCTGTTTGTTATGCCTACTACTGCTTTGTCCATTCTATTCCCTGGACAGTAATACACAGCCAATTTAGTGTGTGGCTTTAACAAATGACGCTACAAGAATGCTAACCTCCATGATTAGAAAATCAAATCACACAATATATAGTTTTAATTAACTCTAAGTATAGAAATGGAAAAATGATTTTATATCAAATAGATAAAAAGAAATGGAAAAATTATATTTCGCACCAACTTCCACTCACTAATATATTTAGTTTTTGTCATTTCTTTTTGTCTATTTGATATAAAATCATTTTTCCATTTCTTAATTATTTTTTTGACTAAGAATTAATTTTTTTTCTTAATGGTGATGTAGAAATTTCTGTACGATAATTAGTTGAATTTTTATGTCATCTATGGCTTCCAATTCTAGTAGCTGTAGATGGTCAAATCCATCTAGTGAAGAAAATATTCAGTTTCCATCGAAACCACCTAGATCGAACGATATTGGGTGGAATTATGGAAAGCTAATAAAGAAAGGATCCTACAATGATGTCAAATGCATCAAGTATAACAAGAATGTGAAGGAAGAATAAACTAATTGAAACAACATATTGCAGGATTTGGAGAAGCGTCAACGTGTGTGCTTGCCACTGATAAAGAGAGGCGCATATGCAGAAAGAATTTGGACAGAATACATAAGAGAAAAGTTGATAAACGAAAACCAGATTATGAGCTTCTAGAGGAGGTACGGATATCAGTAGATAGAGAGATAGCAGATCCCGAACTTACTGGTGAGCATAGACCTCATGTTAGTGGCCTGCTGAACAAACTGGTGGACGAAGGTAAATAAAAACAGACGACTATCAGTGAAGGAGAGAGAAGTGGAACGACCTGGCGCATGATTATGCCGCTATGTGGGCAGATGTCAAAGGAATACCCCTTAACAGTTTTGACTATGAGGAGTTTGATATGTTTTGCGAGGCTGTCGGCAAGCATGGTCCAGGGTAAAAAGGGCTCAGTCAGTATCAGTTAAGAGTGTCTCTCTTAAATGAGGCATACAAGAAGATTGAAGACAATTTGAAGAAAATAAAAGAAGCATGGGATGAATATGATTGTAGTATTCTGACTAACGGGTGGACCGACAGAAAATATAGAAGTATCATGAATTTAAGTGTCAACTGCAAGGAAGGAACAAACTTCATTAAGTTTATTGAGAACTCGGCCAATACACACACTGGCGAATATATATTGAATTGGGTGAAAAACTGTATTAAGAAAGTTGGAGAAAAGTGTGTATTGCAGGTAGTAACTGATAATCATCCATCTAATATGGCAGCGAAAAATATATTGAAGGAAAATATGCCTAATATATTTTTGACCAGTTGTACAGCCTACACAATAGATCTTATATTGGAAGATATCAGTAAGATACCAAAATATAAATCGGTGATTGAGAAGACAAAATCAATTACAGTTTTCCTCTATGCGCATCACAGTACTTTGGCTTTGATGTGTTCATTTACAAATAAGAGGGAGCTTATTCGGCTAGGGATTACCAAATTTGCCACCACCTTTATGAGCTTGAGCTGTCTTATCGATAAGAAATCACAATTGGCTACTACGGTCTCTTCAAGGAAGTGGGATAACAACAGATGGTCCAAATCAGAAAAGGGCTAGTCAACTAAAACTACAATATATATTTTTATGCATTTTTGAGAGACATGAAAGAGCTCCTGAAGACATACACTCTTTTATTTAAATTGCTGAGGATTATTGATGTTGATCATGACCTTCAATAGGTTTTGTCTATAGAATACTGGAAGATGCAAAGGATGAGATCAAAATTGCTTGTAATCGAAATGAGTCTGCATTTAGACCAATTTTGATATAATAGAGAAATAATCCAGGGACAGACTCGATAGCAGATTGCATTTAACAGCACATTATCTGAATCCTTATTATTATTATAGAGATAAGACAGTCAAAGACAACACACTAGTTCGGACTGCAGTCATACATTGCATCTGTATATTCTATCCTGAGCATGACATCCAAAATCAGATTGGCTCACATGAATTACTCATATACAAGGAGGGACTCATGGGAAGTGACAAGACGGATAGGCATCGAATAAGCTTTAATGGTACGGATAATTTCGATCCAGCTAACATTTATGTGTAATATTTAAAAGAAATGAATATTAAGTTCTATTTTTCCTTATTATTAACATATTGTTATATGTTGCTTTAATAGCTCATTGATGGGATTTTTATGGAAAGGCATCCCACCTTCAACAAATGGCAATTATGATCCAAAACTTGATAAGCAGTTCTTCAGGGTGCGAGAGAAAATTCAGTGTATTTGAAGGAGTGAAAACTACTAAAATGATTATATAATTTATAATTTTCAATCACATTATGTTTTAAATTGGCACTCTAAACTTCTCTTTTCTCATGTGCAAAACAATATATAAATTTGCAGATACATACTAAGAAAATGAACAGGCTGGATACGAAAAGGTTGAATGATCTCATCTTCGTTCAGTTCAACAAAAAAATGGCAACAAAGAAATGGCACAGAAAGAAATGCGAAGGATTGGAATGGTAAAGATGTGCTTGTTGCTCCAGAAAATTCCATAGCTTTGTACTGAAAGGATGCATTTGTTAGAGAAAGAGAGAACAATGACGAGGATGAGATCTTTCCCAATTTCGGCTTGCTATGGGATTTATTGCTGCAACGAGCGGAGCTAACGAAGATAGAATCAGGAGAAATAAAATAACACTAAGAAGAAGAGCTGTAGTGGGAAAGAGAGTACAAGAGGGTTTGTCCAGTGTGGTTGTTGAAAATCTTCCCGAACAAGATCTCAATAGTGATGCTTTAGAAGAAAAGGGTGGTGATGATGTGAATGAGGATTATGATGATAGTTCTAAGGAGGAGTTTGATAGTAATGTTCGTTATGAAGATGACGATGAGGATGAGTAGAGCATTTGGTGATTGGGATAAACTGTGTTTGACATGAACTTGTATTATTTTTTGAATATGTAAAACTAATTACTTATATAGTTGACACAAACTTTCATTAACAATATGTGGATTATTAACATATATTCATTTGTATATGCATCGTTCATTTGTACATGCTAAAACTAACTTTTTTATATTATTATAGTTGTACTTTTTTATATTTGCAATGAGGAGATATTACTTGATAGAAATGAATGAAGAAGGATTATCAATATGATTGATCCGGCATGATTCATTTTGGTTCAAGTAGCCTACCCTAAGTACTTGGGATAAAAGGCTTAGTTGTTGTTTTTATATTTGCACTTTCATTGATACTTATTCAGTTATTCTTTTCTATTTGCATGTAAGCGTCAATTTTGATTCATTTGTCCATGGATCGTTCATTGTTTTACATTGCGAGTTAAGAGATAAGTCTTTTACCTTTTTAGTTTCTTATGTATAGCCAATTTATCTTGATTTTCCACGCTTACAGTTTTTAGAGTTTTATAGCACTTAATATTATCCATTTTTAATAATTATTATATTAATATATATTAAAATATTAATATTCCGCATAATTCCGCGTAATCCGTTTAATCGCCGTGTAATCCGTTTATATGTTATGCGGTCCTCGACCGCACGCATACTAACAATGCATTTTAGGACATTGTTGATAACAATGGCGTCCATTTCCCTCACATTTAACACTTCACTGGCCCTTGAAAGTAGAACTCTTATCCGGAGATACTCACAAAGATAATTCTAGTGCTGAAGATAAAAGAAATGTCTCTTCCACTGACTTCACGATATGTAGGACAATAGTCCATCTAAAAGTCACATCTAAATACAGGTTCCTTAAATTCAAACTTATACTCTCTAAAAGAGGTTTCCCTGACATAAATTAAAAAACAAACTCTCGTAAAATTTAAGTTCTACGGGAACAGGGAATAAATTTTTCCTTCAGCTTTTCTTTCATTTCATCCTAAGTTAATATTATTTGTCATCTCCAGTGGTCTATCTATGATGGTCCGGTAAATGTTAGTTGATTCTTTTAATATGGTCCAGCAAAACTCATAATGTGGTCGAGTACAAAGCCAAATCGACTGAGTACTCTGGCTGTTCAGGTTTTGGAGCAGGCTTTCACAAAACACGTTTATTGGCCAAGACCGAGTACTCGACCTCAGACGAGTTTATTGGGTTTTAGGATACTGGTTGTGGGAGTTTTATACTACAAGGGCATTTATAACCTTCCACAACTATTACTTTACAAAGCTAGCCAAGGTGAAAGCCCAAGGGGGATAAGAGATTTGATTTGAACAAAAGCAGGCAAAAGTCAAAATCTGACAAAAGTTGAGAGGATTCATCAATTAACCCTTCTAATAACTAATAGTTAAAGAGGAAGTTATGCAATAATTTTTATCTAGAAGGATTTGAGTAAAATCATAGATTGATGATACTAGCGATCAACCAAGGAGGCAAACTAGGTGGGCTCATGCAAAATTATTTTGAAGGGAAATTAAAATATTCAATTTATTTTCCCACTTTTTAGGGCACCAAACAAAATCTCCCAAATAATGCAAGAAACAATATTTGACCAATTCAAACTGCGGATGTCATGAGAACACTAGTCCAGAGACATCCCAAAAGGAGTGTGCCATACATAGGAATAACTATGGAAACTTCCCATCTAAATGGCCATGTTCTGTGAAATTGACATGCAGTAATGTACCTTTGTTTGTTAAGAAAGAAAAATTAAAAAAAAAAAGAATTGGCATAGTAAATTATGGCAAGAAAATAAATGATAATATACCCAGTGAAATTTGGAGTGGTGCAGTTGACAACATTATCTTGCTCTTTCTCCATATCTAAGAAGGGGCAATTTTCACAGCCAGACTCTCTGAACTGGGTAAGTAAACAAAGAGAGGTTATTCAGTTTGGGAGAATATAGATCAGAAAGAAAATATTGCACAAATAACATATCTATAATCAAAATCTTTAGGTGATGGGATGTTGCCAATGCATGATTCATTACTAACGCTGAAAACAGAAAAATGATCATAAAACATGGCCTCTAGAAAATGACAACAAAATCCAATAAACACTTTCTCTAAAGCACATATACAGCATATTCGACAAAAAGGGCCCCACATACAACCTGAGATCATTGCATAATAAAGTCTGTGAAAAAATTAAATAACTTATTGACTATAGAGTTAAGGTTTTAAATATCAACAATATATATCGAATATATCATATCAGATTTTATGATATTAGATAATACCACGTAACATCAAAATGATATTGCTTTCGTAATCAGATTTTACGATACATAGCGGAATCCAGTATCATGTTTAAAGTTTTCATCTTTTCACTGTCTATCTCAGACCAAAATAAAAGAGAGTTGTCATAGGAATGTAGTAGCCAGCTTAAAACATTGTCACATATTATAAAATGAGCCAAAAATTTAATCTCGCTAGGCAGCCCCTACTGAGCAATGCACTACCTCGGAATTAAGGTGCAGTGAAAAGTGTGAGGACTACGAGATCGTCACCCAAAAACTGTGCACGATGTTGGTGCTCTGATATGTCAAATGAGCGAGGATTCCACACTTCAACGAGCGGGTGAAGGTAAACAAGTCAGCTCATAAACATCGGATTCGGTTAACATCATCGATCATATACTCTCTTACATGTAGATTAGTTGAGTTTTAATGCTATGATTAGGAGAGCTAGCATTTTGTCTATTCAAAAGGCTTAGTGGGTAGATAAAAAAGCTAGAGTCTTAAAGCCTTGGGATTTGGTATATGGGTAGAGACAGAAATCATAATGGAATAGGTGTGATCATAAATAAACAGTTGCTTATGGATAAAGTTAGGGAATGGGAGATAGAAATTATTAGTTAAACTTATTTAAGAAAGATAAATTCTTAATGTTATTAGTATCTATGTATCCCAAGTAAGACTTGATAAATCTAATAATAGTAAATTTAGCAGGATCAGATGAGATGGTGCAGGAAATGCACTAATAAACAACTTTTTGTAGGTGGTGATCTTAATGGATACGTAGAGACTAAACGTAATGGGTTTAACAGCGTATATGAAAGATTTGGTTCTGGGAAAAAATGAAGTAGGTAACCCGATTTTAGATTTTCTTTTGTCCAACAATTTGATCTAACTGGTTTAAAAAGAGAGTTTCTCACTTTATTACTCTTAGAAGTGGAACAAGTGCAAGCCAAATAGATTTTTTTTTTAACTAGGAGTGTGAATCGAGATAATTGTATCAATTTTAGTACGGTAGTGCAGGATGAGTGTAGTAATTCAATATCGATTCTTAGTCTTAGATGTTCACATTAGGAGACAAGATAGATTCTAAAATTAAGCGGTAGCTACTAGAAGACAACAAAAAAGTCAATGTATATCAAGCAGTATAGAAAGCAGAATGAAGGCCCAACATGAACCTTATGCAACATAGAACAAAATGGCTAGCTACATTAATAGAGAGCATATATACATGCATGCATCCATGAATCCATGTTTACATATATACATCCATACATGCATGCATGCAGACATACATGCATCCGTGCACGCATATATACATCCATTGTATGTATGTACATACATATAAATACATACATACAGTGCTCTAAAACCTAGAGAACTCATCCAAGTACTCCGTCGAGTACTCGGATTTTTTTTTCTACGAACACCTCGTGAACATGAAAACCGCTCAAAAAAACAGACAAAATGAGTAAGCGTTTGACTCAGCTGAATACTTGGTTGAGTCCGAATTATGAAGTAGAGACTCAAACCCTCATAAGATCAAAAGAAAGAAAGCATTGTAATGATTTTACCCAAACATGAACAGTCAGCTTTTGTTATGAAATGGATCTAGAAAAAATCCAAAGCCGAGATCAGTAATTGATCTTGAATTTTTTATTCAACCTGCTGTTCTGATAACATATGCTTATAATAACTGAAACAATCAACTTTATGAACGCTAAAGGGACCAAGAGTTTCTTGGTAGTACTCTACTATTCTATAAATTTTATTCCTTTTTAAATACACATGCAGCATGTCTCTTTGCATCCTCTTTGAGAAAAATTTATCATTTCTCTTTGGAGATAAGCATATTGCTTCTTTACATATTTGCCGGTTGAAAATAGTGCAACTCTTACATATATCCGCTGGTTTTTAATTTTAATAATCTAAGAACATACTTTCTAAATCTTTTTAATTAACATTTAGGGATACTTTGGCTCATTAATATATATATATATATATATATATATATATATATATATATATATATATATATATATATATATATACGAGTGCATATATATGCATATATATAATACATACATATATATACATATATGCATGTATATATATATATAATACATTCATTACATCCATGCATATACTTATATATATATATATATATATATATATATATATATATATATATATATATATATATATATATATATATATATATATATATTACATCCACGCATATACTTTTACACACACACATATACATGTACACATAATATATATATATATATATATATATATGTAAATGTGTGTGTCGTGTACATATATGTGTATATATATGTACACACACACATATATATAGACTACAAACTTTACATTAAATCTAAAAAGTTAATTTCAACACTTTTTCCACCACACATTTACTAGTGACCACCATTACTTTATTATCTTTCAACTATTCACATTTTAAAATTTTGACCAACACATATCTCAGGGCAAATGGAATGTGAGAGATTTATTAAATCTAACTTTTTGATTTAATGGAAAGGTTGTAGTCCAACTCATATATATGTGTGTGTGTATATGTATGTATGTATGTCTATATATGTATGTATATAAGTATGTATTTATATATGTATGTACATATATGTGTGTGTGTTTACGCATATGGCTAGAAATCTTAACATCCTCCCTCAAACTCGTAGTGGATAAACACTCGAGCTTGAATGTAGAAATTGATGGATGGCAAAAAGAAGACTTTAAACTGCGATTATAAGGATCCTCATGTAGCACTCATTACATAGGTTCAGCGGTAGCTACTAGAAGACAACTAAAAAGTCAATGTATATCAAGCAGTATAGAAAGCAGAATGAAGGCCCAGTATAGAAAGCAGAATGAAGGCCCAACATGAACCTTATGCAACATAGAACAAAATGGTTAGCTACATTAATAGAGAGCATATATACATGCATGCATCCATGAATCCATGCTTACATATATACATCCATACATGCATGCATGCACACATACATGCATCCGTGCACGCATATATACATCCATTGTATGTATATACATACATACAGTGCTCTAAAACCTAGAGAACTCATCCAAGTACTCCGTCGAGTACTCGGATTTTTTTTTCTACGAACACCTCGTGAACATGAAAACCGCTCAAAAAAATAGACAAAATGAGTAAGCGTTAGACTCAGCTGAATACTTGGTTGAGTCCGAATTATGAAGTAGTGACTCAAACCGCTCATAAGATCAAAAGAAAGAAAGCGTTGTAATGATTTTACCCAAACATGAAAAGTCAGCTTTTGTTATGAAATGGATCTAGAAAAAATCCAAAGCCGAGATCAGTAATTGATCTTGAATTTTTTATTCAACCTGCTGTTCTGATAACATATGCTTATAATAACTGAAACAATCAACTTTATGAACGCTAAAGGGACCAAGAGTTTCTTGGTAGTACTCTACTATTCTATAAATTTTATTCTTTTTTAAATACACATGCAGCATGTCTCTTTGCATCCTCTTTGAGAAAAATTTATCATTTCTCTTTGGAGATAAGCATATTGCTTCTTTACATATCTGCCGGTTGAAAATAGTGCAACTCTTACATATATCCGCTGGTTTTTAATTTTAATAATCTAAGAACATACTTTCTAAATCTTTTTAATTAACATTTACGGATACTTTGGCTCATTAATATATATATATATATATATATATATATATATATATATATATATATATATATATATATATATATATATACATATATATATATACATATATATATATATATATATATACATATATATATATGCGCGAGTGCATATATATGCATATATATAATACATACATATATATACATATATGCATGTATATATATATATATAATACATTCATTACATCCATGCATATACTTATATATATATATATATATATATATATATATATATATATATATATATATATATATTACATCCACGCATATACTTTTACACACACATATACATGTACACATAATATATATATATATGTAAATGTGTGTGTCGTGTACATATATGTGTATATATATGTACACACACACATATATATAGACTACAAACTCTACATTAAATCTAAAAAGTTAATTTCAACACTTTTTCCACCACACATTTACTAGTGGCCACCATTACTTTATTATCTTTCAACTATTCACATTTTGAAATTTTGACCAACACATATCTCAAGGCAAATGGAATGTGAGAGATTTATTAAAACTAACTTTTTGATTTAATGGAAAGGTTGTAGTCCAACTCATATATGTGTGTGTGTATATGTATGTATGTATGTGTATATATGTATGTATATAAGTATGTATTTATATATGTATGTACATATATGTGTGTGTGTTTACGCATATGGCTAGAAATCTTAACATCCTCCCTCAAACTCGTAGTGGATAAACACTCGAGCTTGAATGTAGAAATTGATGGATGGCAAAAAGAAGACTTTAAACTGCGATTATAAGGATCCTCATGTAGCACTCATTACATAGGTTAATGGACCCACATGAAGATCTTCAAAGGTTGGTTTAGAATTCACCTTAAGCGTTTATCTTAGGAGTTGATGATGGACCCACATGGAGCTATTTAAGTATGAGAGCAGACTCACATTAAACACGTTTCTCAGAGGTTGTATATATTGAGCTAGATGTGCTTTGAAAATCATTAACTAGGTTCAGTGGATTGCTAGATGCTGCTTACATAAATCCATTTAGAAGTTCTCGGAAGGTTGATGACCTGTATGAAGCACTTGAATTAGGTGTTGCCAATGGACCCATGTGGAACTCTTCGAAAGCAAGATGTTGAAATAAAGTGAATTTAAATGGGAAAAAAAAGCAACTACTTTTTATCTTTCTGGACATAGTAAAGAATAAGATGATAGTCGAAGGTTTTGTTGATGGCAAAAAATTTTAAAAGTAGAGGACTATGGAGGTTCTGATACCATCTTAACAATGAAGGAAAATAGATGGATCACCACCTTGATTATTCATTCACTACAAAGAGTGTTTATAAACATATTGCAAAAACTAGTTAAGGTATGAAATAGTGAAAAATATTCTAGCATACACCTTGCATATTATAACATGCCTACACTAAATAAGGTATACAACTAGCCACATGATGAAAGCATGTTATATATTCTATATTTATTCAAGGGAAGATCTCTTTCCTTAAGAACGTCGAGCTCCTACTTTGGTGCTTAATTCCTGACAAAAGGAAGTAAAGATGATAAAGTGGACTGCCTTAGATCCTAAAAGGTAGGTCAGCAGGTAAGAAAACCAACCTACAGAATTTTCATGCAGTTTAAGCTCATTATACCAAGGATGAAGTAGCACCTTTCCAAAACTTTCCTAGATCGATAAGAAGTTTAAAAGAAAGAGAAAATTGACAGGTTTCATGTGGGTATTACTTCAATACCAAGTCACATGAACATATGAATCAAAAATCAAATAGAACACATTCCCACAAATAAATTCTTTAAGCATAAATAGAATACAAGCACACAAAGCTTAAATACAATGATAACTTACAGCTTGAAAGAGTATCATAAGAAACAACATGACTGGTCAAAAATTTGAATTAACAACATAAGAAAATTATTTTCTGTAGAAAATAATATGAACATTTATACAACACAACCTCAAAAAATTCCTAAAAATCAAGTGAGACAGGATTGAACTTCATTAGACCATATGGCTATTAAGCAGGTGTTGTTTTACAAAAAGTACTGAAACAAGTAAAAGAGTACAAGAAAATGTACTTGCAGCAAGCGTTACACAACAATTTCACTAGCATTGTCTAACAGTCACTTGAATATGATTAAGTCATCTACTAAAATTTAATCAGTGTAGTATCCATTTCTATTCCAAAGAAAATTAAAGGTTTTATCTCATGCATCAAAGAAATTATCAATAACAAAAGTGAAAACAGAGTATTTTCTTCACTCTGAATCCTATAAACTGTTACTGCCTAAACATTCTCTGACGACTACCACTGTGAATATAAACCTTCCCTCCTTTAGGTCTGATTTCCTTGATCATTCTTCACAGTTAGAAGCAAAAACCAAAAGGGCATAAATCCAACAGTCACTTGAATATGATTAGGTCATCTAACAATTTCACTAGCATTATCCAACAATTTCACTAGTATTATCCAACAGTCACTTGAATATGATTAGGTCATCTACTAAAATTTAATCAGTGCAGTATCCATTTCTATTCCAAAGAAAATAAAAGGTTTTATCTAATGCATCACAGAAATTATCAATAACAAAAGTGAAAACAGACTATTTTCTTCACTCTGAATCCTATAGACTGTTACTGCTTAAACATTCTCTGAAGACTACCACTTTGAATATAAACCCTCTCCTTTAGGTCCAATTTCCTTGATCATTCTTCAATGATAGAAGCAAAAACCAAAGGGCATAAAAATCATAAATCTTAAAAATGACTTCTCTCGTCATTTACTAATGCTACTCCCTTGGCCTGCCTTTATCATACCATATAGCTGATACAAAATGCTAAAGAAATTAAAAGGGGGGGAAAAGAAGAGGAAAATAATGTTGCCCCAAATCCTCCAAGTGTTAGGGCTCCCTGGAGTACATCCAACAATCAGGAAGATAAATTGTTCGTAACTCAGAACATTCTACCCCAGGTATACATAAATTATTATGTTTGCATATAAATTGTAAGATTGGGCACATAGGCAATAACTCTCTAGATAGCTGCCTATACAATGTCATATAAAATTTGATCTCCAAGCTAGAACATGCCTGTACAAAATTTTGAGCAATGTGATAAATTTTTTAGTCTTAAATGCTCATAACACAAAGAAAAACATTTAAAACAACCACTTAAAATATTTTCATGACAGAAGCTCATATTTATAAAAATGAGACAGCAAAAATGAAAATATCTTTGCTTCCTTTCACTTTAAGGCTACGTTTGGTTTGATAGAAAAAGAAAGAAAGAAAAAGAAACGGAAAAAGAAAGAGATAAGAAAAGAAATAGAAAAGGAAACGGGATTCCTTTTGTTGTTGGTTCAAAGAGAAACTAAAAAAGAAAATATAAAAAGAAAAAATAACAAATTGAAAAACCAAGAAAAAAAAATTGTTCCAAAATCCCTCACACTTTCCTATCATAATCACATATGATAATAATACTAAATGATATTTTCTCTCATTTTCTCTAGGCAGAATAAAGAAAAAAAGAAAAGGAATGCTTGAAGGATGAGACTGTCAAAATGAGAATTCGACCATGTATGAGCGAATGCGCCTTACCGTCAAATGTAGAGGGGGAAGGAAAGAAAGGCCGCCAATTACCGATGCCCTAAAGGCTACGAGCCTGAAGCTCTTACTTTTCATCTACTTTCTTTTCTTTTAAATTTTCTCTCAAACCAAACAATAAAAAACATCTTCTTTCTTGTTTTCTTTTCATTTCCTTCATTTTGCCTCAAACCAAACATAGCCCAAGTCTTTAACGAAATAGTAAACTAACGAAGCATCTAAGGGGATGCAAAATTAAATTTCTGAAATAAGTAAGCATGGTGCAAATTACTAAATTTTCATGGATAATCTCTCACAGCACTCCACTCCACAAATTCAATGTTGATTCTTCAAAAATAATGCTTTAAGCCAATAACTTGATGCTAAATCCTAATTCTGTCTTTATTAGGCAAAACACATCTATGGAGTTATGCTAAAACTAATAATAAATCTTCTCTTACCTTCTATGAGCAAGCACAAACGGTTGCATTCTCTATGCATATTTCCAACAGTGATTCCACACCTACACCAAATAGTCTATAAGCAGAATGGGGACAGAAAACAAGGGAGACACAGAAAGCTTTGAAACTTCCAGGAAAATTTTGCTCCAATCAAATATTCCTTTTTCTTTGTTACTTTTAACTTCTCCAAAAACTTCAGCATCCAATTATTTCCTATCATTTCCAAATAATTAAACCATTACAAAAAATGAACTTCAAGAATCATGTACTGCCAACCGCTATAATTTTTTTTTTTCCAATCTTGATCAGCAAGAACATCTAAACTTTAAACATCACCAAACCAAATCTCTGAAAGCCAAGCATCTCAAACACCGCAAACACGAATCTTTTAAATAAACCCTAACCCTGCGTAACAATCTGAAGCAAGAGGAGTATGAGAACCCTACTTTGGAGTTAGGGTTAGGGTTACCTGATCGTAGGTCTTGACAAGTCGGCAGCGGAGGCAAGCCCTGAGCTCGTGACCGAAGCTTGTCGGAATCTGAGCGAAGCTCGCCAGCCTGTCCTCCTCCGACGGCATGTAATCGCTTCTCTTGCCGCTCCCCATTGATCGATCGATCGAGCGATTTCTTCTGTCTCCCCCTCCTCGTTCTTGCTGTTACCTTCCTCTAGCGAGGTGATCAGAAAGAGAGGAACAAGGGTTTAAAGAAACGTTTAAGAAGAAAAACCAGAAAGAGAAAATAAGAAAACAATTTGAGAGTTACCATGCGACCCATGTTTTTCTCAGTACGCCTAAAAATTAAAGAAAAAATAATTTTTCCTCCAAATTTTTAGGCCTCACATCTAATAACTCTTAAATAATTTGGAGCACTTAACAGGTTAGATTCACTTTCAGAGAAAAGCCCATTTTAGGAGAAAACCCGAATTCACGTGTATGCAAACTTTTTTTTTCTTTGGTGTAATAAATTTCACTAAATATATTTGCCAAATTCTAAATTCACTCACTAATTTTCTAAGTTTTCCTCCGAGTTTGCTTCTATTAGAAATTTATCATTATAATTTATTAATGAATTTACTCTCCATTTATTCAATTTTATAATAAGTTAGTATTTTCCTCTCTTCTACCGTACATTTTTCTTAATTTCTCTCAACTGCAACTTAATTAATTTAAAAACTTCAAAAATAAAAAGAAATAATCATAAAAGAAATTTAAAAATTAAATTAGGAATAGTTATATAAATATATATATATATATATATATATATATATATATAGGATTACTGTAGATAAGCCGCCAGCTCAAAAAAAATTATGTGAGCTAGCGGTAAAACTATAATGATCCAATAATTTTTCTTCAATTACAATCTCTATCTCCTTAATTTCTTTCGGATTAAATTTCATAAATTTTGAAGTTCATTTACCATTTCATCGAATGCATACAAAATGTCTTATTCATTGAAAACCGTTAATTTTGTATTAACTTGATTGAGGACCAAATCATAACTAAAACCCAAGAAATTGGGTATGAGTGAACCCTAGGAGGTCGAGATCATAATTCAAAAGAAACTTTTTTTAAAAAATTATTATAGATAGTGGAAATGAATTGCAGCTCAGGTAATTTGTACGAGTTGTCAACTCATTTCCATTTTTCTCATATATATATATGTGTGTATGTGTGTGTTTAGAAGACTTACAAGAACGGTATAGGGTTTTGAGAGTGAATTAGGGTTTTGAGAGGGCAGGTTGTTGAGGAGGAGGCCGGCGACGGGGTCATGAGAAGGCGACAGCGGGATTGGTGAGAGGTAGTGAGCGCGAAAGGTGAGAGAAAAAATTTTAAAAAAATATATATTTTTAACTTCATGGGGTTATACTAAGAAAGTGTAATACTTAAAATTTGTGGGTGCATTTAGAATTTCTCCACAAATTTTAAGCCACTCTGAATCCTAATATGTTTTTTTGTCCAATTAAACTCCCAATGTTGTTATTATTTTCACATGAACCCAACTATAAAAGTTAACGCATTATATCTTTTGATCAAATTTCTTAATTTACCAATTTCTTACTTTAAGATCACCTATATGGAGGTCCATCTCAAACATCTTTTCTATTCATAAATTGGCTCACTCGTGAGAGAATGTAAAGGTGATGATGATTTGCTGATGTGAAATATGTTACTACAAACACATAGTTTTCTATTGGAGTGTAAATAGACTGTTCCCACAGTGATAAAATGTGTTTTTGTTATCTTAAGAATTCTTATATCCTAGCAAGTTAAATATGGTGTTCTAGTTCAAAGTGATGAGTTTTTGTCTCCTAAGGTTAGTCTAGTATATCGAATTCATTAGAATAACACCTTAACAATAAACTTTCTCTTTCTTCCTAACTTTCTAACATGTACAACCAAATAACACATTAAGAATATGATCTTTTTAATTCAGAGCCCCTAAGTGTAATCTATCAAGTGGTACAAGCATATATTATCAAAGATAATATTTTTCTTAAAAACAAATTATATCTAGTTAATAAATTCTATAAATAAAAGTAAAGAATATGAATTCCAAATCTTATCTAAGTATAAATTACCAAAATATGAATTAAGCATAATCTATCAAAAAAAATTATGATTTACGAAGTCTTATATTTATTTTTTTATAAAAAAAATCATGACTTTATTCCTTTTTAGGGAGAAGATAAGAAAAATCCATGTTAGAACTATTAAACAAATTTTATTTACATTCTAGAACTATGCAGTTTAGTGATGCATGCTTCTAGTTACCAAAATCATATTTTTATTTTATGCAACGCATAGAAAAAACTTAAAATCCTAGAAAGTGAATAAATCCTACTCTAAAAGGCAAATAACTCTATCTAATAAAATAAATAAATATTACCTATAAGAGTTCAGTAAAAAAAAAAATAAAGGTTAAGGACTGTCGAGATCTGGTATGGTGATTGTCCCTTACATATCTCAGACTCTAATTTTATAAATTATCATAAAGTGCATAAAACTTGGTTTTATAAGGACTATTGTCAATATATAGACATTGGGTTTTCAAAACCTAATCCAGTCCCGTATACAGAATCACAAAATTATATGAAACCCCTCTGAAAAAAATCATATACAGACTCATTATTTTTGCTGTCAAATAGTAGCATTGATTGTTAATTAGCGGTGATCAAAGAACTAAAAAAGCCCTACTCCATATTTGAGTCAGCACTAAAAATTTCACTTTGAAATACCCTAGTTTTGCCGCCATTTGGTGGCAATTGCCGGGAATCCGTGGCTATTACTGGACTGGATTATTCCATTCTATAGTAGTCCAGTAAAACGATCATAATTCTTGCATACGAATTCGAATTAAGCTATTATTGGTGCCATTTCGAAGATAATTCAAAACTCTATAAATTTCTCTTACATAAATTTTTTAGTTCAAGTCAAGAATGCTCTTGAAATTGATGTTGTTGCACATGGATTTTTATGTTTACTGTAGTTGACTTCCTTTGCTCATATATATAACAAATTTGCTCATTTTTGTTCTTTTTTTTACAAATCCTTTACTATCTATAAAAATACATTAAATATATATGATTAGTAATATTTATATGTTAAAACAATTAAGGTATAGAGCATAAATATGCAAAATATAGAAATCGTCATTTGGTCATTGTGCAAGATGGATATGAAGAGGGTATATGACTGCATGGATTGGGCTTTTCTGGGTGGTACTCTTCGAGGTAGGGGATTTATAAAACTTGGATTAGTTGAATATTGTGAAAAGGAGTCAAGATTTGATATTCTCATAAATAGTTCCCAACAGATATGTTTCAATCAATTATCAGTCTGTGTTAAGGTTGTCCTCTATGTCCCTATTCCTTTCTCTTATATTATGAGACTCTTTTTCTATTATGTGAATAAGAGAATGATTGCAGTTACCATTTTAGGTTTTGTGCGAGGTTCTCAAGCATGAGTTCTTTTGTCACTTACTCTTCGTTAATGATTGCATTTTGTTCACCAAAGCCACACTTCAAGAGTGGCAAATTCTTAGGAATATTATGGTGAAGTATTTGTTCAATCTCAGACCAGAAAGATAACATTGCGAAATCGATTCATTGTTGTAGCTCCAAGTATTGAAAGTGTATGAAAGAGAAATTCTTAGGGTTGGGATTTGCACCATTGCAGCTAGTTTGGAAGCACTTGGGTGTGCCTATAAGCAGAAGGCCCTTGCATTAGGTGGGTTTGGAATTAATGCTTAATATTTATTATGACAGTCAAGTGCTCAATTCAAATTATAACAGGTACAAAGATGTTAATCAACTCCATCATTCTTGCTATACTTATCCCTTCTTTTACATTTTGTTGTACCTAAATCTTGTGTTGGATGTAGAGATATTTGTATTGGGATTTTTTTATAGGGGTGGACATCGAGTTCAAGGTGATATACACTAGCTTGCTTGGGATAAATGTTGTATAAGCAGTCAAATAGGTAAATATGGGTTTAAAAAGCTCTGGAGTTGGAATGAGGCTCTCCTTACTAAGCAGCTACCCTAAGAGAGGTTAGCAGCTTCCTTTCTTTGGCCCAAACTTGTTAAATTCAAATATGATCTTGGTAAAGAGCGGAGTCTCACAAAGATTAGAGCCCCAGGGTGATTGGCACCTTGCAAAATCTCTCACCACCATTAACAATCTAGAACAATTCTTGATAATACATGATCTTATGTAAAGAGTCTCATATGGTTGGTGGAGATGGTTCTCGCATCAACTTGTTAAATGATAAATGAATGGGGCATGTTGTTTTTGCCTTGCGGTTGACATTCGTTAACATAAGTATGTACGGTGAAAGTGCACATGTTCAGGAGCCACATAGAGGACTTCTGGTGCAATCAGGTTAAGCTTGTATGCAAATTTGGAGAGCCTCTCCTACAATGCATCTCCTTGTTGCTTTGCTAGATCCAAATTAGTCATGATATGATAGGATGGAGTGACAATTCCGCGTGCAGAATTTATGTGGCTGGTGTCTGTGCCAACCTCAATCCTATTATTGTTGCTAGCATGCTAAACGGAATGAAGGCGTGGAATTTTGCAGTGACACCCTACGCCAAAGTATTCATCTGGAGAATGCTTTCGAGGTTTCTTGATCTTAATCTCACTAACACTAGAATCGACTGCATGTAAAGTAATTGATCTGCAATCTCAATGATAAAAGCTAATAATATCTCTTCCATATCTGCCCCGGTGCATGATCAACTTGAAAATTATTGCCGAATTTTCATATTTTGGCTAATTACCTATAACTATAGTGCCATCATTGCTTCCTGATGTGGATGGTATATGGGCACAAGAACTTTGTTACAAATAATTGGCGATTTTCGTCGTTCTGTAAAGGTTAAGGAAATGGAAGAATGAATATTATATTTTCGATAAAGAGTGTGATTCATCAGTCACTACTAACAAAGAAAATTAATCTGATTAAAAATAATATGTTTGTGGAATGGAAAGGACGGAGGACCATCAATCAACAAACTGAGTTTAAAGTGGTCATCACTTACGATTTTAAAATTTTGATCTATATCATTTGGTAAGCTCTATCACCGTGATGGCTCAAACTCAACTTTGACAGTTCCAGTGTTTAAAGAAGAGCATAAGGTGTTGGTTTTATTCTTGAAGATCACTTCAGCATGGTGTTTTTCGAGGCAAAGTTATCCTTTCTATGGTATATTTGTTTGTGTTACTGAATTACTTGGAATATGAGAGGAAATTCAATGTGCATTGTTCAAGATATGAACAACATGTATTTGGGTAGTGGGGGATGCCTACAAGTGGTAAAGTGGATCTGCAAAGACCATAAATATGGTGGCTACTTTGAAGCCCCGGTGGGAGACATTGTTGGCTGATATTGATTTTTCACAAAGTACCACACTGCTTACATTTCTTGTTAAGGTAATGGTGCTCAATATTTTTTTTAGTAAAGGGAGACTCTATGGGTATACTAGAATTACAACCAATGAATCTCCCTGTAAAATTATTCTTGAGGATGCGTTGGAGTTAATCATATGAGAAAGTCTATGTAATAGTGTATTATTCCACTTTTCACTTTCCTCGTATCAGTTTATTTCATATCGACCATGTTAATTCAGAATGATGGATACCAATATCGCTCGAGAATGAGTAAATCTAATATATCTTGTATCCCAGCCTCCATATGAGTCCAGAAATTTGAGGAATGCATATCTAATTTTTCTAAATTTTTTAAAATTATTATTTATTTTCTTAGAACAATTAAAATTTTGACCCGTTAAAATAATATTATTGTATTTGCATTCCCATTTCAACCACAACTGGAACTTTGACTTTGACTTGGACTTGTTAAGTAAATTATAGAATGAATGTTTTTTTGTATCATATGCATACTTTAATCTATCTATACGTCTAAAATCATCTATATGTATAAAATCATGTATAAGTTATATAAATAAATAAATAAATAAATACAAATATTTTACTATTATTAAACTTAACCTAATCTAACCTACCCTATACATCTCTCCCCCTCCGTGCTATCTTTGGGGGCATCCCCGGTAGCCTCTTGACGAAGGATTTTCTCAAGCCTCCATTTATTTTCGTCCCCCTCTCCCATTCTTTTTCATCATTCCACTTACTTCATTTCTCCATTTCTCTTCCACTCTCATTATGAAGAAAAGGATGAAGTGGAAGTAGAAGAGAAGAAAGAAGAAGATTGATGATCAAGCCATCCTACTCCATCATCATAAATCATAGAAGGCAAATATGCATACACTGTCTCATACTTTCGTAATTTAATTAAGAATCTGTTAGGGCTTGATTAGTTAGTTTAAAGAAATCATAAACCATAGAAGGTAAATATGCATGCACTGTCTCCTACTTCGTTATCTATTTAGAATTATACTTTATGAAATTGATATATTAATTGAGATAATAGGATATAGAGGAAATAACAGTAATCTAGGATCATCAGACTACCAGCAAGTGGTCCAGGCTGCCAGCTAGTAAGCTAACTTGGCCCAGAGTCCTCAAAAATTCTTCAGCTCATTTATTTGTTCATTTATAATTTAATTAAATGCATTAAATTTAATGAAGCTCTCCGAATATTGGTATGAGTCACTACAACGTTAGAAAGATTACATTTTTACAACGTGAAATCTTGTTTTATGATAAAATTAGGACTTGAGCTAGTTTACAGAAGTTATAATTGATAAAACTGGTGTAGCGAACGAGAATGGATCTGGAAAATGCCATTGAGAGTTGTACTCCACTAGACTGCCACCCGACTATCAAAACCACTAGGTAGAGATTATAGGGAGCCAATTCATGATATTTTCGGCATGTTCATTTCTTAGTTTTAATAAACTTTGCGTAACTAGATCATGTTATAATCACTGCATAATCCATGATTAAGATTAGACTAAATTGTGTTTAGGGTTTATTTGGTTTTTTATTTAGAGAATTATACTATACTAGAAAACCTAATATAACAAAATTAATTAATAAAAAAATTTCAGATTAACATAATTGTTTGCTATGAAAATTGTGAATGTCTTTTTATTGAATTTATCAATAACAGATTACAAATTCAACGGTTTTCCGTTTATAGAAGATGAGGAAAAGTTGAGTTCCTCTTTATTTAAGGCTGGGTTTTACGGTAGCTATGGAGGACGATCTTCCTCTCCGTTGACACTCTGCACAAATTCTTTAGTTGGCAAAAGTTTTGAACTCCTGACAGTAATAGCAAGAGGACTCTCTATATCGTATTGATCTCCTGATCTCTACTTTGGCCTTCGTTCTCCACCCTTGTTTTTTCTTTGCCTCTGTTTTGCCTTTTTATAGGGATTTTGAGGCTCTTGTACTGACGTAACTGTTCAGCGGTTAGCCTCTACGATCTGAGTGGTGCTTATGTAATTGCTCAGTGGTTAGCCTTCACGATCTAAGTAGTGCTGATGTAACTGTTCAACAGTTAGCCTTCACGATCTAAGTAGTGCTGATGTAACTGCTCAACAGTTGGCTTCCATAATCTGAGTATTAATTTTTCGCCTTTCGGTCTCGTAAATTTGTATTAAATCTTCCAGATCGTAGCTGAAATGCAGAACGTGAATCTCAAACTTTATATTCGCGGATCTTCTTACTATAAGTAGGACGCGGACCTCGAGCCTTAGGTCTGCGGCTTTTTTGTTTATAGCCAGAATGCGAATTTTGAACTTTAAATTTGTAGATTTATTTGGTTATTACTGGACTGTGGATCTCAAATCTTAGCTCTACGGATCTTTCCTAAAATAAAACTGGGACGCGAATCTTATACTTTAGATTCACGGCCCCTCAAATGAAACTAAAATGCGAACTTCAGGCTTTGGATTTGCCACTTTAGTAATATTTCAACTGGAATGCAGAACTCGAGTTTTAGACTTGAGACTCTTTTTGATTAAACCTCCATATTTTGGTTACTTTAAAAGATAAAACATGACCTTATGAGTGTCGTGTTCTATTATTCTCTTTGCTTCAGAGACACGGATCTTTCTCTTTACGACAGATGATCTCACTAACAGGAAATTTCGCCAACAAAACCCCTCCAAAGTTTTTAAAACTCTATGGTCTTAGAGGTGTTTTGGAACACTTTAGATAATTTAGCAAGAACATTCTCTTCATGGACTTCATCTTTTGATAAGAAGCAGGATTCTGTATTATGATCTCAGACTTCTACGCCTTTGACAAGGATAATACTCTGTGTTAGAGTGTGGATTTCATGCTTTTGAAGAAAGTACGACTCTGTATTAGAACTGCAACCTTCCTTTTTTAAGAGAGCACGACTCTGTATTAGAATTGCGAATTTTCTTTTTGGAAGAGAGTGCGACTCTGTATAAGAATTGCGGGTTTCCTTTTTGAAGAGGGCACAACTCTGTATTAGAATCGGGAATTTTTTTTGAAGAGAAGACGACTCCATATTAGAATCGCGAATCCCATTTTTGAAGAGAGCATGAATCTGTATTAGTATCAGGAATTTCATTTTTGAAGAGAGCACGACTCTATATTATAATCGCGAATTTTTTTTTTGAAGAGAAGATGACTCCATATTAGAATCGCGAATCCCATTTTTGAAGAGAGCATGACTCTGTATTAGTATCGGGAATTCCATTTTTGAAGAGAGCACGACTCTATATTATAATCGCGAATTCCATTTTTGAAGAGAACACGACTCTGTATTAGAATTGCGAATCCCATTTTTAAAGAAAGCACGACTCTGTATTAGAATCGCGGGTTTCCTTTTTTGCGAAAAATCTGAAAAGTTATCACTTTTTAAGGCGTAGGATTGAGACATTCTCTGAGCCGCATTAAATGAGAAGATACTCACGAGATTCGGTCCAGAGATCATGTTTATCTGAAAATCTCGTCCGTCAAATCATCTTCTATAAAAGTCTTGACTTCATAAGGTAAAGTATTTCTAGCTTTTCTCTGAGAAATTTGAACTCTAGGCTTTTCTTTAGGGTTTTCGAGACTTCTCATTTTTGACTTTCTTCAGCCTTCAATTTTTCTCAAAAATTTCTTGATCTTAATCTGAAAAAGATGACAAGAAAAGCTTCTTCTTCTTGTGCTTCTGCAAACGGTTATCGAGACCTCCAAACAACTTCCAACTCTATTGTGGTTTGGCAGGAACCCTTGATTGGAAGTAATTTTCTTGCCACACATTAGAAAGCATTTTTTTAAACTTTGTTTTGATTAATCTTTCTCCCATTTAAGGCTGTATAATCCTGATACTTGTACAATTTTTACTCCTCGTGGCGAACTAGAATTTGTTTTGCATGAGATGTATGAAATCTCAGGATTACCTATGGGAGATATTCCTTATGAAGAGTATGTGCCTACAGGAGAAGAACTTCATTCCCTGAAAACTCAGCACCCCATGATTTACGACACTTACTGGGAATTGCTTTGCCATTACCATATCTATGCTCATATGTCTGGCACTCGTAATGTAAAGCAAAAGAAGTGGCTGCAATATCTTCTTCCCAAATTTTCGAAGAATAGCTCCAATTTTACCCGTCTCCCTCCAGTTTCTGAAAAGGAGGTTGAGAGAAGAATTGCTAATTTTGGGACAGATGTCTGTGTCGCCGAATCTGACGAGAATGTTTTCAAGGCTAGGACGTCCTTTGAAAGTTTCTACTACCAAGCTCTTCAACCTTTATTCGATCCAGTTTTTATGGCAGGTTATTTGATACTTTGGTTGAAAAAATGTGCAATTCCATCACAAGAAACTATACCTGTTAGGACGGTGTATCCAGCTGTTTTGCTTGCATTCGGCCGACCACTCAGTTTACTATCCGCGATGGTATCTGGAGTCCAAAGCGAGCTAAGAAAATTTATTGACAAATTCTGCAATGTCAAGAAGGAGCAAAATAATAATGGAGAATTAATCATCAAGACTCCTAATCCACGCGTAGGACTTCCTTACACCTATTTGATGGCTTAATTAGTTCTACATTGTCCTTCTCTGATGAATCCAGTTGGTTCGCAAATAGATTTAAATTCTCCCAAAGTGCAGCATTATGAAAGATCGCAGTGAAAGGGGGACTATATGGCCGCAATCCATAGAACACTTTGTTTTCATGCGAATTATAAATTATTTAAGTGTTTTTCATACTTTCCAAATGTTGGATATGGGGATGAATTTGTGGATATCGCTGGCACTGAAAAGTTTACAACTTTGTCCCCTGGGTGCTTTTGGAGATTTATAAATATTCGCCCGGGGCATTTGGTTCTCCGCTTGGGGAACCATTGTTATATAGAGTCTTACTATTCAAGTCGTTTTGCTCGACAGTTTGGGTACGATCAACTATATGTTGGAAATCCAAACAAAGAGATAATCTTTGTTGGAAATTTGTTTGATGGAGCTCGAGTTTGGTTTCATTTCATTTCTGGTGGTACACAAGCCAGATTTAATCTTCTGATCATGACCCCAAACTCATTTATGAGTTTCAGTTTTTGCAAATGGTATATTGCTGCTAGCTCCATGCCTAAGAATTTCAATGCAAACCTCACTTGTCTAAGAGACATTAGAGTATCGTATGCTCAAAAGAAGGAGGCTGGCAGTAAGAAGGTACTGGGATGGAGGACTTTGGAGAAGAGTACCTTTCTGAAGATTTGGAGTCAATGGTAAAACAGAGAGAAGAAGATAATACTGCTATACAACAACAACAACAACTAAGTCTTTCATCCAAGTATTTGGGGGTAGGCTACATGAACCAAAAAAGAATCACGCTAGATCAATCACTTTGATAGTTCTTCTCCATTTATTTCTATCAAGTAATATCTCCTCATTTAAACCTCTAGAATCCATATCTTTTCGTATCATCTCCATCCATATTTTCTTCGGTCTTCCTTTCATTCTTTTAACTTGTCCTACATTGATAAACTTTCCTCGTCGAACTGGTGCATTTGTAGACTTACATTGCACATGACCAAACCATCATTATTGATTTTTTCACATCTTCTCATCGATGGGAGCTACACCTATCTTATTATGAATATCTCTATTTCTCACTTTATCTCTCGTAGTATTGTCGAACATCCAACGGAGCATGCACATCTCTACTACACTTATTTTCTGTGAATGACGTTTCTTTATAGCCCAACATTCCGTACCATATAATAAAACTGGCCTAATAACAGTCCTATAAAATTTTTCCTTATTCTTAACGGAATGTTACGGTCGCATAAAACTCCCGTTGCCCTTCTCCATTTCAACCAGCCAATTTGTATCCTATAGTTAACATCATTATCGATCTCTCCATCATTCTGAATAATAAAACCTAAATACCTAAACTGACTGCTCATTGATATCTCTTGCCCATTCAGTTTTACAGTATTATAGTTTATGATCCGTCGTTTACTAAATTTACACTCTATATACTCTGTTTTAAACCTACTCAATTTAAAACCTCTAGATTCTAATATATGCCTCAATAACTCTAGCTTGGCATTTACCCCTATTCTTCTCTCATCAACTAAAACAATATCATCAGTAAATAACATACACTAAGGTATCTTATCCTGAATAGCTCTAGTAAACTCATCCATCACTATAGCAAATAAAAATGGGCTCAATGCAGATCCTTGTTGCAATCCAATTGTAATAGAAAAATCACTTGTTAAACCACCATATGTTCTGACATTGGCCACTACTCCATTATATATGTCCTTAATTATGTCGATATACTTGATGTGAACTCTTTTCTTCATCAATATCCACCAAAGTATCTTTCGTGGTACCTTATTATAGGTTTTTTCTAAGTCAATAAATGTCATATGCAAATATATATTTCTCTCTCGGAATCGCTCTATAAATTGACGAAGTAAATGAATAGCTCATGTCATAATATGTGACAATGTTTTATACTGGCTGTCACCGGCCTACGACAACCCTCCTCCTTTATCTTGACTTTGGACAGGTAGTGAAAAAATAAATCTTTAAGCACAACACTGGCATTGTTAAGAAGATAATACTGCTATAATTCCCTCAAATCAATCTGTCTCTCTTGATATTTCTCCACTTCCTAAGACGAAAGAAATTTCACCTCAGCCAAAATCTCCCCCAAAAAAGGTTTTGTACAAGAGGAAAAGATTGAGGCACCTCAGTGACTTGCCCATCATTCCGTAGGACATATTGTTTGAAGTTGGTGCAATAGTACTTAGTTCAGCTTTCGAGACTATTGAAGAAGAACCGAGGAAGATGAAGATGACACAACTCTAACTCTTCGTTCTTTTAAGAAATGTCGAAGTCAGGGACCTGTTTTCCCTAGTGATCTTGCTTTAGTAGCTGATCTTTCTTCTACTGATCTTCCTGCACAACAGGATTCTACGATCCTCACTCATCCAACATCTCAAACTGTTGTTGATGATGAAGTACAAATAACTGGGAAAGTCTGTGCATCAGGTTCTTCTTTAAAGATAATACCTCCTTCGGGAGATCATGATGATTGGGGTAGTGATGATGATGAAGTTGACAGTGATGATGTTCGTTCTTCCACTCCTCCGTCGGATCATGGTAAATACGTTTTTTTGACAGAGGAAGAAAGAGCTGAAATATATGGGCCTGGAGAATCCAGTGCTCAACCCCAAGGTTTATTCTCAAACTTCACTCATTTTTATGTCAAAATCTTTCATCATTTTTTTTATCACCATCTAACCGTATCATTTTTATTATTATTCTTCTCTTTTCAGCAACTCTTCCTTCGACTCCAACTTCAGAGCATATAGATGCAAATAACATTCCACCAGATAACACTATCGCGAGAGTTACTTCTAAGGAAGCCCATGGAGTAACTGAGGTCACTGCTTCTATTGCTGACACTCTGGAAGTAGTAGCTCCTTCAATAGAGACCGTCATACCTGCTATCTCGACTACAGCTGTTATAATGGCTACCTCTGTTAAGAACGTTGAAGCTGCTGTCCCTGTTGAAACTATTAGAAACTTTGCTCTTTCTGATACTGATACTATTGTTTCTTTATAGTATAGTTTAGACTACACCCACTCCAGCTATTGCTGATTTTTCTCACGCGGAGATTGATTATTTCGAAATTAATCTGTTGAGAGATATAGTGGAAACATTCCTCACGTTCTAGATCGCTGCATTGATAATATCTTGAAAGGGGCCTCTTTTGCTTCTCACGTCAATATTTTTAATATTTACTTGACTGGTATAGTTAGCATTAGTAGAGAAGAAAAAGCCTCTCCTTACAGACTTATAATAGCTCGACTTCAAAATTATGTTGAATCTTTGTCAAGATCTCGTAGCACAGATAAGTATGAAATAGTTGATGTTACTTTTCAGAAATTGATGGAGGAATAACTTAAGTTCCAAAAGGAAACTAAGGAGAAAACTGATGTTTGCAAGGTTTGTTTTGAAAAGAGCCAAGTGAACAGTCAGTCTCTAGTTTTTCAGGTAGAGAATGCTACTTCGATTGTCAAGAACCATGTTCAAGCCATTGCTAGAACTTAGGAATCCATTGCTAAAGCCCAAGCTTTCTTGGCTAAAATTACTAAAGAGCGTGAAGAATCTCATCATTTTTTCTAGACAACGTGACAATGCAGCCAAAGATCTTCAGACTATACAAGCTGAACTGGAAGCACTGGAGGCTGTTTCAGCAAGAATTACAATTGCCAGTGAGGAAGAACTGCGCTGACAAGCTGTTGTTCATGCTTATGAGATTATTCAACAAGAGATTAGTGATGTGGAGGAAAACATAAAGGTTATTATGAATCATTGAATTGTAATGATTTTTCTTCCTTTTTCAAAGAACTCATGAAATCTTCTCATTCCTTTCTGATTAATGAAAATTATGAAAGAATCCCTTCAACTTTACTCTGTGTAAATTTTAACACATCTTAGTCTTTGCATATCAAATACGACTTTATGCTTTAAACACGCGACTTTCATGAATTTGTATCAGACTTGCGACTTTTCATCTGGAAGTCCGCGAGTTTACACAGAGTTCTTTCTTAAGAATCTGAGGATTTACTCCTTCTCAAGCATCTGCAATAGCTTCATAAAATCTGCAAGTTATGCAATAACTTTCCATTCATTTAGTCTGACCATTTTAGTGCAAAGATCGTTGCATGCTCTCATTAATGGTAGGATTCTAATAAAAAATCTCATTTTCTCTGGCACCCATATCTAAATGCCTCATGCAACAATAATAATTTTTTTTAAGATCTGGGTCAAGCATCTCAACCGAAGATTTCACCAATATCTTCTCCTAACCAAAGATTTTGATCACAGAATTCTCTATATAAGACGATGGATTCTTCCTACAGAGAGCCATTCTGACTTAAGAAAAGTTTTCACCTCTTTGTATTTTTTAAACTCTTTCAGAGTTGATTTTCTTGTGCAGCTCTGTTCTTTTTCCTCTTTCTCAGTTGAAGTAATGGATTGGGGTTGGCATGTTACAAGACCCTCGGACAGCATCAGCCTATTGGAGGAGTATTCCATTGAAAAGATCTTTATGACCGTAATCATTTTCCTTAATTACGGTAAGTTTCTCTTGTTATGAACATAAAATCATGCATTTTCTTTTATGTTTCCTAACAAGATTTTGAATTCATTGCAGAAGATAATCGTAGTCATTCTCCTTAACACCGGCACAGACCCGATTGGTTCGTAATTACTTCCAATATCTTTTGGAAAACCAAGCAGTCTCATGTATTTTACATGAGATAAAAGATTTCGGGTCTGTGACATTGTTCTATTTCCTGCCTAGCATCCTTAATATAAGGATGCTTAATGGTTGTAGGTAGCACTCAATTTTAGCAATTCCTCACATTGTACGCTTGAGGATATGCATTTGGTACACCAAGTTTTGCACTATTCAAGTCACTGGTGATATTAATCATGACTGTGCGAACCAACTTGGAGGTCCTTAACCATTGGCAGGAGGAGGCTATAGAAATAATTTTTTTTTACCTTTAAGCCATCCTATAGATGCTGACGAAAAATTTTAATGTTCTCTTGACTCAATGATTTGTATTTAATTCTATTGATTGTATAATGTCAAGGAACTCTTTGTAATTTTGGCTTGATAATGAATAAAAGATATTTTTTTTTTGTCATTCAATCAGAGGTAATTATTAACTTGATGAATGATTTGGATGTTAATCACCAGAGGTAACTGTTAACTTGATGATATTGAAATTATAATTCAATCACCCAAAAGATAATTTTTGTTGTGAATGAATAATTTTTTTTTAGTCAGGATAGAAGTAATTGTTAACTTTCTTGATCAAGTTAAAATTCAAGCTGTTCTGTGACTTGTAGTATAACAGTTTTTGATTCGCCAGAGGTGTTTTTAACTTAGCAAATTTGGAGGAAAGAAAAATTTGATTCGCCAGAGGTATTCTTTAACCTAGCAAATTTGGAGGAAAGGAAAATTTTATTCGCTAGAGATATTATTTAACTTAACAAATTTGGAGGAAAAGAAAATTTGATTCGCCATTCAAAATCCTTAGTTCAGAATCGCGAATCTTCATTAATGAACTTCCTGTTACAAATCATTATTTGTGTTGAACTACCCATGTTATATCATAGCTGGTGTTCCGCAATTTTGACTAAGCATAATATTTCTTCAGAAATTTGCTATTAATTGGCATCATGATTTTATCGTCATTTGGTTTTACCAACTGATATGCGCCATTAGAATAGACCGCATTAATAACAAAATGTCCTTCCCATTTTGGCTGGAACTGTCCTCTAGATTTTTGATTGGTTATGATCGGTCTCCTCACCGAAAGGACCAACTCACCTTTTTTGAAACTTTTCTGCTTGACTTTTTTGTTAAAAGTTTTGAAGATTCGCGCCTGGTATAGTTCAATATTTTGTTGAGCTTCCAGTCGTTTATCATGTAGGGCTTCTAATTCTTGAAGTCTATTTTGTTGTCGTTCTTCTTGTGTCATTTTAGTTACTAATGCAACTCGCAACGATGGAATTTGAATTTCCAATGGTAGGACCGCTTCAGACCTATACACCAAAGAAAATGGTGTAGCACTAGTAGAAGTCTGACAGTGGTACGATATGTCCAAAGACATTCTCCAAGTTTTTCATCCAAGTCTATTTGGTTGGACGAACAAAACTTTTTTAGGAGCTTCACAATGGTTTTGTTGAAGACTTCCGCCAAACTATTGGTTGTAGGATAATATGGTGAAGAAGCCACATTTTCAATCCTATACTTATTACAAAATCTAGAAAATGACTGACTCACGAAGTGGGGTCCTTTGTCATGAATAATTTTCCTGGGCACCCAAAAGTGATATAGCACATGATGCTTAATAAATTTGATTACATCTGATGACTTTACTTCAGTTAGAGAAACAGTTTCAGTCCATTTTGAGAAGTAATCTGTTACAGCTAAAATAAATCGATGTCCTTTTGTTGATGGTGGAGAAATTGATCCAATAATGTCCATTCCCCATTGCTCAAATGACCACGATGTAGCTATCAGATGGAGATACTCTGGAGATTGATATATGAAATCAGCATGTATCTGGCAGGGTCTACATTTCTTGGCATAGATAACCGCAGTTGTCATCATCTTGGGCCAATAATAACCCATTCTTCGGAGTCTATCACAAAGTTTTGGTCCTGAATGATATGCTCCACAGGTACTATCATGTGCTTCTTCAAGTACTTCCTGAGCTTCTCGATTGGAAAAGAAACGAAGTAAAATCCCATCATAGGATTTTCTGTATAATATCTGCAGTTTAGCATTATAATAAAATCAGATAGCCTTTCTTTCAATTTCTTTGGCTTCTTTAGGAACTTTTGGCAATATTCTATAAAGAACATAATTTATTCAAGCGAATCACTAATCTCTTGGTTCAAGATTTGACTCAAGAACGTATGCTTCACTTTCTTTTTGGTTCTTCAATTCAACTTCAAGTTCATTCTTTTGACTGAACAATTCTTTACTTCCTACTGTAATCCACTTCTTAGCATGTTTAGGTAATGCTAAGCTAGCAGCTAAGGAAGCTAGTGAATCTGCATAGCTATTCTGATGGCGTTTTATATGACTGATATAGAAACCATCGAAGCTATCAACCACTTTGACTATTGTTTGATAGTATGGCAGAAGGTTTTCATTTTTTACCTCGTATTCTTCTTTGACTTGATTTATAACCAGTTGGGAATCCCCATATACTTCTAAATATTTTACCCCCAGTCGCTTGGTTATTTTTAAACCAATCATTAGGACATTATACCCAGCAACATTATTGGAACATGAATTTGTCAATGAGTATGCTCGAGGCATGATGTGGTTATAAGGAGAGATAAAGACAACTCCTACTCCTCCACTACCTTTCCTTTGGATCCTATCCTGGAAGCACCATCAAAGAGAAGATGCCATACATCTTCTATAACAACATTCACTTTAGCGCCTTCTCGTAAGATATCTTCTTTCATGAATGAATTTCCTTCGACTGGTCCGTTAGGAATTTCTTCATACAATTTTGAAGATGCTGGAATTGGGTGTTCGGTCGAAAAATCAGCTATAGCCTGTCTCTTAAATAATTTTTTCAGAACAAAATGCATATCATATTGTGATAGCAAAATAGCCTAATTAGATAATCTCGAATTTAATAACCCGGATTTAGTCATTAATATTCTTAAGGTATTAACTCTCGATATAATATGGATAGTTTGTCCAACTAAATAGTGTCACATTTTCTGGATAGTAAACACTAAAACTAAATATTCTTTTTCTACTAGATTATATCGATGTTCAGTCCCAACCATCATTCTATTCTACTAAGATAATAAATAGCTTGTTCATGCCCCAATTCATTTTTCTGCACCAATAAAGGTCCCAAAGAATGATCCAAAGCTCTCACATATAATAAGATGGTATTCATGAAATTGGAGCTATAAGTACAGGCGGTTTGGTAAGATATTCTTTAATTTCTTCGAAGGCTTTTTGGCATGCATCATCCTAAACATATAACACTCCTTTCTTCATCAATCTTGTGAAAGGTTGACATCTCCCAGATAAATTTGATATAAATCTGTGGATGTACGCCAATCTACCCTGAAGTCCCCTTAGTTCTTTGAGACTCTTAAGAGGTGGCATTTCTTGAATTGCCTTAATCTTGTCCGGATCAAGATAAATTCCTTGGGAGGTGACTACAAAACCAAGGAATTTTTCACTGGAACCATAAAAGATTTAGTAGGGTTCATCTTAAACTGGTGTTTCCGCATAAGATCAAACATCGTCTTTAGGTCGCGAAGATGATCATCTTTATTTTTGCTTTTAATTGTCATATCATCTACATAACATTCTACTGTCTTTCGTAGATGTTCTTGGAATATCGTATTCATAGCACATTGATATATGGCGCCAACATTCTTCAGACCAAATGGTATAACTGTATACCAGTACACTCCGAGTGGTGTTCTGAAGAATGTATATTTTTCATCATCAGGGTACATTTTGATTTGATTATATCCTGAAAATATATCCATAAATGACATGCGTTCATAACCACAAGTATTGTATATCATGACATCAGTAATGGGAAATGGAAATTCATCTTTCAGACATACTTTATTCAATTCTCTGAAATCTATGCAAACCCTGATCTTCCCATCCCATTCTTCTTGGTGACAGGAACTATATTCGCGACCTAGTCAAGATGTTGTTCTTCGCGAATGAAACCTGACCAATCAACTTCTTAATTTCGACTTTGATTGCCTCCATAATTTCTAGATGGAATCTCTGTTATTGTTGCTTTACTGGTTTTGCATCTGGCCGGATATTTAATTTATGAGCTGCGACTTTTGGGTCTAGTCCTAGCATGTCTTCATAATTCCAAGCAAAAACATCAATATTCTCAAACAAGAGATATCATCTCATTATTTTCTTCCAAAGATAATTTTCTCTTATAAATATGGGTTTAGGATTAATTTTGTCACCCATATTTATTTGGATCACTTTATCTTCAGTTGGAGGTTCTCGTTGCTCAAACTGAATTTTCCATTTCATATTAAGATGGTTTGTCCAAGAATCATCTTTGATTAGCAGAATTTCATCAGTGTCTTTGTTCTCTTGGTTTGCGGGGACCATGTTGACAGAAACTTTGCGGAAAATGATACCAACACTCACAACTGAACCCAGCAGGAGGATTCTGATGAATGTTTGGTTGTCTCTCTTCAGATTTCTCATCTGAAAGATTTTTGGAAGTAGTAACATATCCCAACCCCTGGCAGTTTTATAGTAACAATCTAGCATTTTTCCATTTAAAACAACATGTTGAAGACTTGCCTTTTTTCCTTTTCCGAAATGCAACCCCCTGCCTTTGGCTAGGTTGTACCCCATTTTTCTCATTAACTTATGAGAATTTTTACCATAAAGGAAGAACTCGGGATTTTCCTGTTCATCTTCAGAACCTAAATTTTTACTATACTTTTATCATTTGCTTTTCCAAATATTATAGGTTTCTGAATTTTGTTCTGAGGAAGAACTTCAAAAATGGCTTCATTCGCATCTCTTTCGTCATCACTTTGTTCATAAAAGGATGATCAGATGGGTGTTTGAAAAGAAGCTAAAGAGTATATATTATCTAGATAATTACTGACCACATCAGTATAGTATTTGAGGGTTCAGAATTAATACCAGAGGAATAAGCAAATACCATATCTTTATTTATTATCCACTCATCATCAGAATGAGTGGTGTTATTTATATCAAGGCCTTCAAGGCTTATTACAATGGGTTCTCCGTACCAAATTACATCATCAGATTCTGAATCTTTAGATCCTAATTCTTTATCAGCCTCATTACCACTATCAGATGCATCAGGAGCAGAATGTTCTGAGGTATCAAGCATATCTTGACATAGCAACGCATCAGTAAAGTAGCTTTCAACTTCTTTAAAGG
The DNA here is from genome assembly GCA_036321105.1 of Dracaena cambodiana. Lineage (NCBI taxonomy): Eukaryota > Viridiplantae > Streptophyta > Magnoliopsida > Asparagales > Asparagaceae > Dracaena > Dracaena cambodiana. The sequence goes on along the minus strand of JAYEPQ010000012.1, from coordinate 22,934,336 downwards.
GTTGCTTCTCTACCACCAAAGTCTTCACGTTTCCATCTTTATCCACATATTTCATATACTGATGAAGTGTATAGATGGAACAATGAGATTATTATGGATCCAGGGCCTTCCAAGCAGAAGATTATAAGACGTGTCGGCATCTATCACATAACATGTGAATTTCGTCTTTAAATTGTCAATTTGGCATTTTAGCTTTATTTTTCCCAATGGCCTACTACCATTGGCATTAAATCCAAAAATAATAGTATTCGTTGCTGTTAATCTGTTCATTAGGACCCCAAGATACCGTAACATTCTTCGCGGCATTATATTCAACGCAAATCCCGGATCAAGTTGAATGCGGTCGATCTCTGATGACCCTATGTATTCTTTGTAATATAAAGAGCGATGATGTTTATTGTTTTTGACTTGCATATCCTCTAGAGAGAAAGTTATGCAAGGGATCTTTTCTCTTAAAACCTGATGACATACTGCACAGACTTCTTCTTCTTTTTCAATTGTTTCTGAGACTTGCACTAGAAATACTTCAGAATCTTGCAGAGTTTCTCTTAAAGCTTCTCTAGTTGATTTAGAGAGTTCTAGGAGCTCATACAAAGTAATCCTCGCAGGAATATTGGCCAATTGTGCCAATATATCAAACTGGAATAACTTCTTGGAACCTTCTATAACCTCTTTAGCTTTACTTTTGAGAGCTTTATCAAATTTTAGCTCTGTTTACTTGTTCTTCTCTAGAGGTGGTTGAGGTTCTGCTACCTGCTCATAATTCTTCAAGTAATCTTTTTCTGAGCGTGTTCCAGAGATAGGCTGATCTACGTTAATCGACAGAGAATATTTAGCTTCCTCTTCTGAATCCATCAGAGTAGAAACATTTATATCATCTTCTGGGATTATAGTGACAATGTTTGAAGTAAAAATCTTTCCTTTTTGTTTTTTCTTAGATGAGCTTGAAGTCTACTACTTATCATCAAGAAGATCTGGATTGCACCCACATTATTTCACCATTGTCGGTTTCCAAAAGACATAATCCTTTATTCTACTGCTGATGCGGATCATAGTTTATGACCTTCATCATGCTTTTTGGAATGGATTGTACTCCATCCTAAATAGTTGACTTTATCCAATCAGGCGCTTTGCCAAATCTGAATGTCACCATATTCGCAGTTACCTTCTTCTGGTGCTCTTGAAGCTTAATTACTTTAGCATCCACTAAAACCTGAATCTTGTCTTTGAGAACATAACAATTCTGCATAGGATGATTAATAATTTTATGATACACACAGTAATTATGATCATTAACCTTTCCTACTTCTTCAGGGTGCTTAAACTCTGGTAGCTTCAGCATATTGTTTGTCATGAGAAAATTGAAGATGGTTTTGGTATGCTCATCTTTAAAAGCATACTGCTTTTGAGGAAATCGCGATCGAGGAGTAGATTTCAGAGAAGGCTTTGTTGACTGTGGAGTATCAGTCACCATTGTTTCTTTCTCTATAAGTCCCATGTATCGAGACCTATAATTGTTATTTTGTCTTTGTTTTTCTCCTTCTCCTTCTTCTTCGAGTCTTTGTGTTATCTCTTCAGCTTCTGCGGCTTGCAAAGAAAGATCTTTCCAGGTTGAAGATTTTATAGCTCCCATTCTGGCCAGAACTTTAGTTGAGAGATTATGTTGATAAGTTTCCACCAAAGTCTTCTCTGGCATTCCATGCAGACATCTAAGGGAATCATTTTTGAATCTCTTTATAAAGTCTCAAGCTGATTCTCCTTATTTCTATTTGGTGGCCAAGAGTGTAGGCATTGAAACCTCCATATCATCTTCGTAAAATCTTGTCAAAAAGGCTTTCTCCATATCATCCCATGAGTTGATGGTTCCTGGTTCTAATCTCCGGAACCATTCAAATGCTAGTCCTGTTAAGGTACTAACAAATACTCGTGTAATAATCGGGTCATTTTCAGTTAAATGCCCAATCTGAGACTTGAAATAGTAAATGTGTTGATTTGATGATCCTTTACTATCGAATGATTTGAGCTTCATCGGTTTGTAATTCTCTGGGAATGGCATATTTTCTCACTCCACCGGATATGGCCTTGCAATGCCCAACTCCTGCAAATCGTTCTTGTGCATGAGAGCATTCAATTAATTTTGAAAGCTCTCCATCCAAATGGTATTTGCATTCCCTTCTTGATTCAAGGTCACTTCCTGGTATACAGAACGATTATCTTCATCTTCGCGTCGACCCTCATTATTTTCGTCTTCATTTGTATGGGGAATGTGATCTTCTCCTTTTACATTCTTCCCTTTGTTAGCTCTTGGGTCATGTGGTGGAGTTTTTGAAGAGGATTCTTCTGTATTCTTCATTCTTGTCTTCTCCAATTCCAGTAAAACATGTAGCATGTCTTTGATCTCGCTAATGGTATTTTGCTGTTGTTGAATGCTTCTATCTTGTTCATCCATCCTCTGCATGAATTCCTCTGGAATACTATTATGTGTCATGTATGCGGAGGTGGAGTCTTCAAGGAATTAATCAGACATCTACGATTCAACCATGATTGATTTGGCCATGTCTTCTTCGTCGGAAGAGACTCTGGCCATTTGTCTGCAGTCCAATGGGATTGCCGCTCCCCTTTTAAGTCGAGTGTTTTGAAAAACACCTCGCTCATCACCGAACATACTCTTCAAACCTAAAGAATGTTCTGAATCAGAAGTATCTATTTTAGGGACCTTCTTTGTCTTCTTTTTCTTCTTCTCCTTCAAAAAATTTATCATGTTGGATGATATCTCGGGGTACTTAGGTTCGGAAAACTCTTGCTTATTACGTCTTCTTTTCTTCAGAGGTTGAGATGAAGATAGTCGATTAAAAACTGACTATCTAACAGGAGTAGCGGTCACACAATGACATCGCGACAATACTGTATTAATCAATTGTTCACAATGACAATGAGATGCTCGAGATTCCTCTCATTTTTTATTAAGAAGTTCCCTAAGATCTCTTGTATTGGAACTCTTTTGATCGAAGGTGGTGGCATTACCTCCAAAAGATATTTTCGGAATAGGAGTCTCTATTCTATTGAAGATCTCTGGAGCAAACTTCACCTTAACTGGAAAATAGGTGAAGGAACTTCTACCTTGGATGTTGATTCTTCTTTAGGAACGCGCTTCCGAAAATTGCGTTTTCCAGTTGGTACGCGAATTTGAGATTCACGCCCACTTTTAAGAACGTGATCATAGAAATCGCGTTTTCCTCTTGGGGCATGAGGATGGGATTCTCTTCTAGTAATTGGAATGCAGATGCAGACTCTGTGTTTGTAATCATATGTAAATCTGGTGGGTGTACGCTGTTTCTTATAAGAAACACAAGTAAACCCTTCTGCATCTTGATTCTTCTTTCTTTCTGGAACCACACTTTTGCACTTTGTCCTCCATACTTGTACGGCAGACCTTTGCGATGGGGACTCGACAGTTTTCTGTTGCTGCATGACCCTGCGAAGAGCATGAGCCTTGTTTTTTCTTAGGTTCCTTCTCACTCGAGGAACTTTCTTCTTCGCGTCATCTTTCTGATAAGCAGAAAATGGTCGTTTCCACTTATTATCATTGGGATCCAAATCCATTTCTCTAAGGAGATAGTGGGTCTTAGCAGGAGCTGACCTTGAGTCCAGTACTAGTGAAGGAGTTGAGTCTCCTTTTGGACCGACTTGGTCCATGGAATCCTTTGATCGGACAGCTGTTTTTGAGACCTCTTCGGAGGTCGAGTTGTTAGAGATCTTACGAATTTTCTGAAAGGAGTTTGGGCTTCTGGAGCCAGAGGAGAATTCTTCATATTTTTCTTGGTCGATCTTGATGATAAGCGAGTTGACTATGCTACCAACCAGAGCGTTGTCGGATTGAGCCACTACCATATCACCAGAGATGATAGGGCTCCCCAACGGAGTTGCCAATTTTCTGTTTGCCATAAAAATTGCGAATGTCTTTTTATTGAATTTATCAATAAGAGATTACAATTTCAACAGTTTCTCATTTACAGAAAATGAGAAAAAGTTGAGTTCCTCTTTATTTAAGGCTAGGTTCTACGGTAGTTGTGGAGGATGATCTTACTCTCCATTGACACTCCGCACAAATTCTTTAGTTGGCAAAGATTTTGAACTCCTGACAACAATAGTAAGAGGACTTTCTATATCGTATTGATCTCTTGATCTCTACTTTGGCCTTCGTTTACCCTTTTCTTTTTTTCTCTGCCTCCGTTTTGCCTTTTTGTAGGGATTTTGAGGCTCTTGAACTGACGTAACTGTTCAGCGGTTAGCCTTCACGATCTGAGTGGTGCTGATATAACTGTTCAACGGTTAGCCTCCACGATCTAAGTAGTACTGATGTAACTATTCAGCGGTTAGCCTTCATGATCTAAGTAGTGCTGATGTAACCGCTCAACGGTTGGCTTCCATGATTTGAGTATTAATTTTCCGCCTTTCGGTCTGGAGAATTTGTATTAAATCTTCTAGATCGTAGCTGAAATGCAGAACACGAATCTCCAACTTTAGATTCGTGATCTTCTTACTATAAGTAGGATGTGGATCTCAAGCCTTAGGTCTGCGGCTATTTTGTTTATAGCCAAAATGCGAATTTTGAACTTTACATTCGCAGATTTTTTTGGTTATTACTGTATTGCGGATCTCAAATCTTAGCTCTGCGGATCTTTCCTAAAATAGAACTGGGACGCGAATCTTATACTTTAGATTCACGGCTCCTCAAATGTAACTAAAATGTGAACTTCAGGCTTTGGATTTGCCGCTTTAGTAATATTTCAACTGGAACGTAGATCTCGAGCTTTAGGCTTGAGACTCCTTTTGATTAAACCTCCATGTTTTGGTTACTTTAAAAGATAAAATATGACCTTATAAGTGTCGCGTTCTATTCTTCTTTTTGCTTTAGACGTGGATCTTTCTCTTTAAGATAGATGATCTCACTATCAGGAAATTTCGCCAACAATAACCAAGAAAATGTGATAATTGAATTGTGATTTGATTGGTTGGATTTTAGCTCTGTTGGACCGCCAGTTAGCGACAACAGTCATCAGTCAATGGTCAAAGCATGTCCACTACCCACAACTTTGTAATTTTGCTAATTTCTATTTCTATGATATTATTGTCTAGTGGAATTCCAACAATATTACTATATGTGTATTTGCGTTTTTGTGCCATTTACCATATTTACCATATTTCCATATTCATATTATTTATTGTTTATACACCATACCATGCACATATCATGTGACTTGACCATAACTTACATGCATGATTTATTATGATGGCCATCGAATTTGTGTTCCCATAGAGACCTTTGCCTTATTTAGGACTGTGATTTTGTGGGATAGGATTAGATTATAGATAATTGAATTGGCTAGAGTACATAGATATCATACTTATATCTTTGCTTAGAGGTGAGCAGAGTTTGGCTTAAACCGAAATAACCAAATAAAACCGACCCAAATAAGTAAAACTGAACCGAACCGAAATAATTAGATTAGAGGTGAGCAGAGCTTTGAAAACCAAAATTGAACCGAACTGATCAAATTATTTAAAAATAATTTTAAAAATTATATATTTATACCAAATGAAGTGTGTGTGTGTGTGTGTGTGTGTGTATATATATATATATATATATATATATATATATATATATAAAAGATAATAAATTCAACATAAATTGGATACCTTGAAGAGAGGTGGTTACTAAATTAGTTCGATTTGGTTTTGATTTTCATTCTTAATCAGTTCGGTTCGGTTTTGCCAAAATTGGCAAAAACTGAACTGAAACCAATCGATGCCTACCCCTATATTTGATCATAGCATTAGTAAGGAAACAAAATACCATATTTAACAGGTAGATACATAGATATTGACTGTGGGAGTTGGGTGAAACTACACAGTCGAATAAGATTGTTGATTATAACAGGGATATCATTGTGTGGTTCCAACCTTAGGGCATGACATATGTATATATTATTGTTGGTGTGGCTCCGGCCTCGAAAATGGACATTACTATATAAATAATATTATTGTTAGTGTACCTTTCTCGTAGATGGGACATGCATATACATCATTATTATTGTGACCCAGGCTTGAAATAAGTGTCCTATAACACATAATCATTTTACTGTCCACTTTCAAAAAGCAACTTATATAATGCTTGTACTAGACCATTATGTCATATCAAGATTAATTCCCAAGCAAGAATTAAGTGTCATTTAGAGTTAAATATTATACATAACCAAGTGGTTGGCTCCCACTTCTATGTGAGAAATCTCTAGAATTTACGATAAGTTACATAATATGGAATACATAACATGATTTTTTTCTGGTTCTCTCCCGAGTATACATATTATAGTGGTTGACCCATAGGAAATATCTATCATTGTTTTTTCTACTGATGTTCATATTATGTGATATCATGTTTATTATTATTCCATTGCATCATATAAAATTCACATAAATGTTAGCATTTTATTTTTTATATTTATTATTTTGAGCACAATTTCAATTTTCATACTTATCAGTTTTGATCCTGTCCTACCCCACACACTCAGGTATTGATTTCGAGTATAAGGTGGAACCACCGGTAAACGACTCATACTTTCTAAAGTAGAAAGAGAAGCAATGACTTTTAGGACTTAATATCTTTGTACTATTGATCATGTATATTTTGTTGATATTGGACTTTACTTTATAATATTATATTATTGGTTACTATCTATCTATACTTATTTTTGTATAATGAACCATATATGTATAATTTTAGCTTGTATTTGTCAACTCTATAAAGACATGTTAATCTTTTTATTATGGCAATGGAACTAGATTTCTTCGATTTTGGTGAAAATATATTGTTGTTGTTGTTTATTTTAGTTCTATTTTTTTACTTTACTATTTTTGGCCTTGTCTATGCCATATTGTGTGTGACCACCGGTAATGTACTCCATTTCTATATCCTTGGAAAATAAAGCACTGTAAATTTTTTTTTCTTCCAATTATTAAAAAAGGTTAATTTTACTTAAAAACATAATTATTAAGCATAATTTATAATTATTTAAATTGTATTATATTCAAAAAGGGTTCATATCCATTCTATTTTGTTATTCATTTTCTCTTTCATCTCCCAATCTTCCAAACCCTTAACTCATCCCTTAAATCTCCATAATCCTAATTATAAATCCAACCCTAAATCTAGTAATCATTGATTCTTCTAATTCCTAAAGGTAGAGTTGATATCTGTTAAATATTTTCTTACTTTCATGATGAAATTAACTCCAATCCAATCTATCACGACATGCATTGACTTTGAAAAGTCGAATATAAATCGATTCCAACTTCCATAAAACTTCTATACTCCTAAATTTAAATCCAAACTTTAATAATTCTACATCATTCTTGTGGTATCAGAGCTTGGTTCGAATCAGATTTCACTATTTTTGCTAACACCTTGTCCCAAGCCCAACTACACAATCAGATCTCCTTAATTTCTTTTTTGTAGTTACAATCCTAAACTTAACATCCTTCAATCCAAAATAAGGATTGAAAGAGGAGAGAAAGCGATAGAAATTTAAGTTGGGATTGGGAGAAAAAACAAGTGAGGAAGAAGAATTTTGGCTATGGCCCATTAACCTTGACTCCAGTTCAAATACATATTTTTATTGCTAGTCAAACGATCATTTTATAAGTTTCACTAGCAGAATTAAGTGATGAAGGTTGTATGAAAAAAAAATAAAAAATACATGGATTTAATGAGAAACAATAAAAACTTATGGGTGTTTAGTGAGGTCTTTCTCCTTCAGTTTGAAATTGCCTATAGACTTACATGATAAACTTAAAAATGTGAAGAAAGAGCCTACTTCCATCACGACGAATTGCAAATACAAGTAATTACTTACTTCTGACTGAATGATAAGTGATTTAAGCCTAAGTATACTGTTGAGAGATTTGTCCGATAACCTCCTTCGAGGGATGGAGGTAGAAGGTATTTATGTTACATGAGCTACACTTATTGATTTTAAATATTATTGTGCAAAAAATAATATATCTTTACATAACCACATTTAAGATTTTATAACTATGAAAATTGAAAATAAAAAAGATTTCCTTATTAGGTACAAACAAGGAGGTGCCTCATTTAGAAACACTAATTATATTCTTGAAAATATATTTAAAGTAGTTTTAGTATTCTTTTAGGGATTACATTAGGTGAGCCGCCGGCTCAGAAAAAGTTACGTGAGCTAGCGACAAAATTATAATAATCCAATAATTTTTCTTTAATTTTTCTTTATAATTACTATCTCTAACTGCTTAACTTCTTTCGGATTAAATTTCATAAATTTTGGAATTCATTTACCTTTTCATCAAGTGCATACAAAATGTTGTATTCATTAAAACCATTAATTTTGTGTTAACTTGATGGAGGACTAAATCAAAATTAAAACCCAAGAAATTGGATATGAATGAACCCTAGGGCGTCAAGATCATAATCCAAAAGAATTTTTTTTAAAAAGATTATTGGAGATAGTGGAAATGAACTGCAGCTCAGGTAATTTGCGTGAGCTGTCAGCTCATTTCCATTTTTCTCATTCTTTTAATGTATATACAAAATTTAAGATAGATATGTAATTTCCTATGACTTGTTTAATTTATTATGTTGTTAGATATACATTCATAATGTTTGAATATATTTTCTCTAAACTTGAATTCAAGTTAAATTATTTGAGCACTTTTGGTTGAGATTGGCAAAGAGACTCTAAAATGTGATTTAAAATTAAAATCTTTCTCTTGAATAATAATTATATTTTCTTAAATGATTAATCAATGTTTCTATTAGTCAAACATAATGATGATTTTCATTTAGCTGTATCTAAAAACACCTTTAATTTGTGCCTTATTTTAAATTTATTATTCTATAAATATAATTGAATTCTAATGTTTTGATTTTTCTTTTTAATATGAAGCCTTAAAGTAAATTACAATTAATCTTGATAATTGAGCATGGATTCATAATTAATCTAATTGACTAATTAACTTAATTATATTTTTATAAAAAAAATCTTTAACTAAATTATATTAACTATTAAAAAAGATGGATTAGATTAAACTTCAATTCATATTTTTTAAATTTTCCATTATCTTAGTCAATGTTGAACATTACGCATTATGAAACACGTTGCATTATGAAACCTAACAGAAAACCAACGTTACTTAACAGTCGAAAATAACTCAATGCACCGTAACGATGCATTTTTTATGTTATTTTACGTTACGTTACGTTAAATTATGTTATTTATAATAATTTTTAAAAAGTTTTTATATTGATTTCGATTATTTATTTTCATTGTTAGTGAGTTGCTGTAATTTCTTTTTTACTTGACGACTTATTGTTTGCTTATTTGATTGCTTGTGGCATTGTTAAGTTGTATATCCTTATTTACTTGTTATAATTTATTTCCAATTACTGAAATTTTTTTGTTATAATTTATTTTCAATTACTGAAATTTCTTACTTACTAATTAAATTGAATTATCAGCAAATCTAAAATAAATAATTAAAAATAACATAAATTGAGCATTACAAAATACAATTTACAATATTGATAATAGTTGAAAATAAATTTGAAATTTTGTTTTCTTATTTAGATGATAACTGAAATTATGGGTGTGAATGTAATTTTATTTATGAAGATAAACATGAGAATTACTGTAAAACTTATTAAAAATTTAGAATTAATACTGGGATATAATTTTTTATGGTTTCTTTTAGAATTTTTAATTCAATTTTCAATTTATAAAATTAAGTTTATATAGTTTTATGTTTATTTTTAATTAAATAAATAGAAAATTGCGTAACCTATATTATGCATTACGCTATATACTATAAAACGTTACGTTACCGTTATTTTAAACAGTGATCTTAGTTTTATTTTATCAGAAACTATTTATACTTGGATGACAAATCTTCTATCCTTTTAGACAATTAAGAAGACTCCTATTAACTTTTGATTGTCAAAGTCTCATTTTATGTATGCTTCACATTTACAGGAAATACAATTGAAATTTTTTTCAGATAAAATGCAATTGTTATTTAAGCGGTTATACAATGAGGATTATGGATTGGACTAAATTTAGAATTTGTTCGAATATCTAATATATTCTAAGATCTGTTTCTAAACAAGTTGTAAAGCAAAAAATAAAAATAAAAATTGTTGATATTTTTAATTTAATCTAGACATTCTTTTGGATTAATTTAATTACAAAATATTCCTTATGGTGTTTTAGCTTATCTTAAGATGCTTAACATACAACTATGAAACTCCGTCGTGTGAGTAACGACCGCGACAATTTGATTTTTTTTTTTTTTTTTCACTTGAAACTTGTTTCTTTATATTTTTTAGGGTTAATTACAGGTAGACCCCCTGTAGTATTGAGGATGTGTCACTTAACACCCCTGAAGTTTGAAACTCTCAAAAAACCCCCTGAACTTAGTTATTTTCACTCTCTTTTTTTTACTAAAGTGCACTCTTATTCCTTAAATTCCTATTCTACCATTATCTCTCCCTTTAATAAGTGTGCTGGTTAAAAAGAGGGATGATGGTAGAATAGGAATTTGAGGGACAAGAGTGCACTTTAGTAAAACAAGAGAGTGAAAATAACTAAGTCCAGGGGTTTTTTTTTAGAGTTTCAAATTTCAGGGGTGTTAAGTGACACATCCCCAATACTACAGGGGAGTCTAACTGTAATTAACCCTATTTTTTATATATGTTTAATCCACTCCATAGCGAGAGACATATTCGTTATATGTACTATGATTGTTTCGTTAAACTCTATATAATGAAACATATGTGATTTTACCCACCATTTGCTCTAAAAATGTTTAAATGTTAGCATGGCATCCTTGAAAAATATTTATGCTTTATTGGGAGAAAAAGAAAATTACAAAAAAAAACCACCTTTTAGGCGGAGTTGGGAAATAGAATTCATGGGATATTCTTTTGGGAGAAAAAAGCCCACTTTCTAAAGTTGCCATTATTTTTTGTGACCATGTTCATTTTTCCGGTCAGGGATTAATCTTGAACGATATTAAACACATTCGGAAACTAATCTCCGAACTATGCAAAAAATCGTTTGAGAACTAATTTCCAACTGAGAAAGGTGGGCTCACTGAGAAAGTGGTGTGTTCAAATAGAATTTTCCCCAATGGAACCCAACAATTCTCATTTTCTTTTCCCTTTTTTACCCCTTCTCTAAATTTTTGAGCTAAATATTTTCTTCTAAACTTAAATATGCAACAAAATTATAGAACATAATGCTCTTCTTTCTTTATTCTTAATCATATTTTTTTCTCTTTTATCTCTTCCAATTACAATAGAGCTTGCTTAAAATGATAGAACATCTCATAAATGAATAGCCATCTTTCCCATCTTTTCCTCATGGTTTGCTTTGGATTGAACAAATTGAGCATTTTATGATCATATAGTCTAATTCTTTGTTCTCAATTTTCCCATGGTGGCTACATTAAAATCCAGAAGAATGAGATTTTTTTTTTCTTCTAAAAGAGTAATCTTTTTCTCTTTCTCTCTTAGTTAACTTTAGATCCAAACAAATGAAATCTTAATTTTTTTTTTGTTGGTCATATCTTAATTTCTTTTTCTCTTTTTCATGAATTCGCATAAAAAATTTTTAAAAAAAAGAAGAGATTTTCTTTACAAAAGAAGCCACCATTTCTTTATTATGGAGGTTCTTATGAAGTGAATTCTTAATTTATAATGCAAAAAGAAAAGGTTAAATACAAAAAAAGAAGTAAAAAGATGATGATATTTTACGAAATAAGACATTTTCTCTAGTTATTGTTTTAGTCAGAGTTTTCTTTGTAATATGTCATTCTTTTTTATAAAACATATTTGCGTGACTTGATCTATCTTACATCCACCTTCTATAGGATTTTGTATGCATTGGATAAAATTTGGAAAGTTCTTTATATAATTTTACCTCTAAAAAATTTATCCATTTTTTTTAAGAGCCTGCATTAATCATTCACATCAAGAGTGTTACTACATTCCAATAAGAATATGTCTATGTTGGGTAGGAATTTGTTTTTTTCTTTTCTCTTTTGCTAATCAAATAACTTTATTTAGATAGTAACCTCTTTTATACAAGAGATCATTTCCCAACAACTTAAGAAGAGGCAATAGTGATACAGATGAAACTTGAAGCTTCTAACGATTGTCCACTAATTGAGAAGTTTATTGATCTCCATTAAAAGTGTGCATACCTTTTTTTTCCTTTTTTACTAGTCAAACTCACACACACATACATATTTTTGACAATATTACTCAAATTGAGTCCACACCAAGAGTTAGACTCAGAACCTCTCGCAAATTGGAGAGGAGTGATACCACTTGAGCTATGCCTCATTGGCAAAAGTGTGTTATTAAATTTGTCTATGTTTGGTAGGAATATGTTTTCATATTTGATATTAAACATCTAATACCATATATATAATCCAATAAAAAACATTTATTTATCCTTTTAACAGGGAAATCATCACTAATATTTTACGTTACACGTTGGAAAATATGAGAGAGTTTTATTTCTTACAACAACCTAGGCGGGAAGTTAGGACCATTCCACAAAATATAAAAGAGTTAATTACATTCAGACTCTCTGTAGTATATATATATATAATTTATCACTTTTAAAGTTTTAAACTCTTACTTAGATCCTGGACCGCAGAAAAAATATTTTCGTCTGAGATTTCCTATCAGTTTTTTCCTGCGGTCCAGGCGGTTTAAATGAGAGTTTTAAATTTTAGGGGCGATAAGTTATACATTACGCATACTACAGAGGGTCTGAGTGTAATTAACCAAATATAAAAATAGTGAAATGATATTCCAGACCAAATAAGGAAAAAGTAACGCATGTAACATTTATTATGCTAATGCCATCATAGAGTTGATGAGGATTTTTCTGGGGGGAATCGAAAGGAGGAAGAAGGATTTTTCCTCTTCTTTCACTTCTCCAAATCCTTCCCCTATGAACAACCATGCATTGTTTCTTCTTTTCAAATCCTCTATAAACTTGCTAGTCATTTTGGTGAATGTTTAGATCTTTATCATCCCAAAGCGGACAGATTCCATCTTGCTTGCTATTTACTGATGCATTGGACTAGTTCTTGATTTGTGGGACATTAGAATTGGACTAGTTCTTGATTTGTGGGACATTAGAATTAATTGTTATGTCCTCCCATCTCAAGAAGCAACCACACAACTTTGCAAATTAATCTTCTTGCATAGTATTCTTCTGATGCCATAAGGGAAAAAAAAAAAAAGGCACAAGGCAAGCAACCACTTTCTATGGACTTCATATTGATATATGGTTACTTGATCTCTGTTATATATATATATATATATATATATATATATATATATATATATATATATATATATATATATACATATATATATATATATATATATATATATATATATATATATACATATATATATATATATACATATATATATATATATATATATATATATATATATATATATATGATTTGGGATGACAAAATGCATAGTATACGTAGAATTGAGAAAAGTTTGTCAAATTAAAACATGTTTCCTGTCTGCATATCAAAATTAAAATTGCCTAGAAGGGTTAAATCTCAGAAAGTTTTTCCTTTCCCCAAGTTCTTTAGTGTCCGCTGATACTATAAGCAGAAGTTATGCTAACTAATCTGAAAATGGACTAATCGTATACTTGGATTGAAACTTGTTCTTATTTGGCCTCAATGAGAGCCTAGTCCCATCTGTTCTTTCTTCGTTACTGTGAATGTGTTGTTGTGTTACCACTGAATTATATCTCTCTCTTTAAAATCCAATCTAAACCAATTCAATTCAATTCAATTCATTTCCATCCTTCAAAGTTAACCAAACCAAAAAGCTCCATCTTTCTTCTTTACTTTACTTTACTACTACACAGGAGGAATCATTTTCCGTTGCAGCTTGCTTAGACTGTGATTAAAGATGGGACTTTTTGGCAACTTCAATTGGCATCCCTTTAAACTCATAGTCAATACAAATCCCTTTCTAAAAATGCCTGTTATTATACTACTACTACTACTATTACTATTAACTCTTATTTTAAGTGGGTGAGAGTGAGTAATAATTGTGGCTCTTGAATGGTGGGGCCGATCATCCGAGAGGCATTAGTCATCCGAGAGGCGACTCGGAAGCATCTGCTGCAGCAGCAACAACAAATCCTCTGATATCTCCGCACCTAATTCTTCTCACTATCAGAGCACCAACAACTCATGCTACAGCATTCCTTTGAATTCCCCTCTCAAACTCAACCTCCTTTCCGTGAATGTGAAGTTGCGAAATGGAATTGGGGCTCAATTGGAGAATGGCATAGTGCTTATGATATTGATGAGGTTCGGCGGGGAATTCAGCAGCAATAGCACTCTTCTTGGATGGCACTTAATTAAAGGTATTCATGTCATTTCACATGCCTCTCAATAATAAAATTAAAATATATCATTTATTTATTTAAACGGAATAACTAAACGAAAAGACTAAACTAGAGTATCTTAAATATTTTATTTAAAACCAACATTCAAATATTGAATATTTAAGACATCAATATGCAAAAATCCCTTAATTTTATCCTCTCCGAAGGTCTCATTACTAGCTAGTTTTATCAGAGCGGGAAGCTTTTGACTTCGTGACCGAAAACTTTGGATTTTGATCTCATTCCTCCTTGAGAATAGGTACAACAATTATTATGCGTTTTGGAGGCTAAAATGTCTTTTACAGTCCCTTGCTCTAGTATGATGATGAAATTGGTGAAATTTGAGAGTTGTGCAACTCTCTCTAGCTCAACTAACCAAACAGCCTAAAACTTCAACCTCTATCCTTCAGGAAAGGAGGCATTATCCACCAATACCATACTCCTCTAATGGAAATTCCAACATCAACTTAAGCTTCTTCAGCAGTAAAAGCAGCACATAGCATAGATTAGCAGCCACAGCCACTATGGATCGATTCAATTGTACAAAGCTGCAGATATCTTTTTGAGTAATACGTTACTCAATATACTCCCGCTACCGACCTAACCACGCATCATGCATCATCGTCGAAACTCCGACCAAAACCAAAGAATCCACTAATGAGCTCAATAATTTACACCTACTTGACTCTAGGCAGACCAGCCGGCATAGTTTAAACAGTGAAGAAATACAAATAAGAGAACAAAGCGACCAAGGATGAGGAAATCTTCCTCAAGTAATAATTGAATATCAAGTAGCGGCGCCACTATCGTCCAACAGGACATAATATTTTCATCACACAAAGGAGGCTAAAGCCGCTTACAATCAGCAGTATCAAAGGCAGCAAGGAAACGCATTGAAGAAGAAAACTACTGTGCTTCAATGGAAGCACAGCTAGAAATACCAGATATTGAAACTAACCACAAATATAAAATGGACCTCACCTGCGACTTCTCTTCTTCCTGCCACCACACAAATTTAAATAGCTCATTCGTTAGGGGGCAGAGAGAATGAATACGAACATGCAGTGACCACCAACAAATAACACTACTTTTTTATGAAACTTTCAACTACATATTATTCTATCCGAATGTACAATAGAAACATGACAGGGCTGCTGGATTGTAGCATTAAAGCGGCATTCCAACACTTGACAAGGTAGGCGTTACAGGAGAACCAAACTCAAGGTAGATCAGTCTGCATATCACTACAAGCACCAAATGTATTTTGCTGATCAAATTGTTTGGGTATCAAGCCCTGATTGGCGATGGGAACCTGAACCTGCTCGTTCTGTATGAGAAGGTAAGTTTTAGCAAGAAGAAAGAGAATAATACACCTCAGCACCAAAAAAGTCGAATTAAACCAACAAATCAAGGGTACTTGCCATGATATGAGACTCAAGGGACATAGTGTTGCCAGTGCATCCTGGGGCACGCTCTGAAGGCTTGTGAAAGAGCAAATGTGCTACAGATCGATCTATCGGATTCGTATCCGTCTCAACATCAATAAAACCCATAGACCTGCTTAAATGACAAATGAAGGTGAGAGAGATCCCAAGATCCCAAAAAGCTGTCAAGTGCCATTCTTGAACAGGAAGTTATAATTTTGTCAAAATCACAAATGAAATTGCACACAGTGGAACTATGAAAAAATAGGTTGCTTTTAATCCTACATGGAGAACTTCATTAAATTTGCCATGCATTCACAGAAGTAACGATTTAATGCGTCAAGTTTCCAATGTAGCTAATTGGAGTTTCTTAAACTTTAATATTGACTAGTTAAAGTAAGAACTCCTGGGCACCTTGTGCTTCACCAAATTGTTAGGGGGCAAGGGAGTAAACCACTGCATTTCATGGCGTTATAGTGGAAAATGATCCTACTAAAGTTGTTTCAGACACCATGTCAGCCAAAACATTCACGTTCTTTCGGTACAGTTAAGGATACAGTTAAGGATCTGAGAGTTTGAATAAACTCAATTGTGCTGTCCTCCAAGAACTTCAGGGTTTCAGGCTTATGGCTTGGACAAGAAAAAAGGGGGGAAAAAGAAACCAAAACACGCATCTAGATGCACAAATGAAGACATGAGAAACAAAAAACAGGAAATACAATCTAGAGAACTACTAGTGCTTGAAGGGCACTTTTATCCAACTACTTTTAGGCAATTTTAATCTTGTGGAAGACTTGACTAGATATGAGGCAGCAAAACTCCCAAGACGAACCAATAATATATATCGTGGTAATATGACAAGAAGTACCGACTGCCAAATGGTGAAAAATGTTGTGAAAACGAGTGACCAGATGCGACATGAATGAAAACATGATTTCAATAGTCATGGTGTAAATATGATTCAGTCAACCAAAATTAAAAAAGTTAATCAGCCAAGCAAAATTAAAAAAGTTAGCCAAAAGCTAACAAGGGCGTGCAAAAGTTTTTTTTTGAAAAGGTGAGCTCCTCATTCTTCTTCTTCTTAAGCCTATGATCTACACCTATGAAGCATGATGGACACATGGCACAAATATGACATAACATGAATACAGACGAAGGAAATCCTAAAAAAGAGGGCACGGATACGGCGGCATAACTGCTTCGAGCTTTATGCATGTGCTATGTATAATGCACATCGAAATGCGTAATGTTATGACCAAGTTTCATTAGAAGTAGACACAAAGAATTAAATGTTTATGAGTCGTAAAGTTCAAATCAAGTAACTATATTGAATAAGAATATGAAAGCTCAATTCAATATCTTAAGACTGGCTGGCTCAAAAACTTTGAGCAAGCATAGTAGTTCCTGACCTATGGGACACGTACAAGCTGTTGTTGAATGTGAACAACAATGTTGAAGAGTGAGAAAATGAAAGAC
Source organism: Dracaena cambodiana (assembly GCA_036321105.1). NCBI lineage: Eukaryota > Viridiplantae > Streptophyta > Magnoliopsida > Asparagales > Asparagaceae > Dracaena > Dracaena cambodiana. The sequence continues at coordinate 22,916,905 of JAYEPQ010000012.1, read as the reverse complement.
CTTGATGATTTTCAAAAAAGCCCTGGACGAGTCTATTTTGATAGTCATTGGTAGATTATCAACAGCTTGAGAGCTAAAATAGCTCTTGTTCTTCCAATAAACTTTTGACGGATTTTACTGTTCCGTAAAAATACTTAAGGAAAACTATCCATCTTCTCTTTTGCTGGATGCTGATGAAGGAAATGTTTCTCGATAGAGCCAGTTTCAAGAAGGACTGACGATGGGAGGAAGTAAGTGAAAAGAAACAATCTTACTAATCTGGTTCCAGTAAGTGAAAGAGCATGCAGCAGAGAGAACGAGCTATAACAGAATAAGAAAATTGGATGTTGAAGAAACGATAATTCATATCAATCTAGGAGGGTGCAGAATCTATTATTTCACAAATGCATTGCAGGTAAAGATCCCATCCACGAAATTTCTAATAAAACAATTTCACTGTTCGGTGTGGAATGTCTTGCCCAGCCCTCAATTATGCTCCATTATTTTCCAAGGTGCGCATCTCTATCTACTAAAAAGAAAAGATGTAATGTACATAAATTGGTATTACCACTAGCACCACAAAGGCTTTTGATGGTCATATTGGCGAACACCATGGTGGGGCTTTAGACCAGAAGAACAAGAAAAGATGGAACCACGAATCAACTTCCAGTATTAGAGGGCTTAATCCCGATGTATGCATGATCTATGAACCCCCAAGATGGTCCATGGGAAGAAGTAAGGGCTGCTATACTTATATTGCAATATAGGGTAGCAATGGTTAGGTAAGCAGCTGTAAGGTAACCTGAATTTGACTATGACTTGTCATTCTCTATCCAAATGGATAGGAAAAGGATAGTACATGGCTCTATGGTGCATGACACAAATTTTAGAACTTTTTGAAAGTCGGCACAACTCCAACACGCAAGCTTTTGGTTCTTAAAACAGGACATGACTTTGGTATCTTATACGTATCAATAAGTGTTATGCAAATGTCAATATATGATATGTATCCCAACACGGACTCGATGCTTGCTTGAAGTCTCCATGCTTAATATATCTACAAGTCTACAACATTCATGTAACCAACACAATCAGTTTTTAATGGGTTAGTGATAGAGATAAGATTGAATTTAGTTAGATTTGATTTAATTAGATTAGGAATTTAGTTGGATCTTGAATTTTTAGAGATTTGTTTATATCTTGTAATTTGCTATAAATATTTCTTGTAATTATGATTTTAGGATAGAGAGATGATTAATAAAAATTGAGAGCATGTGACATGTCTCTTCCCAAATCTTTTCCATGAGTGATTCGTGAAAGTGTGGGCGTATGATTCGCCTAGATATGAGATCCAAAACTCTCAATTTATCCAAAATCCTAATTTCTTCCCAAATTCACCACAAAACCTAATTCGCTTCCATCCTGCCAACTTGGTATCAGAGCCTAATTCCTCAATCTTCTCCATTCATCTTTACCACCCTCTTCTTCCATTTTTCTTTATTATTTTCTTATTTTAGGTTTGAGAAAAAAATTGAATAAAAAAGTAATAAAAGCGAAAATAGAGAGAAAGAAAAAGAAAGAAAAAAAATCAAAAATAAAAGAGAAACAAGCAGATCTTAGAAAACGAAAACAAAAAGAGACGGAGAAAAAAAAAACACAAATATCCCCACTCTCTCACATAACCCTTTCCCCTCCCCTTTCAATTAACCCGAAGCCCGACTCCTCCTCTCATCTTCCATTCACACAACCCCAACACCAGGAGAAACCCATCATCACTTTTCACCGCCTCAACTCCAGCAAGATCTAATCAAAGAGATCCAAAACCTCTTTCCCTTCCCCACAGCAGCAACGCCCCATCCTCAACTCACACCAACGTCCTTCTGCCGCCACTCCTTTTCCCCTCACCGACATCGTCATTCCCTCACCAGCCGCAAATCAGCCCTCACTCCTCACCCTCTTTCCCTGGCAGCCCTCTTCACCATAAAGTAGCCGCCTCGACCTCTGCACCAGCCATCCCGAAGATCCATCGAACAGTCATTGAACGACTCCCATCTCGTTTGACAAAGAGGATTTGATTTCGAGTCAGTTTGCATCAATTTGAAATCCAACCCGACATGAATCACTTCGGGTCCAGTAAGACATCAATAGAACCCGACCCACATGTTATTTCCAGACTCGTTAAGAGGGAAGTAGACCCGTTAAGGGTTTTTGGGTGATTTTGAAGCTATTTTGAGCTCGATTCGCGCCCAGTTCGAGCTTGATTCGTGCAAAAATAATTTTGAGTTAATTTTTGAGGTGCTTCATGGGATTTCTACTCTAGAGTTTGTGCAAAATTCCCAACACTCCTAGAAGAAATTCGTGCACAAACGTGATTTACTCTACATCGAGGTAAATTTTAATTGCATCATTTATCCAACCTGTTAATTGTGCACTCAATTCTTGTTATTCGTGTAGACTTGAAAAATATTTATTGTTATCTATAATTTACCACGAGATTTTGTGTGCTGCATTTTATTACATAAATAGGAATTGAATTTTCTTGCATATAGTAACCGTCAGTCATTAGGGTGTCTTATTTTGATCATATAGTCACGTATTTAGTTTGTTGTCAAGGAATTTGTATAATCATCTATGTGATTGATTGCAACTTCACACAAAATAGATATTGCATGCTTCGTAGTGGTAAAAATTTTAAAGAAGTCATGGATCTCACTGAAGTTTTGAATACATTAAATGAAATAATAAACACTTATAAAAAACTTCAAACTGGTTTAGATATAATCAATAGACATAGATAATTTAGAACACAAGTCAATGAACAAAAACCCACTGAAAATAATCAAAGGAATGAGAATAAACTAGAAAGGCATCATAATACTGGAAGAAATAATAATTTTGAAGGTAAACATCTACAACCCACATGATAATTTCACATGTAAAGTCAAAATAGATCTCTCTTTTTATGACAACATTTTATTGATTGGTTAGTGGATATGGATCATCTCTTTGAATGGTATAGGATGTCAGAAACTTGAAGGGTCCATTTTGCTAAGTTAAAACTACAAGGATCAACTGTCAGTTGAGAGATGGTTAGCAAGAGAGCGAGAAGAACCAATTGAAATATGGTTTGAAATGAAAGAATAACTTAGAAAGAAATATCTTTCTCCAATTTTTATGGATCGCCTTCTTAACCAACTGTTTAATCTAATAGAGGAAAACATGAATGTGACTGAACACATAAATTCGATAACTCTTAGTGCAATGTGATATTCAAGAAAACAGCCGTCTAACCCTTTTACGATTTCGCACTGGACTCAAACCGAAGCTCAAGCATGAAATACTTATACATTCTTTAGATTCTGTTGAGAATACATTTCAGTGCGCTCTCAATTATGAGACATATTTGCACACAACTTTAGATAAAAAGTCATCTTTTAGAACTGCGGAGTATCCCAAGCGACAATTTGATACTGATGCTACAAACATTATTACTGTTCCTAAGGATACAAAAGGTAAAACCATTACTAGTGTGTAATCAAAACCAGCTACAAAACAAAGTGTTTTAAATATCATAGTTTTGATTACTTTGCTTATCAATATCCCACAAAAAATTTGTTAATAGATGAGATCCATAAAAAAGATAACAATGAGCCTGAAGAAGAAATTTATGAAGCTCAAGGAAAATTTAGTGATATTAAGGATGACCTAATAAATACACCTTTATATGTTGTTTGGTGCTTGCATATATATCTAGAGATGAGTATTGACGTAGTTCTAATGTGTTTTATACTTATGTCATACACAACAGTAGGAGTTACAAAGTCATAATAGATAAAGATAGTTGTATGAATATCATTTCTAAGTCGACTGTTGACAAAATGAGCCTCAAAACTGAACTCTATCCTTAAACGTACAATATCATTTGGGTTGATAAAAGTTTTCATGCTATTATTAAGTACTGTTCTGTACCTATTCAATTTTCAAGTTACATAGGTCATATTTAGTGTGATGTCCTACACATGGATGCTGCACATATTTTGCTTGATAGTCCCTGGTTATTTGACCTAAATGTTAAGAATTATCGAAAGTTTTAACACTTATACATTTATGTTAAATGGAAAGAAAATTGTGTTAATTCCTTCCCACCCAAGAGTCCATCTAAAAATAAAAAATGAGTTAATGATTCTAACACAATGTGACAAATTGCTCCATTTGGTGCATAAGAACCATGAACCTATCGAGTCTAAGTCCATATTTCTATTAAACTCAAGTCTTACAGTTGACAAGCGTAATCCACCTTTAGGTTCACTTACACCCCTTCTGCATCATTTCTATGTGAATCTCCATATGCAAATTATATTTAACAATGATTCTTATAGGTCTATTGCAAATACACATGATAGAGTGCATGTATTTCTAGTTGGATCCATACTGATTAGGATTCAACCTGCATGGTTTCTTTTGGAAATGTGAAGGTTCTCCATATTTGGCGTACGAACCCTTTTAGATTTTTGCAGGAGTTTGTTATGGTTCTTTCGGAGTTGGATATTCCACTAGCTCCTTATATTTGCTCAGATGTTATTAGTCCTCATATGCCATGGTATTCTACTCCAGATTTCCTCGAGCTACTGCTTTCTGCATGACGTTCTTCGCATCATTAGATTTTCAGCTTGCTCCGCTTCTTCTACATCTGCGAATGCCACCACCATGGGACAGTAAGATAGTTTATATCTGGTTTCGAATATGTCCAATTTACACTTATTTGGTTGGTCAAAAAGTTTACCAGATATCGAGAAGCTTAATCACCTTCGTCCGATATGCTTGACTTTCTTCTTGCCGCTATTCACCGATGGTGAATGTTACCTAGCGGGGGAGAATTGATAAAGATAAGATTTGATTTGATTAGAAATGTAGTTGGATTTTGAATTTTTAGATATTTATTTTTATCTTGTAATTTACTATAAATATTTCTTGTAAGTTTGATCTTAGGATAGAGAGAGATGATTAATAAAAATTAAGAGTATATAATTTGCCTTTTTTCAAATCTTTGCCATGAGTGATTCGTGAGAGAGTGGGCGTATGATTCGCCTGGATGTAAGATCCAAAACCCTCAATTTATCCAAAATCCTAATTTCTTCTCCAATTCTCCAGCACAAAGCCTATTTCGCTTCCATCCTGCGTTAATTAGATGATGAGTCAGGTACAACGAATGAAGTGACCATGCTTTATAAATAACCACTTTCATTTGATATATCCCACATATTTAATAATTATGCAGATGTAGATGCTGTTTGTACTCATTAGTCATGCTAATCCAGCCTGCTAGAGCTTAAGCAGAATTATGCATCCCTTCTTCCCTTATCTCTTCCCATCACATTTACGAGCGCATGCATGAACAAACATGCATACAGCTAGAAGATGCGAAGAAAACCTTCTCTGCTTTAAGTATTAAGATATTACTTCCTTGTCTAACTAGCTCCATGAGGAGAATATAACTGATTTGGTCACTCAACCTTCAGACGATTATTAGTCCAAGTTCAATAATAAGGTTTGAATAGAATTGGCTTTCAAAGAGCTGAGAATGATATGTATGTGTGTGATAAAGTTACACCATAATAAGTCAAAGTTCTATAGTGCAAACATCTCTTACGTTTAGGGTGTGAAATCAAGTCAAGGTGGAGATAGATTGTTGGATGTGCCTAGTGTGCATAGAAAAAAGTTTTCAATATAAAGGAGTCTCAATTTGAGTTAGAAAGGAAGTTCTGAATATGATCAGGAATTGCATTTTCAATATACGAGGAATTCTAATATGGGAGACGCAACTTGTCGCTAGTCGCCAATGTATGAGAGATTTATAATACTAGTTGTATTAAAATATCTTTACGTTTCAGGAACACGATTTCTCAATATAAGGGCTATAAGTATAGCCAATAACAAAATTGTAACTCAAATAAAAAAAAATAAGAGATGTAGATCAAAAGACTCCCGATAAGAAAGAAGATAGAAGATAAAGTATCAAAATTGACAGAAAAGATGCACGCGTTGAAAGCAATCTTCTCAGGAAAGATGAACTTTAGGAGATGGTGATCACTAAGGGAAGGGTTCACCGAGAGATGGGTATTAGCAAGGGTGAGTAGTTTCCACATCCTTGAATTGGATAGTGAAGGTTAATGCTCATGCAATCTCATGTTAGGATTCATCAGGGATTTATTAGCTCTTGTACTCCACGTTTAGTGAATATCTCCCTCAATGTTCTCTTTGCAAATGTATACCAATTTGTGAACCAACATACATATCAGTGTCTTATTCTTCTTATTTGTTTTCATCCTTAAAAGTCTTGCATATCATGTTTCTTGTCATTACGAGGGAGCGACAAATTCCATTGCATCCTCTCTCGCCGGCTTCCTTCCCTAACAACTTCTATTCTGAAAAGTTCAAGAAGGTGTATTCTTATGCTTCTTACTTTAGAATCTTAAAATTGGGAATGATCGAAATAAAATCATTAGGATAAATAAAAAATTAGCTTGAAACTGGAGTGTGCTTGCTATTTCGCCATCAATAATTTTATAGACAAGTGACATAATCTCTCCTAGGATATTTAGTTGCGCTTAAGCTGATATGCATAATGTACTGAGTTGCAATGGGGTTTACATAGTAATTGGTTTATTGTTAGACTATTATTGTCAGAATAGCTTGATAGGTGGACATGATTCTTTTTTCCACTAAAAGCATAAATGGAAAACGACTAGATTTTTGGCACATCCCATCCCAAGTACCAAATAGAGACAAGGATTAAATTGTAAACACTAAAATATGCTTTTTCAAATATATTTGGACAAAATTTTGAGAGGATCTTCTTAAAATTTCATTAGGGAAACAGAAGGAATAGTTATATCTTTCAAAAGTATGATCTTTATGTCAATACTAATATGACAGAATCTTTAAATGGTTAAATGCATCCTTATTACCGTTGGTACGTAATCTAGCTAGTTTGGAGTATACAATCTTTAAATCATCATGTTTGCTGCTAAGTATCTGATATCTAAAATTAGAAGAAAATTGCTATTAAAACACTTATTTTGTGCATTGCTAAAAAGAAGAGAAAAGGAAAAAAGGAATGTTTTAGTTTCCTGTGTATTGGTAACCCAAAGATTGAAGAATGTAGGCGAGGGCACAACAAAGAGTTGAAGAGATGACTTCCAACAGCCTATCCCCAAAAGTTGACACATCAGCTAGACATGCCTTATCCATTAGAGGGAGAAACTCATAAACTAGATGGGAATTATGAAAAACCAATTTTCCTCATAGGCCTCTCATGCTTTTCAAAATCCAGTTTGGACATTGATGTATGCGGTCTATCCTATCTTGGAAAGGTAGAAATCGTCTTCCTTGTTGCTTCAGGAGAATTTTCTGATACTTGAAGAAAGGCTAAATAACCAAGGCAGACAGGACAGCTCAATGTTTAGGACAGCTCAATGTTTAGGCAATTATTATTTGAAGTTTCTTGCAAGCTTGGTTTCTTAGTGAAATTAGAAAAGTGGCAAACATTGATCACGAAGTGGTAATTATTCACTTTGCTAGGTCCGCTTCTGATCATACTCTTGCTCTTTAAGATTAATCTTTTAATTATAGTAGACCAAGACCTTCACATTGCGAGAGTTCTGGCTATAGAGGTGGTTGTCATCTAGTATGGGTCACTGCAAAGGGGAGCCATAGTATTAATACAGATCTGAATCACCAACTAAAAAATAAATAAATAAATTCAAGCATGAGTTTTGCTGAGCAAGCTGTCAGGTCACCACTTTTTATGGGGGTGAAGTGGTGAATCAAATCATTTAACAGACCACTAATGCCTTTGCGATCCTATACAAAGGCAGCACTTTGCAGGCAAAGTTTATTAAAACAATTGTTTCAGAGTATTGTAGTACTATGGATTAAGAGATAAGCCCACCAAAATTTCATTTCTTCTTTGAATTCAGTGGAAGGAACCTCATGTACTTGGAATAGTTGTGGAAATATTATTCCTAAAGTATATTGCCATTTCACTAGATGTCAATAGAATCCCATTAAGGTTTTACAATTTTAGTTAATTGTTTTAAGATGCTAGGAAAGCCAAGGGTCATCTAATAAATTATCTTATGGAAGGAAAGTCACTTAAAAGTAGGCACGAGGCATGGAGAGGTCATGGATGCCAGAGGTAATGTAGAAGACGATACAATTGATGGGGAAGGCCCTGCCCCAGTCGAGGTTCTTGTTCAAAGTTCAGGCCTTGAAGTTTCAAACAAATGGATGAATACATGGCTGGCACCACACCTTCCCAATACTACCTAAGGTGCCTAGTGACAAGTTAGTTTGCTCGTCAGGTCCAGAAAGATCTTAAGGAGGCAAGCCATGGAGAGAAGCTGAAAGAAGGAAGCATTGCATTCCTGGTGGCTTCTGTATATCTGTAACAGAGGAAATAGCGGAAGGAGTTCTCAGTTGTTTTATTGTAAACAGGGCAGTGCAAGGTTAATAAATTTTTTGGTTAATTACAATAACTACCCCTATACTATGGTGGTTGTAGCATTTATACCCCGTAGAGAATTTCACTCCCACTTAGACCTCTTGAAACTTGAACTGAGAAAACCGTCATTTTTAGACAGCATGTGCACTCAAAGTGAGTAGAAATGTCCGAATTAATCCTAATTTAAACAGAGTGGGGGTGGCGTTGAAAAAAAAAAACCCCAAAACCATTCTTCTTCCCAACTACAACCTGGAATTGGAGTTTTCTCCCCATCAGAAGACAAGTTCACCAGCAATCGCTCGATTTTGAGAGTGTTCCATGAGTTCCTGCAGAAAACCCAAAACTACAAGTTTCCATGATGACCCTGCAAAAGCAACTTTTTGCAAACATGTCAAGAAGACAAACTCAAGCCACTCGTTTACAACTGGGTTGGTGGATTGGTATGAGGTAAGCTTAGCATATGCTTAGCATATGCATGTTTCAGCCCTTTCTCATAAGACTTTTTCTATTGGATATTTGCTTATCTACTAAAATTGCATAACAGAGCCATTACGGGTGTATAGCATGGTAAAGTATGCTACCATAGCATGGGGAAATGCAGAGATCTTCATGAAGTTTGCCATGGTTGGTTACAAGGAAAAGATAGATTATGTTGCCAGGGTGGTCATCATACAAGAGACAGGTGGAGTGGTCATGGATACAAGAGGCCACCCCTTCAACTTTTCCAGAGGCATATAACTAGAAGGCCTGGACTGGGGCATACTTTCTTGCTCCTGGTCAGTTCCGCATGAGAAGATCATCGGGGCTGTTAATGCAAGCTGGGACTCCTCTAATCTCTGAGGTTTGCTGCAATGGCTTCAACTGGAAAATGCATATATCAGACGAGTCATGGTAATTTTTGCTGCGTTGACTGATATCCAGTTATATTGTGTTTTGATGATCTTGTGATCGAAATTTTGCTAATGAATTTGTCTACAGGCTGAAAATTCTGCAGGAACTCATGAAATACTTCAGAATGAAACCATTAGAAATGGCTAAAAAAATTTCCCATTAAAAAATCCATTATCATTCCTTTCTTCCCAATTTCTTTTGAGCTGCTGAAAGTTCCAATGTGGAACAATTTAATGCTTCCTCAACTTGCAGGTTTTTCGAAACCTTATTGTAAAGTCCTTTTAATACTTCCTGCAGATTACCTATTTGATGTTCCATGTCTCATGCACTGGCTTTTGCAAGTTCTAAACTGTTCTTCAACTCTGAAGTCCTCTTTGATTCTCTTTGCATGCAAACTTTTCTCATTGTACTACTCTTATAATTTGCGTGTTTCACTTGCTGACGATGCCAGAGCCGCTTCAAGCTCCTCCAACTTCTTTCTTGAATTCTCTAGCAAAACCAACATTCCATTTTATGATTCCTTTAAATCCTCCACCTCCTTATGCTCTACATCTAGAACTCCCAATGCCTTCTGGCATGATACAAGTATATTGTATTTTTGTTCAGCTGCTGAAATCTCTTCTTTTATCCTCTTATGATCAAGTTCAAGTTCTTCACAATGGTGACTCTTTAGCTCAGAGAAAAAGGGGGGGGGGGGGGGGGGGGGAGGGGGAGTACCTTAAAGCGCCAACCCATCTCTTTGGCCTAGATCTGGCAAAACAAAATGGGTTTCATATAAAAATAAAAGGAAGGAGGAGAGGACATTTTCCAGTTTAAAGAATTTTGGTTACTTTATTTTTAATCAGAGTGACTATATTAATCAGTGACCTAACTCCGCTAACTTTCAGTGGATCTAAGCGCAAGGGGTATAAGTACTACAACCCTCATAATACATGGAAAGTTTATGTAGTTAACCCATATTATTTTTCAGAGAAGTTAAGGGAAAACTGAAAGTAGTAACTCGCACCCTTTCAGAAAAAACTTATGCTATGTTAGAAAGTTCTATCATATTATCTTCTATCTTCTACCATGCTAATGGGCTCTAAACCAACTTTTGGGGCACCGATTCCATTTCATCTTGCAGGGGTGAAGTGGCAACTCCAGCAGTCTTAGTACTTGGTTGGAATTAGCTATACAAGTTGAAAGAAAAGCAGGTGCTGGGCTTAAAAAATCCAAGGCATCCTAGTCACACTTACATTGGGAAGTTATGTTAGGATTTGGTGCAATACTCAATCACAAATTTCTGTGAAAAATCAACTGAACCCAAGATTTGGCACAATACTCAATCTCAAATTTCTGTGAAGAATCAACCGAACCCAAATATAAAGGAAATTGATGAAGAATAAACTAATAATTAAAAATTCCACACCAAGATTTTCATGGAAAACACTTTTGAGAAACACCACAGGCAAGCAACAAAATTTCCACTGCCAATGAAAATACAGTACATTCACACTTTACTCTTGCTAACTTATACTAAAATCAAGAGCACACAATGAAGGAGATCTAGAGCACTCTACCAAACCTCTCACCTAAGAAACATGGACATGCCATTGGGAATGTCGTGTCTGTGTTGGACATGTGTCCAACTTAGACACCCGACAAACGCACCAAAATCATGGCGTGTCCAATAAAATAAAAAAATTGCTATCATCACCACTTTTCTTTCTATCTCTTTGTCTATATAGGGTGAGGGAGAAATAAATCCATGATTGATGGTGAGATTTATCCTTTGCAAATGAATAAAGAGACATGAACCCATATATTGTAAGTGCTTTCATCTTGGATATTTTAATACAATTATGTTAATAATAGAAAATATATACTTATATTTATATTTTTCCGTGTCCTTGCCATGTTCGTATCCTCGTTTTTTTTTACAAATGATGGTCTCATGTCCGTATTTGAATCCGTGTCCAAATATGTGTCCGTGTATGTGCTTCCTACCCTCTCAACATATTGGAATCACGATGATAAATACAAAAATCTGAATTTGTCTAATCTTGATTCTTGACGGTTTTGTCTTCAAAACCCCAGCAAATAGCCTCTGCCTTCTCTCTTTATTAACTATCTACTTGCTGTAGATGCACTCACATAACTAGACCTGTATCATCCTTATGCAATCAACGGGTCCACGATGTTGAGTCAAAGTCCATCTTGAAGCCACATCAAAGACCAACTCAACCTTGGCTTAGGTGTCTGATCGCAGGTGGGCTCACATGTTGGCCACAACAAGATGCAACATCTCCCTATGAGTATTTGCGTTAGTCTTGGACAAAACAAACAACATTGAGCAATGCATATTCTTTGTAAAGAGGTAAATATCTTTACACACTGAAAACAATTTTCTCCCTTAAGAATGTGGTGGAAAACGATAAAGGCGTTAGGGATTGCGAAACATTAGTATATTTGTTGATGTTCTACTAGAGTTGTAAGCTCAAGGAACGCTACCACCTAGTCTCCTAAACCACAATCTACATGCACGGATAATTGTAAAATGAGCAAGACATGTGTCCAACATCAACACTTCTTGGATACTCTACATTTTACTCTTTGGCAACTACTATGTTGGAAAAACTGCTACATCTATTGCTACAGTTGGTCATAGGGGTCATCACCGCAATTAAACATCTATTTCAAATGTGTATTTCATTTTTGTGAGGTAACAAAGGCGTGCAAAAGTTCCCTCGATCGAACGAAGAATGGCCCTTGAGTGAAAAGGCACACGGGAGCTTAACAGGAAAACCCACCCATCGACCATGAATAGCTAGTTGGAAGGGGAATTATTATCCATAGTCAGCCTTTATGGTATAACCAACTGAAGTGGCCTAAGGCAGTGGTTCACCTAGCGGCAGATATCTAAAAACCCAAACACCTTTGTAGCCACGTACATTAAGCCTCTCAGCTACAAACTACCATGTCTCCACTAGATCTATTCTAAGGAATACCCATTAATCCAAATTGAAAAGTTATTGCCGTTGCAATTGTTCAAGAGGAGAGACCACATGGGTGGCAATGATGGACAAATTAGTGATTAGATAAAAATAGCAATTAGGAAGTTGGCTTTAGAGATTTGGAAGACCACAACCACTTTTCTGATAGCTTTTTCTCAATTGCGCGAAGGAAGAGGGAGAAAGAAAAGAGATTTTTTTTTATTACTGGGTAGGAGCCATACTGACATATCAGTTGACTTGGGGGACCTTTTTGCAGAATTTACATCCACATGGCGCTCTACTGAGCCCAAGATAAGGAGTTGAGATCGTGCCATGAGTGCCTCCATAGATTGTATTTAAGGAACACTCCTAGCACACTTTACCTCTCTACAAATACATACATAGTTTACGTACTGTCAATGCATGAAATTTTCCCATCCATAGAAAACACCAAACTTTTAACAAATTACATGGATTCCAATCTTTTTGTCTTCATCTACCCTTAAAACCGAAAATCATAGGTTTTAGGGTTCACTCTGCCATCTAACAACTGGATTAAAAAATTGTTCCCAAAAACAGTTCATGTTTTACTCACTTGTCAGGGGTAAACACACACACATATATATGCATGTGCGTGTGCATGTATACATGTATATATGTGTGGGTATGACACACTGTTAGCTATATAGCCTAAATACGAAAAAAATCATATAATTTAAAGTAGTTTAACCATGGATTATGACCTCATATAATTTGTGTTTCACCATGCTATTTTAAACTAGTCATGTTTTAAGATCTTGATCATGAGATACAACTTTTTCAAATCGTATACAATTTTTATATTTAAGTTATTTAAAATATATTAGGCCACGTTCATATGATTGGATTTTAAATTTTGGTACTCTAACCTATATATTCAATTTCATAGGATCTATGTTTCAAATCCATTAGAGTGTATCCAGTCTAACTCTACATATGTGTATGTAGATGCATCTATACTATGCACATACATCCACACGTACACACATACATATACAAATACACATATATACATGATATATACATATATAGAGATACACTTGGGTCCTTACAAAAAGTTTTGAAGCCTAAACCTTCCTATTCAAAATCCTCTTGGTACATACATTCAAACTGAAGATCCATTCCATTGAAGATGATCTAAATCATTTCACATGTTAAAACATTAAAAACATATATATTTTCTAAAAAATTTTGCCCACGCCTCAGGTAGGTAAACAATGAACCGTTGAAGAGAGAGTAATGTTTAGTTTAGTGGGGTAGAATTTTCAAAATCTAAATAAAAAATTTACGATAAAGTTTTCTAGCATTTATATCAATGATCAAATATTCAGAACTATAAAGTTCATGCTTAAAATGTAGATTGAAACAAAATACTATTTTGGACCACACATTTAGTACCTGCTTGATGCATAGGTAAAGTAATTTTAAAAACTTGATTTCCATTTTAGGATGCTTTAAATGGTATAGATCAACTTTATCAAAGTGAATCATGATAATTGATGCCCCAATATCGAAATCAAATGGAAAGAATTTGACTGCAAATCCTTCCTAAGGATCCAAATCTTATGTCTATATATAATGCTCCTAAGGTGTCCACTTAGGCAAATACTCAAGGAGACAGGCTAAAAGCGTATCATAGTATCATAAACCTATCACCATGAGGATCTGTAATGTTTGATCTCTGTGTCTTGGAATGGTACAAAAATTCATGCACATCTAATACTTTCTGACCATGTATTGGGTATAGTTGCAAAATGAATGATTTTTCAACAATAAAGCAAATGAAACATATTAATCATTGATAAAGAAGTGTTCAAATCACATGATCTTTTATACACCATCTACTTAAGACTTGCAGTTCGGATTGCACAATTTGATGTTGCATCATGAAATTCTCGGGCACTTCCTTCGGTAACATGCCAAGAAAATACCCAAGAAACATTTTTTTCTCATATTATATATATATATATATATATATATATATATATATATATATATATATATATATTAGGTATGACATGCGTGTTGTGCGTATCAAGGCATTGTTGGGCTATTGAATTAAGATGAAATGAAGGTCTTACCAGCCATTTCTATATTAACCTGATCATTTATTTCATAACCTTTTCTCTTGAGTGCACTTATATGAGATATGCCAAACTTCAACTAATATTAGAATTGTACAAGCAGATAAATTTAACAATATCCAAGATGCTACAACCGGATGAAGAGACTTACTAAGCTACTGAGCAATGTACATTAGTTTACAGAAAAGACAGTTCAGTCTTCAAAGGCTATAATGATTCTAAAACAAAACTCTATGCAGATCATAGAATAGGATGTAAAAACTACAATAAGAGAAACATACCTATTTGATGCTTCCATACCCCGATTTCTTTTTATACCAGATGTGCCTTCACTGAAATTTTGAGTGGTAAAACCATGCCTTTGCCTAGCACTCCTAGCCAAACGATACAAACTATCTCTTATGCAAAGCTTTGTTCTAACATCCAACTGAAATTACACAATAATGTACATATACATGAATCAGAATTAAAGTCCACTGTTAAGATCATTCATATACCCAACATAATTGCTTAAAATAGGGGATAAGGTTGTTCCCAAGAATATAACTATAGTCCAATCACTGAAAGATAGTGAGATGGCCTAACTTCCCCATGGCATGAAGTAATACATTACCTACCAGTAAATAAATAAGTTTATCATGCCTTAGGTGTATTGAATCCATTGAAATATTCGTAAAAGGATAAGCAATTAACATTTGGTCCACAACAAGTTGCATCGGCAGTGACATTAAAAAGTAAAATTGCAAAATATAGATAATGCAGAATATCCAAAGGAAAGTCAACAACAGGGACCATGGTGATTTCCTGAGCTTTTATTTAGAACCCATGATGTAGTGCTAGAATTTGCCTAGTTAGCCATGCACCTAACAAGTATTCAACTCATTTTGGTCATACTTTATATCCACAAAACTGTAATCAAAATTCTTACAATTAAAATTTGGAAAAGGACATATGGCGTACCAACAAGGGCATTTTGGTCATACTGCTGGTTTGGACTTATGTAAAGCTGCCTGTTCTAATGAACCTGTGGTGACATTAGGGCTGTGCATGGATCGGGCCAATGCCAGTATTAGCATATCTCATGATATATGACAAATCCTCTAATATTTGATAAATCCTCTAATTTATTAGATGATCTCATGATATCTTCCTAACTTAGCATATTTGACTAATCTCTTTAATTAATCTATTAAAGGATCTCGTAATATCTTCCTAACTTAGTATATTTGACTAATATCTCTAATTAGGTAGATTATGTGATTGAGGATTATATATAATTAGCATCAATTTGTATTTTTTTTTATTTTTTACCTTTTATGTTTGTCACCTTCATTGATAAAAAGATGATCATTGTACAGTTTATTAATACCCTAGAATATAAAACTATTCTTCATTTTCTCTCTCAGTTTATAGTTTTATCATGATACCAGAGCCTCTGTGAGGTCTGACTTCTTTTTGTTCTGAGGTCTCTGACCTGCGCCTTGATCTATTGACCCACTCACGTTGTTTGTTCTGCGACCCGTCGATCCGCACAACATCCATTCCGCCCGTATCTTCTGTTGCTCTTATTCGGTTAGTATCATCATTTTTCTATGACTTCTAATGAGATTACTCGCCTTATAGACATTGTTTTAGATGGCATCAATTACAATGCATGGGCTCAGTAAATATCAGTTTTTCTTATTGGTCGTCGCTTATGGAGGTTTGTTAATGGGTCCAAACTAGCACTGACAAAGATTGACACTGAAAGCGCAGAAAAGTTTGATGAGCGGCTTGAGAAATGAGAAGGTACTCACTGTAAAATCTTATCTTACTTTATTAATATCTCAGTTCCTTATATTCAGAATCTGTTGCCAAAGTTTCCAAATGCCAAACTTGTATGAGATTTTTTGGCGAATCGATACAACTGTTCTAGTGATTTGCTCTTCAGTTTCAATTGGAATCTAAATTATATCAAATGCGTCAAGAGCCAGGCTAGCCTATTGCTGAGTTTCACTTTCAGGTTAATAGCATTTGGGATCAACTCTCTCAGGCAGACCCAGCTTTTCTGAATGAAAAGTCTAGCCAATTTTTTGCAGATTACCGAGATCATCGTTAGTTCATCCACTTCATGATGCATATTCGCGATGATTTTGAAAGTACTAGACCTTCGTTGCTCCATCGATCTCATCTTACGCTCGAGACTGCTCTCACGGAGCTTAATTCAGAGGAGACACAATAGAAGACTCGTCATGTTTATTCTACTGATTTGGTTATGGCTATTGCAACTCCAAACTCTTCCATCTTAGCCCCTCTTGTTGGGCTGCTGCTTTCGCCAAACCACACCGCTTCAACGGTCGTTATTATTGCAAGGAAGAGGGTCACTACATCTCTGATTGTTTTAAGAGAAAGGCTAAAAAGGCAGGAGATGCTCTAAAAGCTCAAGTGTCCAAGACTGTTGCTGCTGCTTCTATCAGTTCATCCTCTTCGAACAGTCTATCTGCTTTCTTCTCTGCAGCTGACCTTGAAACTATTATCAATCAAGTTCTGTTTCGTATTTCTACTGCCTTCTCATTCTCCTTAAGTAAATTATCTCCTTGGCTTTTTGACATTGCTTGTTGCAATTACATGACTCCTGATTATTCTCTCGTATCTAATAAAAAATCTCTAGAACCTCCTGTCATTTATACTGTTGATAGTTTGCATATATCTGTTAGTCATATTGGTCCTGTCTCTACTTCTGCTTTCTCTGTGTCTGATACAGATATTGTCCCTGATTTTACTTTAAATCTTATTGTTGAACAACTTGTTGAACTTGGCATTATTTTAACTTTTTCTAATAAAGAGTGTGATGTGCAGAATCAACAGACGGGCCAATTAATTGGGACCGGGCGTATTTTTGAGCTTTCCTCCTTACATCTTCCAAGTTCTGGTTCTGCTCAACCCATTGCAGCATCTGTCTCCTCGAGCATTTGGCATTCTCACCTTGGTCATACTTCCTTACCACGTGTTCAATTTTTAGCATCAAGTGGTTATTTAGGGAAAGCCAACTTTGAATCATTTGATTGTCTTTCATGTCAGTTGGGAAAACAGACAGCTTTACCTTTTAATTAAAATATTTTTGTCAGATATTTGGGGCCCTGATCCTATTTCTACTAATGGATGATCTTGTTATTTTGTTATATTTATTGATGATTATTCACGATACACCTGGCTTTATCTCTCACATGATCGTTCTGAGTTACTTAGTGTTTTTAGTGAATTTAAGCAGATGATAAAAACTTAGTTTGATCGGACCATTAAAGTCTTTCATTCTGATAATACCATTGAGTATACATCTGCTTCCTTTCTTGCCGAACTCACACAAGAAGGCACTTTACCTCATTGTTCATACCCTTACACTTCACAACAGAATGGTCGTGTTGAGCGTAAGCGTCGTCACATCATTAATACTAACCGCTCTACTTATTTTTACCTCGCTTCCTAAATCTTTTTGGAGTAAAACTGCTCTTACAGCCGTTTACACAATAAATAGGGTCCCATCTCCTACTCTCTCAAATCACTCTCCATATAAGCTCCTCTACGGAAAGATACCCAATTACTCTCTTCTGAAAGTTTTTGGCTGTGCTTGTTTTGTCTTCTCCCATCTCATGAGCGCACTAAACTTGAGCCACGTTCTCGTCTCTGTTGTTTTCTTGGTTATGGCATTGAACATAAAGGCTATCGGCGTTACCAATATCACCCGTCATGTTCAGTTTTGGCAATACAAAACTTTCACCAGTATCTCCCATATCTCTTTTGGACCTTCTTCCGCTAGCCCTATTTTTACTAACTCTGCATTTGATCTTTTCCTAAACTCTCCTTCTGATGCAGGTACTGAAAGCTCATTAGACAGTCACTCAACGTCAGTTTCTGATACTTCTGGATCATCTGTTGATCCTATTATTGAATTTGACTCTCCTCAATCTACTTCATCTGTTGGCCCATCCACTACATCTAATACCCTTGAGTCATCTACCAATTTGAATGTTCGTCGTTCCTCTAGAGTAAAAATTCTCCCTACTCGTCTCATTGATTATCATTATTTTTATGCTCTTGCCACTCTTCACGAGCCTCGCACTTATCGCAAGGCTAGTTCTAACCCTCGTTGGCAGCAAATTATGTCCGAAGAATTGGATGCTCTTACCAAGACTCATACAAAGAATTTGGTTGATCAGCCTCCTGACAAGACTATTATTGGCAACAAATGGGTCTACAAAATTAAAACTGATTCTGATGGGTCTCCAGTGCAGTATAAAGCTCGTCTTGTGGCCAAAGGCTATACTCAGGAGTATGGTATTGACTATGAGGAGACATTTGCTCCAGTTGCTCACATTACATCTGTCCGTTCTCTCCTAGCTGTAACCTCTGCTCGCCAGTGGCCTTTGTTTCAGATGGATATGAAGAATGCATTCCTGCATGGTGATCTAACTGAGGAGGTCTATATGCAGCCCCATCAAGGCTATCTTCATCCTCTTGGTAAGGTTTGTCGCCTTAAGCATACCTTGTATGGGCTCAAGCAAGCTTTGCACACCTGGTTTGCCAAGTTCAGTTCCACTACTGGCCAACTTGGTTTTGCCTCCAACCCACATGATTTTATTTTGTTTACTCGTCATACTGATGCTGGTATCACTATTTTGCTCATTTATGTTGATATGATTATTACTGGTAACGACGCTTCTGGTATTCTTGAACTTAAGCAGTTTTTATGTCAATATTTTGAGATGAAGGATTTTGGCTCTTTTTGTTATTTTCTGGGCTTGAAAGTTACTTCTATATAATGGAAACTATTTAACTCCGGCTAAATATTTCTCTGACCTTCTTTCTCGTTCTGGCTTGACTAATTGTAAAACTGCTGATAGCTCTCTTGAGTCTAACGTTAAACTTTGTGCTACTGACGGTGAGCTCCTTTCCGATACTACCCTCTATTGATAACTCGTTGGGAGTCTCATCTACCTTACTATTACTCGACCAGATATTGCCCATGTTGTACATCTTGTTAGCCAGTTTATGGCTGCCGCACACTTCGCATCCTGCGCTATGTGAAGGGTACCTCATTCCATGGGCTCTATTTTTTATCTGGCTCATCATTACAATTGCAGATTTACTCTGATGCTGGTTGGGCAGGTGACCCTACCGATCGACGATTTACCACTGGATTTCTTTTTTTACTGGGTGAGTCTCTGGTGGAGTAAGAAGCAGATTGTTGTTGCTCGCTCTAGTACCGAAACTGAATATCGCGCTATTCCTGACACTACTTCTGAGCTTCTTTGGATTTGTTGGCTTCTCCAAAATATGGGCGTCTCAGGACTATAGTATTCCTATTTATTGTGACAATCATAGTGCTATTCAGATCGCTCACAATAATGTCTTTCATGAGCGCACCAAGTTCATTGAGATCGATTGCCATTTTATGCATCATCACCTACAAGCGGGCACTCTTCGTCTTCTCTCGGTTTTGTTGACTGATCAGCTCGCTGATATCTTTACCAAGACCCATCTACCTGGTCGTTATCATGATCTCGTTTCCAAACTAAAGATGGTGTCTTCTAAACTATCTTGAGTTTGAGGGGGGATATTAACATATCTCATGATATATGACAAATCCTCTAATATTTGATAAATCTTCTAATTTATTAGAGGATCTCATGATATCTTCCTAATTTAGTATATTTGACTAATCTCTCTAATTAATTTATTAAAAGATCTCGTGATATCTTCCTAACTTAGTTTATTTAACTAATATTTCTAATTAGGAGATTATGTGATTGAGGATTTTATGTAATTAGCATCAATTTGTATATTCTTTTGTTTTTTTACCTTTTATGTTTTCTACTTTCACCTATAAAAGGATAGTCATTTTACAATTTATTGATATCTCAGAATACAAAACTATTCTTTATTTTCTCTCTCAGTTTATAGTTTTATCAGCCAGAACCCGCACAAAACCCACTTGAACCCCAATGAAAGGTTTCAAAAGTTTCTTGAAAATCTCACATGGTTTTTTGAAATTATGAAACCCACCCGACCCGAACTTGAAACCACCCACTCATTGTGGATCTACGACTTATAAAAATATTATTTAAATTTAACAAGTATTCAACTCATTTCATTATTTTTTTTTTTGTCATCAGCAACTAGGAATGAACTAGATAAATGTTGATAAACCAAATAGATTTTTGAAAGAAAATTGGCCCATCATTTGTAATTAGCCTGAAGTTTTATTAGAGCCTGTCCAAAACCCCAGCACCCAACCTCAACCTGGACTGACCATCAGGTCAAGTTTTGCGGAGAATACATTGCAAAGCTGATGAGCTTAAAATCCTGTCAAAATTTCCCTGCTAATTCATGTTTGGGTCTTGACTTGAATTAAAACCCACCCAATCCAATGCATTAACACTCCTACATGGTGTACATAAGCCTGGTTTCTTCAAAAATTATATCATCTCTTATTCTCATCTCTACTTCTTTAATGCTACTAGCTACATGTGCGGGAGCTCATGAAATGGAAACAAATACTGTCTTTATTGGATGCAGATATTAGGAAATATAGAAGGGGCGATCAAAAAAGGCTACAACACAGTGAGAGAGATTCTAATAATCATAAGAAAACTAAAAGGACCGGAATAAACTAATAGAATCCTAATCTCAAGCCTATGTCAGTCAATCTGCATAGGATAAAAAAATGGTACGGTAAACATACAAGGGTGGCAAATGGGCCGGACGTGTACATACAGGGGTGGCAAATGGGCTGGGCGTGCCCAATGGGCACGTGCCTGGCACGGCCCGGGTCTCCGATTCAGGCCGTCGGCACGACACGGCCCATCTATTTATTTTTTTTTAAAATTAGCCGTTTATAGCCAGGGGTTTTTTGCAATTTTTTTGCACAAAACCTCCCAACGGCTATTTTTATTGCTGTTAGGCGATTCTTGTAATTTTTTTTTCAAATTTTCCCCCCAACAGTCAAACTGGCTCGACGCAGAAAAAAGAGAACAAAGATCGTCCAACGAAATAAAAGCAGAGAACTCACCAGAAAATGAATGAAAATAGACTTTTGTTTTTCATTTCGAATTGTAATTTCTATATTTATAAATTTTTTCATGTAATTTTTTAAAATTTTTTCATGTAATTTTTTTTTAACTCATAAATCTCTTTAAAAAATACTAAGAACAAATTGAGAGTGACGGTCAGGGTCATCTACCCTCTCTTCAGCCTTTGTATGATTTCTAAAGAGATTTATAGAGTAATTATATCAATGTAATGAGATATAATATAATAAAATTTTAATTTTACTATCGTTTCCTCTTGTTAAAACTAAATAAATTAAACTAACTATTCTTCTAAACTTACTTAATAATCAACTTAATATTGTTTTAAAAAAATTAAAAAAAATGTGCCGGCATGCCTCAGCCCAGGCATGGCACATGCCCGGCGGTCCGAGCCCGCTCCTACGCCCGGGCGAACATGCTGCTCAAAAATGTGCTCGGCACGGCACGAGCTGTGGCCGGGCCAGGCTGAGCACGACCCACTTACCACCACTGTATACGTATGCATATCATACTACTTAAACATTATATAGAATGAATTTCGGCAATGCAAAACGTAAACATAAATTACTTGGATATGCATGTATTTAAGTATCATTTGCAAATTAACCAAAAGTATGGGCTAAAATATCCGACAAAGAAAAATGACTGACAATTTTAAGTTGGTCCCAACTTAAGCTTCACTATTAAAGGAAGACTTTCACGAAAATAATAAATTAAGAATATTTATGATGTGTTGTAATTTAGATTATATTTTGAAATTATCTTTTTGCAAATCGGTATGGCACCCATTTTTTTAATTGCCAGTTTTATTCATCAAAATATTATTAGTTGGAGTAGTATACATTTATATAGGGTCAATTCTTTGATTATGAATCCGAAGATATTCACCTTCTCTTCATGTAAAGATATATGCATGTACTTTTTTTTTATCAAACAGTATCCATTAATTTAATAGAAAAGCATAATAGCATAACTAAGGGTTTTTACATATCTAAGCCCCTCCCGGAAAAAAAGCTTTCATATTTTTATATTTGCCTATCAAATCTTTATAGTTTCTTAATTGCCTCCCAACAATGAGTAAATCTATCTCTCTCCATCATAAAACCAAAATAAAATTGGAATATACAATTTCCTCTCTTATGGTTAACTAATTATTTGAAATTATAACTAAATATCCCTAAATAATTTAATTAAACTCTAAGCAAATTTAAAGAGAAAAACACTTACCCTAATTAGCACAAGCTCTCCGCCTCCCCTCCCTCCCTCCAAATCCAATTCTCTCTTTTTAATCCCACTTTCAGATCCTTGGTCTGTGAAATGGGAGATATTGTTCTCCTTTTTTTTATTATTAATCGATTTTAATTGTTATTTAGTGAAAATATAAGTTTGATTGGATGAAAAGAGGATGAGGGTATAGTATAAAGGATATTTTACCCTTGAGTTGTTAAAAATCTAAATGGAAGCCGAACAACCTTATCTAAATTTGATAATTTGTTGGGTAATTATGAACATCCAAAGGTTTGACAGGGT
Organism: Dracaena cambodiana; assembly: GCA_036321105.1. Lineage (NCBI taxonomy): Eukaryota > Viridiplantae > Streptophyta > Magnoliopsida > Asparagales > Asparagaceae > Dracaena > Dracaena cambodiana. The sequence goes on along the minus strand of JAYEPQ010000012.1, from coordinate 22,893,840 downwards.
AAATATGAAAATATTGAACATTTGGAGGGAAGATATGAAATGTATGAAGCCAAAAAATTGAGCAATAACTCAAAGTGCGTTGTTGATGTTTGTGTAACCCGAATCCCATATAGAGGACAAAGGGAGACTTGAGAGTTTATTAAGAAAATGTAATTTGTTCTTTCGTGAGAATCAGTTTATTTTGAAAAAATTATGTTTGAACCTCTTGGATGATAAGGATACTCCGAATCGTCTTATTGCTAGGCTGTATGTTGAAAAGAATGATTTGGTAGAGGATCTAGAAAGAGAGTTGAATTAGAGACAGATGATTAAATCTAAGCTATTAATATAACTGTAACAACCTAATTTCAACATAATTTACATTCTCGATATCAGATTAATTCCAGAGTGAGTGCGTTATATTCGTCTCATTTTTTATATTTTTGGTGATTTTTTTGAAATTTTCTAGATAGTAACTTAAAATAATATTATTTTAATCACTGGTGTGCCCTACACATATTTTAACTAGTCTATCTTCTTTTGACTTGTAAAAATGAAGTTTGACTTTATTTGAATTAGTTTAATTTGAAATTATAGTCTTAAAAACTCTAATAACATATTATTACTAGTCATTTGTCATATTTTTATTTTGTCTTTATTCACACATATTTTATTTTCACCATGCTTGTCCTTTGGCCAAGCATGACAAGCCTTCCTCTTACCCCCATATCTCTCCTTTGTGTATTATGTCTTTTTCTCTTCTTTTTTTCATTTATTCTCTCCATCAATTATTCACTCTCCTTCATTTTTCATTTCTCTCTTCCTCTTTTTTTACTAGAATAAGAAAAGAGAAGAAGAAAAGAAGGAAAAGAAGTTATTTAGCCTCCAACTCAAGAGAAGAAGAAAAGAGAAGAAGAATAAGAAAAGAGAAGAAGAAAAGGAAAAGAAGTTTTTTAGCCTCAAAATAAGCTTATCTTCCTACCCATCAAGGCAAGTAAAATCACATCCACTCTCATGTTTTATTTCTAACTCTAATTGTTTATGGTTAACTTAGAATCTTGATTTGTTAAAACTTAAAAAATATAATATCTCTATACAAAAATCTCTATGATTATTCTAGAAAAATAAAAATATGATTTTTACACTTTACTCTATGTTTATGTATCGAATTTATCATTTTATTTATAATCTCTCATTCTTAAACTACAAGTTGTAAAGTTAAACTATATGCTTAATTTTTAAATTATAAAAATGCCACATTTATGAATGTTCATCATATTAGATATAAATTTGAAGTTTTCTACGTAAGTTCTTTGTGTATAATATAATGATTTAAAAATTATTTTTCAATTACCATTAGAAAATATGTATATATATATATACATTTATTTATTTATTCGTTATCATATTTTAAAGAGAGAGTTTCATATAAGTTTTACATTAAATTTACTAAAATATTTTTTTTTATACAAGCTATTATATTAGGTCATGATTCCTTTATGCTAATTCATGTTTACTTGAAATATATATATATTAGTAAGGTTTAATAAATTTGCTACTTTTCATATCATGAAATCATTTTAGAATTTGAAAAATTTATACATTGTTAAAACAATTATTATAATAGTGTTAAGCCTATTTAATTTCTATTTTTACAATTTAGTATCCACTTACCTAATATGTGTTTATATGCATAATTGTATATGCATGATTCGCATACACGATCATCCTAGGTATTTTTACATTCTAATATTCAGTTACATATATGTTTATATGTATACTTATATTTATATATGGTTTACATACATAATCATTTTCATAACATTCATGCTAATATTCTAGACTCCATATTTGTCTTGACGTATACATATTAATTACTTGTACAAGATATATAAAAATATGCTGAATTTTCCTTATTAGTACATACACATGTTTTGACAATGTCATGGATCCTGACTTACCTGTTAACTTGATTTTGACACTCCATCATGCTTGCCTTGACATATACATACTAATTACTTGTACAACATACATGAAAATATGCCGGATTTTCCTTATTAGTACATACGCATGTCTTGATAGTACCATAGATCCTGACTTGCCTGTTAATTTGATTTTGATATGGATCACATCTTACTTGCTACTAGACATGTGTATGTAGAAATCTTGACATGATTGGTTCATCATATTCCGGATTGATTTTCATGTAATATAACTTGAAAACTTGGGTTATGGGAGAACTAAAGGGTGGACAAATATTGTATCGTGAAATATTTAGAATAGATTGCGCAACCGAAATAGGGGGTCATCTGCTGGGACGCCCGGATGGTACTGAGCCTTCATCTCTTGTTTAGTCCATGTTGATGGAACGACCGAATACTTAGTATCGGTATCTGCTTGAGTGCTTAGCGGCACAGCTGGTTTAGTGCCAGTATCTTGGCCGAGTCCCGAATATGCACGGGTACTTTCACGGTACGAACCTATTTCTTCACCATGATACGAGTCTATTTCTTCACCATTCAGTTCAAAATATAAACTAAAATAAGATATTAACTTAGACTTGATATGCATGTACATTCTTACTTGATATCATTACTTGATCATTTAATATATTCCATACATGCGCATACTTTCATATCCACACTCATATCTTACATATTTGTTTATATTACACGCTCTGTACTTCTTATTATTTTACTTGTCGGATTTGTCCCTGAGCTCCCCACACGTTCAGGTACTGACGATGTGAGCGAGGATCCGCCATTGCACGATCCGTACTTTCTAGAGCAGACCGAGCAGCAGTAGATTTATAGGCCTCCGCTTTTGTATCTTTGGTTTGGTATGTATTATCCCTTTAGGACTTTATTTTCAACTTTTATATCAGTAATGTACTTGTTGCTTCTTATCTTAGACATATCTTCTCTTTTATATGGTAGTAAACTAACTTCCAAGATCCTAATAGATAACTAGTATTCAGCTCCATTCATTTCTTCTTTCACATACTTATAGGTCTCGTGCACGTCGACTTACACGTGCCGGCCGGTAATGCACTCCGTTTTCATATCTCTCCGAGAAATGGGACGTTACAATAACTTATAATTATTGTGAGTTAATTCATTGATGCTACTCAAAAGCAGAGCAATTAAACAACCCAAATGAGCTGATCAGGTTGTTTTCATCCATTCAATAAGTAAAACAAACTCAATATCCTGTTTAAGGTCAATTTAATCATTGAATGAGCCAAAGCCAGCTTATAATAGTCATAAAGGCCTAAAAGGGAGGCCCACCAGCCTTGACTGGCTCAAGGATTTTATGGTCATTTTTTCCATCTATATATGTTTAAAGGTGCACTTTGATAGGAGTTAGAAATGTGAGCTTTAATAAGTTGGAACATCAAAATGATATTCTGTTCAAAATATGTAAGCACAAAATAAGCATAAAATATGTAAGCAAAAAATAAACATACATAAGATGCCAAGTTCACTGTTGATTGCATTCAAAGCCACTTGAAAAGAACTCCCCAGAGCTAGCCTACCAAACCCAACCAGCTTATGCTCAAGCCCATCAAAACAAATTTAAGCAAGACTAGAAGCTTGTTTAAGGCTTTTACTTTTTAATGTCCCTTCTATCAGGGGGGAAAAAACTTTGAAATTGTAGTGAAGCTTGAGGGTAAATATTCTATATTCTAACACATTCTCAAATGTTGAATGGTCTTTCCATGGGGTTGGGCTTAAAGATGGGCTTTTGTACATCAGTATATATTTTTTAAAATTCCCAATTAGATGGTCTTCTGGTGGGATTCAGACCTGAGAGCAAATCTTAGTTGCTCTAACACTGTATTAAAGTTTTATTGTACTGAAACTCCCAAGTTAGGGTTGGATCAAGGGTTACTATCAAATATTTTGACAAAGGCCATACAAATTATAGATTAGAGGGCATTATGGAGAGCCAATCCTCAAACTTCTTGAGCATATTCGACAAAGGTCACCTAGTGCAAATTGTAGATTAGAGGGCGTTCTATTGAGTTTTTCGTGTCAAATTAATCAAAACTAATAAAATATAAGAAAAGAGATCAACTTTATAAGATAGCAATTACAAGAGCATGAATATACAGTTCAACCCTCAAAACAATATGAATACATAGATCAATTATTACAATCACTCAATAACGATTACTCCTCTTTGAAATAATCTGGGAACATGTGGCAGAAAAACCTTGCCAGAGCACCTCCTTAGCTTCATGGACGATCCGACACCAATCTTTCGCAAAGATCAATGAGGAAGATCAAAATAGGAGCGAGTGGATGAGCAATCTTACTTGCTAGAGATGTAGACTTGAATGTAACAAGAATCCTTGCAGCATTGTGAGCTCTCTCCTTATGCAAAAGCTCTCTTCCCCTTCATGCGCAATGGTGGGAGTTGATGGAGAGGAAGCAAAAGTCCTATCGACGTGAAAATCTTACTTTTGAAGAAGATGAAGATGGCTCTTTCGCGAGTTCTACAAAAATCGAGAGACTCGTAATACTCAAGATCGAGTTTTTAGACATCATGGATATTCAAATTCTTCAACTTTAATCGTTACCTTTAAATCAAATCACACTTTAATCTAAGTCATCCAAAGAGTTAAACTATGTTTGGGATAGAAGGAAATTCTTTCCAAATAAACACTTATAAAAAATCACATTAGAAATTCGCACTGGACTTTCAACCTAATGTGACGACGGCTTTGATCGCAGTTACGACCACAATTTGCAAGTAAAATCCCTCAGACATCGATGCGGTCTGCGATCGTCAATCACGACATTGATCGTGGTCTGTCCTTGTGCATGTGCAAGGGGCTTTGCTCCCTGTTTCACCTCATCTTGGTTTCAAACATTACTTTTCATTTTGTAATCATTTTAAAATCGACGTTACTGCACATGCGTCATCAAACACTTATAAAAAATCATATCAGAAATTCACACTGGAATTTCAACCTAATGTGACGACCGCTTTGATCGCAGTTATGACCACATATTGCAAGTAAAATCCCTCAGACATCGACCGCGATCTGCGATCGTCAATCACGACATTGACCATGGTCTTTCCTTGTGCATGTGCACGGGGCTTTGCTCCCTGTTTCACCTCATCTTGGCTTCAAACATTGCTTTTCATTTTGTAATCATTTTAAAATCGACGTTACTGCACATGCTTCATCGAACGTGACTTCTATGATTGTCGATCCTATCCATTATCTCCAATCTTCATCTATTGATGTCTACAGCCACTCTTCAAAGTTTTTTGGCACAATTTGCTACGAGTTTTGGAATACTTTGAACCCTTAATATAGTGTCGAAACCACTAAGTACCGTGATCTTGTTTCTGTTTATCTCAAGTGAGATTTGTGTGCACCAAGCTAGCCTTGGTAACACAAGCTAAATAATGCACCATGCTAATGCACCACGTTGACCGTGATAGTACCAGAATAACGTATGCATCAAGCTAGTCTTGGTGGCATGAGATATGATACGCACCAAGCTGACCTTGGTAGCATGAGATGCGACCATTAGATTTAGAATTATAATTGTATTCAACATCAAATGTGAGGATGAAACCCATTATCGGTAGAGGTGTAGTGTTTAACATGTCAAATAAGTTAGCTTGACAAAAGTGTAATGTAAATGTGCCAAGGAGTTTGAAGATTCAATAGAGGTTTACAAAGAACAAATCAAGAAACTCAAAGGATATGACATGGTTTATGTAAAATAAGTCAAAGAATTTGCTAGAGGTTTATACAAAACATAACAAGAAAAAAAAGGATAGCTTGATAGAGGTACTGTTAAATATACCAAATACCAAAGGACTTATAAGAAGTTTACGCAGAACGTGATAAGAGATTGGCTCGATTGACATTGATTTACACATAATATGCCAAAGGTTTGTAAGAGGCATGGTGTTAACATTGAAAATGAGAGAAGCCAAAGGAGCCTTGATAGAGGTGTAGTGTTAAACATATCAAAAGGATTGCAAGAGGTTTACGTAGAAGAATGACTAGTTCGAACAGAGAATTACACATAATATATTGAGACAATGGGGAAAGTTTATCAGAAGTTGTAAGACTAGACATATAAAGGAATTTGTTAGAGATGTAATGTTAACATTGCAAAGTAAAACTTGATAGCAGTGTAATGTTAATTTGTAAAAATGGGAGTTTTCATCAGAGGTTACAAGGCTGAACATGTTGAAACAAAAGTTGTTGAGAACTTATTAGAGGTGTGATAATAACATGACAAGGGATCTCGCTGTGGATAGGAAGTATTTGACATGATTGAAGGGAGTTTTGAGACGATAGGAATCTCATTGTCGGATGTGAAAGCTTAACATGATGAGTGAGATATCATTATTCCACTAGAGAAAGGGTAATCAAAGGAGGACATGATTCTACATGGTATTTAATATACAAAACTCCAGTGTTGAAAGAAAAAATATTCCATTGGAGAATTCATAAGAGAAAGACTTACAAGCTATGAATGTCGACGTTCCATAAAACTCAATTGGGGATGCTGTAAAGTAATGGTAGCAGTTAGAACACACTGCCCTGTACAATAATGGTATCAGTTAAGGCATACTGCATTGTGAAGTCACCACTAATTGTTTTTGGGATGCATAAAGCCAAAAACCCAAAGCCTATCCCCATTTTATAGGTCCCATTTTATAGGACCTGTGGGTGGTGTCTCCTTAGTTCCCAACTGAAACCGATGTAAAACTTTGGAGCCACACACAAATACAACACATTGATCCTATTCATTATCTCCAATCTTTATTCTTTAGCATCTATGGTGAGCTACACTCAAGATGACTGAACGGAACTGAAATCAATTCTCTGTATTGTTCAAAATCTTAAACAATTCTATGATATGGATTGATCTGTTAACTAAAATCATTTTTCAGTTTACAGACACCATATGAATTCCAAATGCTGATTCAGAATCACCATCAGGCAAAAGATCAATTATAGAAAATCATTTCCATTTGGCCATGTTGGCGACAGGAGAAATAGAGTTGGGCTTTTATAGTGCAAGATATTCATCTGGGTAGGGGTTGTTGGGTCAGATTAAGAATTAAGCAGTCATGTCCAGAGAGCAAAACACCAGCTGGTGTTGTTACACCTCGCATCCCCCTAAATTCAAGTTCAAAATATACCAAAAGTACCCTACACCTCATGTCATCACTAGATTCTTACTCTTGAACTTTCGTAACTGTTTGGCAACAGTTCTGTAAATGTTTGGCAACAGCTAGCAGGGGTTTAGCACTTAACACCTGCAAACTCTTGTTGCCAAACAAGGCAGTAATATGTCTTGGACAAATAAGAAACAAATTGTTGCTTCTCGATCTCAAGAAACGATTCAATAAGAAGCAATTTCGTATGCTATTTAAACTTGAATGATTTAATAACTACCATGTGAAATAAGTTCTGACTGCAGCTTCCAATTACAAAATCTGCGGTGATGATCAAGCACTAACTTGCATGTCAGCAGTCCTCTGTTTCATGAAAGGCAAAATGTATCTAAACTGGCTGTCACTTAATAAAATATAGTTCTATTCCTCATATAGCTTCAAAAAAATTATTATAATTAACTGCTGACCAATGCACAAAACCATGAGAGAATCATCCTACTGATCATGATTCATATTTAAATAAGTGAATACATTCAATTTGGACAATGGAAGAGTGTACCTGATGCATTACACCCTGAAGCTTCTGAAAACTGGTAGCCTTTTCTGAAATGTCATCAAAAGAAACAGATGTCGTGCCAGAGCTCTCCTGTGCTATTGGATGATCCATTTGAAGTGTTGGAAGTTCAAAGCCAACATCACCCATTTGAGTGTCATATCTGTTCTCAAGTAGATTTTCCTTGGCTAAAACTTTATTTCGGAAAGCAGGCTGCCGATGTGGATGTTCAGCAATTGTGCTGCTGCATAGTTGCTCTTTTTTATTTAGTTTTTCCATGTCCTCCTCTGATGCCATAACTTTCGGCATATACAGTTGATCAGAAAAGTTCTCCATGCATTGGGTGGGATGATTCAAAATATGATCAGAAGTCTTATAAGATGGGTCCGGAACACTTGAAATTATCTGTGTAACTGGATCTTGATGTGCAGGAAGGACCAAAAAATCCAGCTGTGAGTGAGGGCCTAAACTGTGCGGGTAACTTGATGAAGATCCAGTGAAATGATTTTGCTGTGAAAATTGCTGAGAATATATTTGAGGAGCTAAAACACCTGAATTGGAAATCATCTGATCTGAAGACCGTTTTGTTCCCTTGTCTCCCAATGACAGCTGGCTTGTTATCTGCTTCCACTAAAACAAAAAAGAACATGACAATTTTTATCTCTACCAGTTACAGTAAAGATTTAGTCTGAAACAAAGCTAATTTAAAGACTTAAACATGACATAGTGAAAGTTAAGATTAATTGAGTGGCGATACACTAGTTTTGCAAATTTTTACATGATACACACTTGAAGCTCTAATAAATTTATCCCAAGTCCTCTCTGCACACTCATGGTTACCTGAGTTACATTCCCCTTCAAAACTGTCATATAATGTATCCTGTTAAGCCTACAATTTGCTTGATATGCATTGTTAGTTTACTACTTTTATGCTTAATCTTTTGGGTAGATTGGTTTTTCACATAGCATCTGAGCATGAAGTTACAAGAGATCCTTGGTTCAAACCTTGTCTATTAGCAATTAAACCATTGTTTACGTTTCCAACTTTCTAAGACAGATTTTACTTTGGAGGTCCTTCCACATGGCCCAAAGGCCCACATAAGAGGAAGGATAAGTATTGGAATTTGCTAAGCATAAATTTTGTCGTCTACAGCCCATCAAATTAAAATTTTGGTAAATTGTTTCCTAGCATATCCTTACTTTTTTATTTGATTCCTGAACAAGGTAACCCAAGCTATATGATAATTTGAAGCCTTGGTACTCCACTAGAACTTTTAGGTGAACTTGGTATATGGTACCTTTATGTCAGATGCACCACTTTGATTCAAGTTATATTCATTGCTAATCTGGGTAAGCCCTGGATTGTTTATCCTGTCTCTTCTGTCACACACCTGTTAAAAAAATAGAAGTAATCAATAAAAGAGAACTAAAAAAATGAGTAAAGCTAATCCCAAAAGTTTGTCACCTCTTCTTTGCCTGCAGATTTGTCATGAAGGGAAGCAACAGTTCCTAACCAGTCAGCATAATTTGAAGAAGTTGGCTTATCATGATCAACTGCTGTCATTACGTTTTTAGGTAAAATGTTGGCTCTCGGACAATGAGATTCCAACTTAGCATGTAGCATCCCCAGATCCGAACTTGAAGATTGGAAGCCTGACTCAAAAGCAATTTCCGATCCATACATGGTATTTGATGAAGATGAAAACCATGATAGCTCATCTGCAGTGCCAGTTTGCCCTTGCCCAAATGTGGGTTCCCAGTTTCTACAAAAAGAATAATAATATTAAATGAAAACAAAATCATAAACAAAATGAAAGCTCAATAAAGATGGGATCTCATCTATAAATAAAAAGTTTGGGACCTACCTGAACATTTTGTCAAAATCCTCGAAATTGTCAATATCAGGCCAATCATAATAGGCAAGGTCAGTGTCTCTGTCCTTCTGTTCTCTTTCAAGGAAAGAATGATCAGGAACATCTGGAGAGACAGCCGTGAGCCAGGAAAGGCAGGATTTGTTGTCATTTGTTAAAACACCAGTTCCTAGACTAGGACTTTTTAAGCAGAACATGTTATTATTTGTGTCGGAATTGGATTCATTTACATAAGAATCCAAAGCTCTGCCATCCTTACAAGCTAAAGCAGTGCCCTTTGCAGTTCTCTTGGCATCAGATAATGCTGGAACTACAACATTGGAAGTACAAGAATGTGACCCCTCTAGTATGGATGAGCTTCCACTTTCCATAGGAGGATAATATGTATCATCTTTACCCCAGTGGAGATTTTTAGCTGCAGAACCTCGAGTACACATATTCTTTTCAACTTCATTTTTCACTTCACGCCATGGCTTTTCCCGGGTATCAGCTCGAGCTGAAGATTCATCCAACCGTTCACCACCTTGATGAGGCACTATGTGATCATCACTTTTACCTAAAACATTCCAGTCAATATCATCAAGCTGCAAAAAAAATATCTGTGCAGTTAGCTTCCCTTCCTGTACCAAATTCTGCTGAAATAGTGCAGGTTTCTTAAGAAGTGAAAACAGGAAAATAAGCTGTTGCAACTAAAAACACTAAGGATGAGAATTCTAGAAAAGTGAACCCCCACAATCCCAACAATTTCAGATATACAAGTAGTACCAGACATAAGTATAAGAAGCAGTCTGTTACAATTCAATTTGCATTTGTTAAGAATAGAAGGTGAAAGGGGTTTCAGGTTAAAATCTCTCTTCTTTCCTTAATTTTCTTATCGTACTCTACCATAGTATCAAAATCATCACCAAGTTATGATTCACTCACCATCATTCTCGTAATTACCGCCAACCTTTCCAGCCAACTTAGCTCTTTGTTGTCACCTCCGGAAGCCACTGCTAGCATGTACTTTCAACAACGATTTCCTTCCCCGCTACAACATCATCTTATCATTGCTGTCATCACCTCTATGCCACCATCTTGACGATGCATGTCGCCCAATGTGCTCCGCTAGCTAGACAACATACCATTTTCATTGAGAGTTAATTGAAAAATGCTTACTGAGAACCCCCAAAATAAACCTCCCCAATTCATCTAATCTAGTCTCTGAAGTGTATGAAGAATAAAATACTGATGTTAAACATTTTATGCTTCCAGATCCTCACTATCTAACTGGCTCTGCCAAACTCCAACACCTCTTTGGACAACCTCAAACCAGAACTCAGTAACTCAAACACATTTGTGCTAATATATGTGTTACTAATACATGTCAGTTCCACTATCCGTGTTATTACAATGGCCCTCCCTATTACAAGAAAATCAAACTGCAGAAAACAAGGTCTCTCCAATAGGCAGGATAAGGATTGAATAAAAGAGCACTAGAATCCTGAGAAACCACTCTTTTTATTTATTTTGTGGCAAGTTGATAATTAGGAAACTTTGTAGAGTGTTTACGTTTCCCCCCATGATTTTTGTCTTTTCCTTAAAGATATAAATGGTGGCCCTGACCCCCCAAAAAAAAAACACCCCCAACAAAACACGCTACCACACTCCATTAATAAGTAGGTAGTTTAGCAGCGGAGCATACATGCATAAAGAATGCATGTTGCAAAAGAAAACACTCTCCTTACTGAGATAGAAATACCATAAACAAATATGTAGTTCGAAAATTAGGCTGAGGAGAGGTGTGTGGGGGCTGGATCTACACATCACTCTATACCAGCATAAGAGGCCCTCTCATGTTATCCTTGAAATTTCCATTCTTCTTTTTCTGCTCTTTAACCTCCTCTTCTGTTCTCTCTGATTTGTTTATAGTAACTTCTCCTCTATTTTCTCGTTGATTTAAAATTGTACATCTGAATCAAGTTTATATTTTTTTAGAATGTTTTGTTATTTATGTCTCATCTTTTCTTGTTTCTGCTTCTCCTCTCTTTCAAAGTTGTCACCATACACACAATTTCTACAGTTTTATGTATGGTAGATATCAAAATGTCAACTACATTATTCTCAATTTGCACAGTTCTAGAACTTCCTCATCTGACCTAAGGGTGAGTTCAGTCAACAAGTTCAAATTGACTTGACTACACCAAGCTATTCTTTATCCTTGTTTTAAAAAACAATGTGGGTTTAAGTGCTTATGCTAGTGCCTAAAGCGAAGAACCCAGAAGGAAGTAAAATCAAAACAGCATGTAAGACCAACACAGCCTAGGTAGGCGATTAAAGCATTCGCCTAGTTGTTCTCCCTGATCACCAACATCAAACATTCGGGGACCAATTATTGACTTCATTCATCAAATAAACTAATTCCAACTACTACTTTTACTCCAGTAGTATGAAGGCTTATTCTAGAACTGTTTATTCTAATATATTATTTGGCATTTGATTCAAATCTCGACAGCTATACCAAGTTTTAATTTCTATGTCAGACTAGCTAACACTATGAATTTGTTTAGCATCAAAACGCATCAAAACTAGTTAGGCATCTCCAATATGCTTCAACATATTTTGAATTTTATTTGTTCTCTTTCAGAAAGTCCCTAGCAATTTCAGGCAGGCCAGCCAAGCTTCAACTATTTGGTAGAGATTTTCAAGATTTAGCATGTTATCATTACTTCACGTAGAAACAAAATATTAGATTATATAACTTTTGCTAAATGACCTCTATGCAAGTTTTTTTTAATGCTAGGTACCCTAGGTTTTGTCCAATAAACACAGATAGTAGGTGATCTTGTGGTGATCTCTTACATGCACTGAATCAAGCTGGGATCCTGATGGCATGACTTCCAAAAATCTTACAATGATTATCATACCAAATTTCCTGCTCTAATCTTTTTACAAATGTGACCTCCCAAACTAACTTTACATTGTTCTATCTAAAACACATAATTATACTCTATGATGATGGTTCCGAGTTCATCTAAAGCAAAACATGGTATTAGTAAAAGATTGATTTTTCCTCTTGTTGATGCATTCATCAAGATACTTGGTATTGCAGTAGGACACCCATAACATAATATGGTGGTGATCCACGACTAGTTGATGGGCATGTGTACTTGACGTTGCTGCATAGCTTTGGTAGCCATTTGCTTAACAAACCACTTGGTCATCTTTCTAGATAAACAGTCAGGAATGCATTCATTTAAACCTTTGAGGGTCCAATAGTGAAAAGAAATGGATGTTGTCAGAGTTACTTTTTCATATTGAGGATTAGATTGTTCTTTTACATATCCCTCCAATCTCATGCAAAATCAATTTATATTTGTCCTTATCAACATCTACTCCAAAGATAACCACACCTACTTTAGTTAAGCACTAATCAATGAAATACATGGGATTTACTCACCATTCATTTTAAAAAAAAAAAAAAATCTACTCCCAAGATTCTTCATCCATTGATGGAAATTGGACCACTACCAATTTGCATTCAGATTCTGTGTTTTCTAAAAGATTTACTAAGTAATGGCTGTTCCGAATTCCAAACAGGCTCTCTGCCTTTCCCGTATTTTGTTCCTCTAAGCACTGATGTCAGCTGCGTCTTACTCGAACGCCAGAATTTCACTATGATCCTGTCTAAGAATCTAACTCCATTAATTGCCAAAATTGATAGGAAATCAGTCCTGAACCCTATCATTTACACTTTCTGTTTAGACATCTATATAGAATAGCTCACAAATTTATTCACAACTGATTGTACTGTGCACGCACATCTTCAGTATCTGCTAGAACGAATCCATATAAGTGCTAAAACACAGCTCGTTCACATCATTGCAACTGTAGTCTTCCAACTTTTCTCCAAAGTGTGGCACCTCTGTGGTCAATAATACAGCCATGTTCTTTTAAGAAAACCCAGCGAGAGAAAGCTGTTAAGGTTATAACTGATATAATTGCGATTATCTAATCCTTTCATTTGCAGTACCGCTTATACCTCCAAATCTTTTCTGATAGGGTTTAATTCAAAGATATCAAACTCTCTATTAATAATCCATATTTTTCAAGGACCATACACAAAAAATCAGCTCATCTCAAACCCTCGAACATGCCAACTCTACAATAACTAAACAGACAAGGAAAATTTTAATTATAGGAGCATAAAAATGAAATCTTTTCTAACCTCCGCCAATTTCCAATCTGACATCCCCTTAAAATACATTTATCCTGGCCCAAAACTGTACAAATCCATTGGATCTGGTCTCATATTTATTTCTCCACCCTAAAATCAATTAAAAAAAAAAAAAAAAAAATCTCATTCCTCACACCAAAATAGTATAAAAAAGAATCCAACAAATCCAAATCCTAACAAAACCAAGCTAAAACCACCAGAATAAAGCTTACAGAAAGATGAAAACCTCACCAGATTCGGAATTCGGCGGTGCGAAATCAGCGCAGGAAGCAAAGAGCAAAACCCTAACCCTAGATCTCGCACGGAATCCTCGCGTCCTGCTTCTCTCTCCCCTCTCTCTCGATGCTTCTCCGGCCTTGGATTTCACTGAAGCTAGCTGCTGTTGTTTCGTTGTTATCCTCTATATTTTTTTTAATTTTATATGTTTATATTTTTTTAATTTTAACTCTCGAGGCGGGCGGAGCCCCTTGACACGTGCCAACGTGGTGGGCAGGAGGGCGGGTCCCACACACGAGCAATTCGTGGCTGAGGGGAGAGGAGCGGGATCCGATCACTTCCTCGTTTCTTATTGGCTGGGGCCAGCCACGGGCTGCCTTGATGCCGCCACGCGTCCCGAGCGGGGCCCTCGGAAGAGAACTTGTGGACGCGAGCGCTTTGAGGCTTCTGAGGTGGGCCCCGCCAAGGGGGCGAGGGTCTCACGTCAGCGATTTATGGCCAGTACGGACCCAAACGGGTGGCCGAGATTTTATAGCAGCAAGATTTGGGTTCGGTTTGTGCCTAAAGTGGGCATGGCTTAAGATTTTTTTTTTTTTTTTTTGGGTAGTATCTTTCGAGTTGCCCCCAATTGCAACTAGCAGTTTGGTATAAAGCAATCAGAGGGTACTAAAAGATTCATATTGCATCAATGCACTGAAAAAATCTGTTAAATTTGAAAGTTCATTAATTTTTTTTATTTTAATCAAATTAGACATACATATTTTTTTTTTTTTTTGTAACATTACTCAAATTAAGTTCTTATAGAGTATCAAATTCAAAACCTCTTACAAATTGAAAGAATATAATACTACTAGAGTAAAGTCTCATTGGCTTGAAAATTTATTATTTGCCAACGGAAACAGTGTATTGTTGTTTTCTTTTGTTTTGAGTCATAACAGTTGTAAGGATTATTGCCTCTTATACAGACAAACTCACTTTCTCTTGAATTAGAAGAATGAAAGATTGGGAGAGAATTTTTCCATATGGAACTTGTACAAATATATTATAAAAGTGCATTTGCATAACAACTCGAAATTGGAGAGTAATTTTCTTTTTTTCTAATCAAACTCACCCTTTTAATATTATCCAAATTGAGTACATATTTGAATTCGAATTAATAACTTCTCATAAATTGAAAAGTGATGATGTTACTGAAGACAAGGCTCATAGGCAAAATTTGTAGTTACTTTTTACTTTAGGTGATGGTTTGAACGTAATACTGTTGAGCCTATTTACTACAGTCTACATGGGCCAAACAATCTGCAACCTGGCTTGGGCAAGACCCAAGCCCAAAGTCGTCTCACAAGAGCGGCCATGAAGGAGGAAGCACTTAGGGGCACCCTTCATAACTGTGTTCTCAGCCAATCTCTTGAAAACACCTGAGTTATCCTTCATGCTGCCTTCTATATGAGGGTAATGATAAAGGCACGCCCCAAATACTAAGGGCACACTCTACTCCAATAAATTTTAGGTACAAATTTGCCATTATTTTCTTAGCTAAGTATATTCTCTTCGTCAATATAGTTATAAGAGGTTAGGATTAGAATTAGGTGGGGGTGGCTGCAACAATGAGTAGAAGGAGGTTTTTTTTAATTTTATTATTATTATTATTATTATTATTATTTTTTAGGGGGGGTGTTCAAAGGGAGGGTGAGGGAAGAGAGGGGCATCAACCAAAAGGGCGACAGTGAGTGGAGGGGCTCTAAGGGATTAGAGTTAAGGCGAAGAGAAAGGGAAGGTGAGAGGGAGGAGAGAGAAGGTGTAACTATGTCACGCCCCGCCTTTTTTTTTTGAAATAAACCGGTGGGTGGAACCCCTCCGTGTTCCATTAGCAAGTGGACAATAGAACCATACAAAAAGTAACAGAGTACGATCACTCATATGAGCGATTCTCATACTACATTAATTGCAAAAATCCAAAAAAAGAAAGAAAAGAAAAGAAAAGAAAGAAAATAAATGATACATAGAAGCGACAATAGGTCCAGTCAGCGGTGCTTCTCATAAGGATTCTTTCTCCATGTCTTACTAGATCAAGTGTGGCCGGGAGAATCCAGGTCATTTTCGGAGGAAACCCCTGAAATATGTATGCGCTCCTCATCGAATGGTATATCTATCCAAAGAAAAAGGTCATGCATGATCAAGCGAGTGCAAGTATGTAATGAGCGAGCAATAGAATTAAAAATTCTATTATTTCTCTCCAACCAAATGTTCCAACATAAAACTGTTGTTAGGGTTCTGGCTTGTGTTGATGGTTGGCTAACTAGACCTAGTCCTCCCCTATGTAATTTTCTTCCTCCATGTTTAAATTTATCCCAAGACATCTTGCACAGCGAATCCAGAGATGATTAGTGAAGCTATATTTTAGCATTAAATAATTGGTGGATTCTCCATCTTCACTACATAGAACACAGAAATTGGGTCCTGACCATCCACGTCTTTGTAGTGCTGGCCATGTGAGCAGCGCATTTTTATGGATTAGTCAAAAAAATATCTTAACTTTCAATGGGCATTTTATGTTCCATATCCAATATGTGTCCTTAGAGTTGACTCCACTGTTCATAAACTGCTGATATGTGGATTTTACCGAGAATACTCCATTCTTATTCCATCTCCATATGGGTTGATCCTTGTTTGTCCCAGGTGGTGTTATTTTATTTAGAAAAGTCCTTATTTCACGGATCTGTGATTCCTCTAGTATTGACATAGGATATGTTAGATTCAGTTGCTATCTCGCTCTTCCCCAGTGGGAGGCAACTACTGCATTCTTATCTAAGGATAATTCAAATGCTGCGGGAAACAAGATTTTTAGGGGGAGTTGTGTACACCAACGATAATGCCAGAATGTAATTTTTCAACCGTTTTCTAGTCTAAATTGCAGGCTAGGCCATATGATGTGTTTGGTCTTGATCATCCCTTTCCAGAAGTAGGAAGAATTTATGGAAGTTCTGTCCGTTGCATACCATGTATCTTTACGGGAACAATATTTGGCATGCATGAGTTTCTGGAGGCCCCCTCAGGGCGAGAGATTAGGTGCCACCACTATTTAGCCAATAGGAATAAATTGAAAGTTTTCAAATCTCCCGCAGATTTAGGTCTGCATACATACTTCCAAGAAACAAGATAATATTTATTGGAATTGGCTATCCCATTCCATAGAAATCTCCTTCTAATGTAATCAATTTTGTTTCTGACCCATCATGGTAATAGGAAGAAGGACATATAGTATAGGGGGAGAGATGAGAGGACTGCGTTTAGTATGATAACCCTACCTCCTAAAGATAATAGCCCCCCTCTCCAGCAATCTAGTCTCTTTTCGAAACAATCCAGCAGAGAGTACCAATCTTGTTTGGAGAGCTTTCCTGGCTTGATAGGGATACCCAGGTATTTCATTGGGAAACCTCATTCCTTACACCTGAAGATCTCTAAAATAAAATTCATAGTAAGGTTCTTATTTCCTAGATAGATTAGGGAACTCTTGGAAAAGTTGATCCTCAGTCCCGACCATGATTCAAAACCGCGAAGTCCCCATTTGATGTGTATTGCCTCACAAAGATTATCACCTCCAAATATGAGTGTATCATCTGCGTATTGGAGATTGATATGTGATGTGGAGGTGGAACCTGCGAGGCCTTTTATTATGCCTGCATTTTCCATCTTTCTGAATATCAGTTGAGGCCATTAGCTACGAGAGTAAACAGAAGAGGGGAGAGTGGGTCGCCTTGTCATAACCCCTCCTGAGTACTATTTCCTTTCCTACTACCCCATTAACTAATATCTGTGTTTTGACAGTTGTGAGCCATTCCCTTATCCATGAGACCCATTTTTCTCCAAAACCATGGAGGCGTTAGACCTCAAAATCGAGTTTGAGGATGTACCCATTCAACTTGGACTTTTTTGCAATGGTGAATGATCTCATGTGCTGTTGCTACGCCCTCCAATATGTTCCTCCCGCGATAAACCCAGTCTGATAATCCCCAATCATAGTCTGCAATTTGGGTGCTAGTCTGTTGGAAAGGATTTTTGTAATGATTTTAATAGAGCAATTACTAATGCAATGGGGCTGTAGTCCCCGATTCACTCTGCCTGATCCTTCTTGGGTATAAGTGTGATGAGTGAATAATTGATTCTGTCAAGTCTGATGGAGTTTTGGTAGACTTCCTCGATCACTCTTTTAAGATCAAATCTAATTGTCTCCCAGAAAGTCCTGTAAAAGAACATAGGAAATCCATCCGGCCCCGGTGCCTTTTCAGACCCCAATTCCCAAACTGCATGCTTAATTTCTTCTTCTTAGATCTCTAGCTCCAATTCGTGTAAGTTCGGGCAGATGGGCCAGGCATTCCTCTGTATTTGCAACCTGAATAGGTTCTTCGTTCCAAAAAATTTTTTAAAATGATGATATATATAGTCTTGTAATTGGGGTCCTCAGATAACTCCTTCCTCTGATTGTAATTCATCAATCTTATTGATTTTGTTGTTCATGCAAGCATATTTGTGAAAGAATGCAGTATTAGCATCCTCTTCCTTTAACCATTTGCATCGTACTCTTTATTTCCACATTATTTCCTCGTTTCTATAGATTTCTTCTATATTTTTTTGGAAATCTAGTAATTTAGAGCTCTCTTCCTCACTGAGAGATCTTGTCTCTTCATGTTTCTCTAGAGTGTCTATTTCTTCTAGTAATTTATTTTTGTGCTCTTGTGATAAAAAGCCATGTCTTTTCTCCCATCTCCATAATATTCTGCAAAGACGCCGAAATTTAATACATATGTTGCTCGTAGTATCTGGTCCCGAGGTCTGTTGTGACCAGCTCTCTTTGACGAGTTTATGGACCTCCTCATGCTCTAGCCACCATTTCTCAAAATGGAATCTTCTTTAATGTGTTTGATGTGCTCTAGATTCTAGGCAAATTGATACATGATCAGAAGTGATGTGCTCAAGTGCTTTGAGATTTGAGAGGGAAAATTGCATATCCTAGTCCTGGCAAATTAGTACCCTGTCCAATTTTGCTAAGTTTGGGTTTTTCCTCATGTCCGACCATGTAAATTGACAGTTGATCAATGGAGGTCGGTAAGCTGAAAAGCTGAGATGACCTCATTGAACATCTCTCTGTCTCGTGGGTGACGGTCCGTTCCTCTTCTTTCGTGAACGAATCGATTGATATTGAAATCCCCTCCTATGATCCCAGGAGAGTTCCATCTACTCCTTATATCCCTAAGTTCCTCCCAAAAAAGAGGACGGGAGTGGGTGTCATTAGGTCTATAGACTACTGTGATTGTTTGGATCCATCCATCAGAGAGTCTCTTCATCCTTACTGAGAGGGAGAACTGCCCTTCCCATGTGTCTATTAGCGCAAACTTGTAGTTATAGCCGATTAAGAGCCCACCTGATGCACCACAGGCATTTTTATAATGGAATTTAAATGAGCTGTTGAGACCAATAGATTTTAGCATTTTCTGGGATGGATCAGTTACTTTGGTCTCTTCCAAACAAACTATATCAATTTTGTTATTTCGGATGACTTCTGCGACCATGCGACGTTTGATTGGGCTACCAAATCCCCTAACATTTCAGAACATACAGTTCATTGGATTCTGTTGAGATAACTTCTCCATATCCGATGGGTATTAAACCCTCGGGTTATTCTCTTCCCTAAACTTAGTTAAGTCTAACGATCTAAGTTGTAAAATAATATTATTGGTCTCTATATCCTCTTGTCCCATATCAATATCACATATCTTGGCCGTAGAGATTAACTCAGTATCGGAAATTAATTTGAGTATATCAAAATTTAATTGAGAAGTACCTGGGGTGAGTTCCGAAATGAGTGCTTTGCGTCTGGCAGCTGATATTGCAATCTGGCCAGCTTTATACTGTTGGCCTCCCCTCTTCTCCTCCAGTCTTCTGCTCCTTCTGTTTGAAGTGATTTCAGGAATTATTTGTATTTTGCGGCTCCCCTCTTCCTGTTATGAATCTTTGTTTGTATCATCTATGACTGGTCCTGTGACTTCTTCTTGCCCTGGCTCCTTTGCTTGAAGTGTATCCATTAGGGGCATGGTTAAGTTTTCTGGAGAAGTTTCATGTATGGCATGGGTACTGGATGGGATCAGATTTTTTTTCCTGTCTCGTATCCTCTTTGGGAGATGGGAGGTCTGTCTGTGGCGTGTCTTTATGGGTATTCATGTTTGCTCCCCCTTCATCACGTTCTCTAGTAATTTTGCTATTGTGTTCTGGATAAAATCTTTGTCCAGATTTTTGAGGTGTGTGAGGAGGCCCAAACAATCACTAGTAGTTGTATTGGAGCAGCCTTCAGTATTCGGGTCCAGAGAGTTCATTTGGGCTTCCCTTATATTTAACTGGGCCTTGTAGCAATTCTCTACTCCACTATGTTTATTTTGCATTTGATCTTCTCCTGAGATATCTTGGATTTTTTTGCCTTTAAAATGGGCCCCCTTACCCCTGATACCAGAGTCCTTTTCTCCCCCATGTTTATTGGAGCCCGAGCCCGTCTCTCGGCTCATTAAATGTGGGCTGACCTCTTTTTCTCCTCGAGCCTCCCCCTCCCCCACTCACATTAATTCTCCCCTGTCATATGCTCCTTTCTCCTCCTCGGGCGGCGTAAGCGTCTCCTGTTTTCCCCCTGAACTCCTGATCTCCTCCGAAGCTCCTTCTCTCCCATTGCCTTGAATGAACTCCTCTGACCGTTCTGTAGCACGTACCAGTCGCAATAAATGTGATTCTCCTCCTCCTCTCTCGAGCTCTGGTTTTGGCTCCTGCCAGCCCCCTGCTCTCCATCTCCTCATCCATCTCCGAAGGGTCCCCTCGTTCTTTATTCTGGATTTCCCTCTTTGATTGTTTCCATTTCGACAGGTCTAAGATGAACCTACCCCTGGAGTCTCGGCTAATGATGTGGAGGTTGGATCCTTGTTCATCGATTTGCGAGGGTGTCCTGAGCCTCCTTCTGTGGGGTGTCCTCTTGCTTACTGACGATCTAGTCTTTCTGGCTGACATGTTTGTCTAGGGTTCTTACCCAGAGGGTTTTTCATGTTGTCATTCTCAATTTGAGATTTGGGTTTTTTCCCTCTGAGATCCAGCGGTCCCTTTGGTCCAATCGGTTCATCCGTACACCCTTTGGGCAGATTTTTCACAACTGTCATGTTTTGTCCATCAGATCCAAGCCCAGGTTCGACCCTCTTCCACGTGAAGCTTCTCCTCGGATCGGTGGGGGGGACAGTGACGCCGCACGGCGGTTGGTCGGTTGCACTGGTCATGCCGATTGCAGGTGCTGCTACACCCTCCACCGTGATCGAAAGTCGACACTCCGGTGAGGTATGGTCTATCCTGTTGTAGATACCAAAAAAAAAAAAAAAAAATTATTTTTGCTAAGTGGGCACACCCACGGGTTGCAACCCGCGGGGGCGATCCCGCGGGTGGCACGATCCCACAGGTGCCAACCCGCGGGTTGTTTTCCGTATTTTTTTCTTCTTCTTTATTTCCCGTTGATTTGTTTCCTATTTTTGGACTGATAATCCGTGATCCGATTTTTCAGGAGAGAATTGAGCCGGATTTGGAGCTTCTTCGGTCTATAAAACACAGGAATTTATCCGGAGAGAGGACTTTTGGATTGGAAGACTTTGGGACGATTACGGGCGAGCTCGTGAGATCAAGGAAAAGAGCAGAGCCATCTTCTCCTGGTCGGACGGTCAACGGAGGCAGTAGCAAGACTCCACCGCCACCCGAACCCACATAAAAAAGGGAATAAATTAATATTCTCGTTCTTGTTATTTCTCGATATTTTTTGTAATTTCAATTTCGTTGTAATTCAAATAATTTTGCAATGGAATCAAAGATGCAATTTTCGGGCGTACAAGAACTGGCGACCACAGTGGGAGCCCATCTGTTTACCACAGAGAATCTGGTGGCGCAGTCCGACCGGGTGCCGATTGGCTCAATGGTTGAGACGCTGGTCATAGAAGTTGACCAGCAAAAATATGAGGAATTTCTTTCCTCCTCTGATTCGGAGCCTAGGCGTCATCGCCGGGTGACGATGAAAAAAGGTGAGGCGTCATCGCCCACCGGAAATCAAAAAGCGTCATCGCCTATGAAAATTTACGAGGCGTCATCGCCCGTTGAAACTTACGAGGCGTTATCGCCCGTTCCAAAGTCAAGCCAAAAGTCAAACCAGTCCCTGATCCACTCTCAGAAGAGAAACTTGAGGCGTAAGGCCCAGCGGGCCCGCCTCAACAGTGCCTCTGGAATATTGCGGTCAGAAAATCCAGATCAGGAAACATCGGGAAGAAAAAATTCCAAAAATGAAAATCCGCAGGCGGAACTGCGGGTTGCACCGCACGGGGGCAACCCCGCGGTTGCAACCGCGGGTGCAAACCCGCGGTTCCAACCGCGGGTTGCACCCGCCACGGTTCCAACCGCGGGTTGCACACCGCAGGTTGCAACCCGTGGGTTGCATTCTGCAGGAAAAATCAAGGGTTGGTTCTGGTGTCTATTCGGGCACACGCGCAGTGAGCACACAACGCACATCTAACTTTTTGGTTACTCTCTCAGGTGTACCATCCCGTTCCTCTACAAACAAATATAAGGATGTGCTCATGAACTCACCTGAGGATAGGTCTTCAAATTTCTCTTCGGATGAACATATTCATGATAGAATCCTCCAAATCCCGAAGAACAAGTCAGATGCGTGCGAGGCCCGTACAACTGCGCAGGCCAGCACACACTCCAGAAGAATCCGCAGAAGGATTGGAGAACAATCTGATTCGGGAAAAGAGCCCAGCCCTGAAATATTGCAAACTCTCCAGTATTATGAACCAAGTTTGCGACGCAAGCGGCGTCAGGTTGCAAATAGAGATAAAGAAGTATCTCAAGACTTGAGAGAATACCTCAATTGGAAGAAGAACTCTGTACAGAATACTCCTCAATGCCAATGCGAACAGTTAATCTCAACTGTTCTATCAAACTGCGAGTGCCATCCGAGACGGTCCGTTTTTGAGCGGATCACCGAATCCAAAAGAATACGGACAGTAAAGAGAGTGTGCTCTGAAACCGATCTACCTGCCGCCTCATCATATATGGTTAATAAAGGCAAAAAGGTGGTCGGAAACAACTCTTCGGATAAGGAAATCACTCCAGGATCAAAAGGAGTTTCTATCGAACTAGAGGGCGCGCTTCTAGAAGAAGTCTCTGAAAGGCTTGAGAGACAAGAAAAACGTCTCGAACAGCAAGAGGAGACCATAGAAGAAATGAAAAAACTTTTAATTGAGTTGCTGGCTCAAACTAGGAGGAACCAATCCTCGTCGTCCATTTCTGGTCGGCAGAAAGGAAAACGACCCTTCCAAATAAATGAAGACAGCAAGGACGAGGATGAAGAAGTGCCTTCTCATTCAAGAGAAGAAGAGGAAGTGAAGGTTATCATTAACCCTCACGTGGAAAAAATAGAGAAGATGGAGAATCAACTACAAGCTCTTCTTCATCGAAAGAAACTGCAAGAGGTGGGGGTAGTCCGTCCTTATCCCATAGAATGGGAGACCGTGCCTTACCCTACAAAATACAAACCGTTGAACTTTCAGTCATTCGACGGTAAAGGTTCGCCACAACAGCACATCTTCTACTTCCTCTCGCAGACAGGACATCTCATGGGGAATGATCCGACCATGACTAAGATATTTGCGAGTACTTTACGGGGGCCCGCATTTACCTGGTTCATGCAGCTACCCCAAGGAACAATTAAATCTTGGGCTGATGTAGAACGTGAGTTCCTAACCCGATTCTTTGAAGATGATAAAGAAGTCTCCAAATTATCCTTCCTAGCGGCGAAGCAAGAAGAAGGCGAAACGGTCAAAACTTATGTCGAGCGGTTCCGAGAACTTTCTGTTCGATGCCCATATGGCATGACGCATGACACGCTTGTGGAAACTTGCAGACACAACTTGTTGACCGATATCTTAGACAAGATGGGCTCGGTCGAATCCAAATCATGGAAAGATCTGCTTAAGCAAGGTGAACAGGCCGAAGAAATACTTCGACGTCTCGAAGAACAACAGTCTGCAACTGGAGACGGTACAAATGAACCTCCATTCCAGTTTTCCCGTTCCAAAGGGAAAGACATAATGGCAATGGCGGTAGAACGTACACCGAAGCAGAAAAGATGGCCAACTACAAGCAACACAGCAAAGTCGCCCAGACTTCAAAAGCGGTATTCATTCAAGGATGAACATACTGCTACTATGTTCAATCTGCTCAGCAAGCGCAAGATGCTCAAGTTGCCGGAGAGCAAGAGGCCTGAAGAAGTAGGGAAGACTAACGATCCGAATTACTGTCTGTACCATCGGATTGTAGGTCACCCCACAAAAAATTGTTTTATCTTAAAAGATAAAATTCAAGCGTTGATTGACGCTGGAGCAGTTCAGCTCAAAACTGAACAAACTCAAACGGGAAGAGAATAAAATTCTCTCCAACCCCACCATGCTGGGGGTAAAAAGCATGAATCACCCTAAGCTGTTAAGGAAAAGGGAAGAAGAAAAAATTTGACATTTAAGCCCAAACGAGATCCTCGACAACTCACCATGCTGAGGGGAATAACATGGCTAGTCCGACTCAAACGGTAGTTGGTAAAGGCAAATCAAACCCGTTGATAGCTGGGGGTTTGCTAAAAATCTTAATCAGATAAATCTCCTGTCACGTTAAGATTTCACCTCTGACAGCAAAACTTTTCTTGTCATTTTGCTCCAACAGAGTAAGCGACACTCTAAAATATTTGTCAAGTTAAAATCATACCTCTGACATCATAATTCAAAATCAAAAGAGATAAAATCCTAATTAAATCGATCCCCTGTCACGTTAAGATTTCACCTCTGACAGAAAAGAAAATTCACACTTCATCAAGTCCAACATTGCAACCTCTGATGAACGTGCTTTTGATATCGTTAAGTTGAAAATCACCTCTGACAAAAATCATCTCTCTATCAAGTTAACAGTTATCTCTGATAGTCCGATTCCAAAACTAAATACGTTAACCATCACCTCTGTTTAGTCAGCTTGTCCCTATCACGACCAGATCCTCTGAATAGGTTAAGCTCCAAGACACGTTTAATGTCACATCTGTCTTTTCCTGATTCGTCATACTAGATGTCACTGAACGGTTAGGATTAAAATAAGCACGTTAATATTATACCTCTGCTTGACCTAAAATAAGCATGTTAACATTATGCCTCTGCTTGTCCTCTAATGAGTACGTTAAAATCATACCTCTGCTTGTCATTGAATAAATGAATATGTTAACAGTTATCTTTATCGACCAAATCTTTTAAAAGGTCTATAACCAAAATTAAAGAATCCAAAGTATTTCGAAATTCAGTACGGTTCAATACAGAACTTCGAAAACTTTGGAGGGGGTTATGTAGATACCAAAAAAAAAAAAAAAGAAAATTTTTTTGCTAAGTGGGCACACCCGCGGGTTGCAACCCGCGGGAGGATTTCCCTCCTGGTTGTCTGATCGCTGATATCCATCACATGAGCATATTTAGCTAGTAATTTGCTTATATCGGTCATGTTCCAATGATGCAGCGGGATGCCATGAATTGCTATCCATGCCGTAACTGAGAATAAGTAATTCTGGGAATCTTCATCCCCTCTCCACCCGAGAACTTTGAATTCGGCCCCCGTTGTCGGGCAAATGATCACTTGTTTGGCTAATGCAACAGCTAACCCTTCCTTTGACGGGAATTGGGATAAAAATTTGCACCCTTTCTTATCCAATCTCCAGGGATGGTTTCTGAATTCAGGGGCTAAAGATTTTAGTGTATCTATGATGTCCACCCCTGTTGGGTTGCCTTTTCATGGATATATCACCCCTACCGTCCTGTTAAGCAGCATTTTTCGGCCATGGTTGAATCCGATATTGGAATGAAAGCCACTGGTTTTGGTTGTGTGTTCTTCGTGACTGTCTTCAAGTTTTTTTGGGGTAGGGCTGCTTGTTGAGATGGTTCTTTGTGTTTCAGTCCATTTCCAATTCGGGATTTTCCTTGGACCCCCTCCTTCCTGGCTGGTGCTATTGGACACTCTCCAATTCGGTGCCCCAATACTTTGCAGAATCTACATCTGATGAACGGGCATTCATCCTTAAAGTGTCCTAGTTTCCCACATATCCAGCATGCCTCGGGGCTACTGGGTGTTGGATTTCTAGCCAGGGAGTGTTTCCTTTTCTTCCCTCCTCTGCTATTTTGTGCAGAGTTAGTGCGGGATTTGACTGTTTGCCACTTGCTCTGTTGCTCAGTTTCTTTCTTGAGAGTAGTAGAGGACTCTCCTCTAGCAGCTGCAAGAAGTGCAAGTACTTCTTCTCCAGAATATGAGCTTTTACAATTGATGTGAGGGTAATTGTTGGGGGAGAGCACCGAAGAAGAAGAGGGATGAACCCTCTTCACCGGCGGCTCTCTTACCACCTCTGACCAACTTTTCCTTCTGTGTTTCGGATTTTTGTCCTCTTCACTAGAGACCTCCTCTCTGTTTTTCCCCCGACCCAGCCAGCCCCATCCAAAATCCATCGGAGTTGGTGATGTGGTTGCAGGTCGCCCCCGGCCTTCCACCTTGCCCCCGAGTAAACGCTGATGATGAGAGAACTGAGGCAAAAATGTGCTCAACCCCCAGCTGCCTTCGTTGCTCCCTCCTTCCTGTTTTTTTTTTTTTCTTTGACAGAAAGGAGAAAGGTTGAAACTGGAGTAAAGGAAAGGAAGGTTGAAACTAGAGTAAAGGAGAGGGAGGAGCTACTCGGAAGACTGGTGAGTGTTGCTCTTCTTGGTATTGCCGGAGTTGCCTTACCTTACCGTCGGAGTTGCCTTACCTGAACGCCGTCGCTATTTATCACGCCCCGCCTTGATATACAGTAAACGAGCGCATATGGGTACCGACAATACAATCAGTTTTGAATATGCTAAAGCCTTCGTAAGATAATAAGAGTTAAAATATTCTATATTAAATACGGATTCCTCCCCTAAAAAAACTAATTATGATTATTTAATGACTTCATTGGAATTATTATAAATTACTCTAACTCTTATCTCATATCTGATATAGGATTATTAAGCTAGTGTATTGCATTCTCTATCTTTTAGGATCAGACGTTCTCATCAGAGGGACACAGTAACACATTAAAACTTCACCAAGTGGCGTGGAATTTTAGAGGGGGCCCCATGGATTTCTAGAGGTGATTCCCCCTGGATCCATATGGCGCTTAGTTCCACAAACATTGGGCTAGTGCCTGACTTCAATACCTATCACGCCCCGCCCCGATATATGGACAATCATTCGGCTAGTGCCTGACTTCAATACCTATCACGCCCCACCCCGATATATGGTAAACGAGCACATATAGGTAGCGACAACATATTCTGTTTGAATAATTTAAAGTTGCCTGCAGGATGACAAGAGATAAAATAGTTTATAGGTAGCGACAACATATTATGTTTGAATAATTTAAAGTTGCCTGCAGGATGACAAGAGATAAAATAGTTTATAATCAGACAATAATTTCTCCACAAAAATGCTAGCTACGATTACTTAATGACTTTATTGGAATTATTGTAAACTACTCTAGCTCTTGTCTCACATCCAATGTGGGACTATTGAACTAGGGTATTACAAACTACCCCAGCTCGAATAGTTTCACATTAGATGTGAGATAATAATTAATATAGTTTAATAATGATTCCCATAAATCCACAAATTAATCTTAACTAGTCTTTTTGAGGGAGGAATCCGTGACTAATTATAAACTATTTTAATTCTTATTATTCTACATGTGGGTTTAGTATATTCGAACTGAATATGTTGCATGTACCTATTGTATATACTCGTATACCATATATCAAAAACGAAAACTGGGAGTGACAAGTATTCATAAGTGCCACGTGGAACTAAGTGCTACACGAAATAAAGTGCCACACAGAACAAAAGTAGGTGCCATCTCTTGAATCTATAGGAGCAACCTCTAGAATCTATGGGGGCCACCCTAGAACCCCATATGACCAGTTGAAGTGTTAATTTGTTATTATGTCCCTCTGACGAGTATGTCAAATCCTAAAGGGAGAAGAATGTAATACTTATCTTGAATAGCCACCATATGGGATATGAGACAATAACTGATATAATTTATAATGATTTTCCTGAATCTATAAATTAATCACAGTTAATATTTTTGAGGGAGAAATCTGTGGCTAATTGTAAACTATTTTAAGTTTTGTTATTCTATCTTACCAAGACATCCAATTCTCCATCCTACTGAGATTTCAAACTCTCAATTCCAATAACTATATCAACCAATATACGTCCATCTACCATAATCCGGAGTTGGACCTTGTGTCCCTGAGCTGGGTGGAGGAAGGAGTACGTTTTGCCTCTCAAAAGAAATGCATAGACTGCAGGGAGGGAAGTGAGTCAATGCATGGGGAAGAGGAAGGCCCACATTGAACCCGACGCCTCCAAAGAGACATCCTATAGTCACCTCGGGACTGAACACACCCCAATTGAAGCGAGTCAAAACTCTGGGCAGCTGGACCAGGTGGAAAAGGAACAGGATAATGGGTCGGGTCAGCAGGAGGATTCTAGATCCTAAGCATACAATAGGCCGAACTGCTCAGTAGGAAAAACTCTAGAAAGTGGGGGAGGCCCATCGCTGAGGCTGGACCATGCACAAGCCATCTCCAAATTCTTTGATAAGGTTAGAGAGCTTGGTCTACAAGATGAGTGCAATGCATCAAAATCATCAAAAAATTAGGTCTCCGCTCCATGATGCCTAGTCTTGATAAGGAGATCACAAAGGATGCTACGGCTAAATTGATGGGCTGTATCGTGCATGGGGAGAGCACGAGTCTGTTCACAAAATCGAGGAAGAGACAGCCCTCAAGGTTGCCGAAGAAAGTTAGAGACAGACTCGAGTCATGCCACATCATGGAAAAATTGGAGAACGTCGACACCAACATGGTTTCAGTCTCGGAGAAGGCAAACTTGGGACACCCATAAGGAGCCAATTACTCAAGTAATGGAAGATTTGTAGGACACTCAAAATCCACAAGAGAGTGGACATGCGCATTCAAATGCTCACGTGGGAGGAGGCAGGCCAATTACAATGCCAAAACAGACGCAGCAGGATACTAAAATAGAAGAGAGGTGGGGGAGACTACCAAACGGGGGAATATTACTTCTTTGGTAGTCAAGCACAAGACTGCCCTCATGGAGATTGACCCAAGTATGAACCAAAATTCATTGCAATTGCTTAATTTAATACTTGATGATTTATTGCTAGACATTGCTCATATATGTGATATAGACATGGTGGGATGTAAAGGAACGACTAAGGAAACTTAGGCTAATCCGTGAAGCTGAGTCCATGGCGACATCAGTTAGGCACAGTACCAGCAAGGAAGGGGTCATTGAACCACTCATACTATTGATGGAGGGGTTAAATTTATATTATAATGAGAATCCTCTTTTTGAATGTTAGAGGGTTTGGGGATAGAACCAAGCGTAGAATGGTCCACGATGTTATCTTTGATTGCAAGGCTGATGTTTTTTTGCCTAGAAGAGACCACAGTATGTCAACCACCAACAAGGTTGTTGACTAACCTTGTCGGCACCACACTACTTGACTTTTCAATCAAGGATCCATTAGGGGCTCGAGGGGATCTTGATAGGTGTCTGAGCTAAAAGCTTCAAGGTTTTAGATACACGTACATCTGATTACACTCTATCGGTCATGGTTAGATGTCAGTTTGATGGGTTCACCCAAGTGATTACCGCAGTGTATGGCCCAAATCGTTCAGAGGATCGGCAAAGCTTTGGGATGAGTTGAGGGGCATCAGGGCTTGGCAGGGACATTCCATAGGTCATTTGGCAGTGACTTCAATGTCATGAGACTTGTCAACGAGCAAAAAGGGGGCAATAGGTATCCGATTGAGTGACTGATGGTTCACATGGTCAAGCATGAGAGATGACCCCAGTCTAGCCAAACTGGACAGAGTGTTGGTGTTGGGGGTTGGAAATCTAATTTCAATCTTGCCACGGTAACAACACTAAGTAGACAAACCTCGGACCACGTGCCTATATTTCTACATTCAGGGGAGTCTACTTAGAAGAGACCTAGAATATTCCGATTCAAAAAATGGTGCTTGGAACACCTGGAAGCGCACCAACTAGTCACGCAAAATTGGAGGGAGACCTTCCATAAGTTAGGTGCAGCTGGCAGAATCAGCGCAAAGCTTCATAGGTTGCGATGCTCACTAACTCAATGGGAAAGTAGGTTCATTGCAATAACGTATGGGAAAGGAGGACCTATTGAGATAAATCAACCACCTAGAATCGGTTGAAGAGAATGGCCCTTCACATCAAAACCAATGCCGGAAATTAGTGGTGTAATACCCCCATTTTTTTAGCTATTTCTAAAACAGAGAACGCTACTTAATTATTACTATCAGTGTTTTAAATATCGGCCAGTATACCAGTATACTAGCTGGTATATAAAAAAAAACGAGACGGTAAGGTGAATTTTTTTACCGTTTCTCGTTTCGGACCGGTTTGGGCCGATATATCGACTACGTGGTGATATATCGGCTGATAATGAGATAAAAAATATCGACCGGTATTGCTCAATATCGGCTTCGATGGAAATGAGTTTTGATTGTGGGTTAAACCCATTAACCCATTAAAAATCTGACCCGTTAGGAAATAAAACCCACTTAATGAGTCGGGAGGGATAAAAAAATTTGCTGAACACTCAATCATTCTCTCTCACTCTCTTTTCTCTTCCCTGTGAAATCGAGCGAACGAGTGAACCCTAGATTCCCAAATCGATCGATCCCCCCTCTCTTTCTCCCACTCTCCGAAACTCTCTCTCCCACTCTCCGACTCTCTTTCTCTCTCTCTCCCCGTGAATGATCGAGAAGAAGAGATCGAGTGATCGAGCCCACCCTAACCAGTCACCAACTCTTCTCCCTGAGAACGATCGATCCCTATCCGACGAGTCGTCGACTCTTCTCCCACCCTTTGATCCTCCAACAGGAGCTCGTCGGTCGTCCAACTTCAATAGGAGTTTCGCCAGCCAATTCCTCCACCAACCTTCACTTTCGCCAGCAGATTCGACCCACTAGTAAGTTATTTTTTGTTAATTTCATATTAATTTTAATTATAATTACAATTTTCTTCAATTTGTCTTATAAATGTAACAGTTAACTGAAGTTAATTGCATTTTGTGTTGAAATTTTTAATTTTTTTGTGCAATTTCTGTCGAATCATGGACTTCGGCCCACTGATTCATAAACTATATCAGTGTTCGACCCAATGATTCAATGGATTAGTGAGCGAAAGGTGAAATTTATTGGGATTTTGAAGTGAAGTTAATGAGTATATTGAGATTTTGAAGTGAATTTGATTGATATTTGAGAATTGTTGAGTAATGAGTAATTAGAGTGTTGAATTAATATGTAGTAATTTTATTATTGAATTAATATGTAGGACATTTTAATTGTAGGATTTGTTGAAGTAATATGTAATAATATGCAATTTAAAATATGTAGTTTAAAATTTTTATTGATAAAGAAGTAGGACATTTGAAAGTGAAGTAGTCCGATGAAACTTTATCATTATTTTTCTTAATTTTATGATTATCTATCACTTTGTGTATATGCGGACGTTCTATACGGTATCTGCAAATTCGTAAGTTTAATACAAATAAGCCAAGATAAGTATCATAAATTTTATTTATGTGTTTTAATATGTTCTATATAACCATTTATATGATTATTCTTTAAACGGTATGACATCGATATGACACTCCGGTATTTAGAGTCATATCATGATATTCTGTCCGGTATCTGATATGTAATTTGGCTGACCGGTATGTCATCGGTATCTAATATTTAGAATATTGATTATTGTATAACCTAACAGTCTCAGGATCTTAGAATAGCTATAACTACTATTACCTTCAAGTTTGATAAATAACATGTCTTAAAAATTTATTTCAGATAAAGAGTTGATTACATAAAATGACATCCTACTTTGAATATTTATAGAAAAGTACCAAAATACAAAAGAGTAAAGTAGTGCCCAAGCAAAAGAAAGTATAAATAAGATATACAAAGTTGTTCAAGAGATACTTTGTTGATCATTGCCTCTCAGTCTATTCAATGAAGTACAGGTTATCAGTTGGAACTGATTTCCCTTCTTCGGATTCGTAACCTGGGCTCGACACCTAGGGGATCAAACCCAGTAAGTAATTAAGAGAAAAAAATATATGTACCATAATAATACAGATGATAAAGAGTATACGAATCAAGTGTATAGGTGTCAGTCATGTGGCATAAATAATGAATAATAAAGTAACAAGAACTATGTAAATTATTTACAAATAATCACGTAAATTGTAACAAGTCTAGGTCATGTTAATGTTGATATTGAAACTCAATGATGGATAAGATGATGTGTTGTTTCCTGTATTATATAAGTGACTATGCATACCCGGAATCTGGCCCAAATCTATGGCGCCAAACCATAAAACACCAATGGGTGCTGCAAGTAAAACCCCATACTATAAAACAATTACAGACATCACCCTTGTGATAACTCATGTATCAAACTGTGGATCAGTACCACACAGCACCGCTGCAGTAAAAGTTCTCAGTACCTTAATCAAAAACTTGACCAATATGATCCTTATACAATACGATTATTATCATGTAGTTTTCCCAATCTCTATATTAGTGATACACGATATTCATGAACTAATAGAAATATATGGCTTGTCAAGTCAGACTGTGTACATATTATTTTATAATAAACAAGAATTTAGGAATCAAGATTTAGAACCATGTACACACGTATTACGAGGATACTTCATTCCATGTAATTATGATATAAGAAACTTACCATCATGTTTCCATGAATAATCATGTCTTTATGTATCATTATTGATTTTTACTTGTCATGTTATCATGAAATAAATATTATTAAGAAAAATCATGACTTGCCAAACAATACAGTCTCTTCAATTTGAGGGTAATATCATGTAAAAATTAATGACAGAAATTAAATAAGCTGAGATCCGAATTTAGGCTTCCTGCAGCTGATGTGACATCAGATTCACGTTTTTAGCTCTTAGCATCTTGCGTGGCATACCCATACCCGCGTTTGGGTGTTAACCAGATAATGACTATCATTCATGACTCTAGAATGAAAACGCAACCCTCTGGAATTCGTACTTAGTTATATCCAGCTCTAACCATGAGCTTAGAAGACAAACGAGGATTTTCTTGTGATTGTTGATCCGTGTTTCTATTTAAATGGTGTTAAATTTAGTTTTAGAAGTCTTTAAATCTCAAACGCGACCCTAAGTTTGAACAGGGCTAGATCCGCATCTTCATTCAAAGTGACACCTCTTTTGCAGCTAAAAATACATTTTTATTTAAACTGGATAAGTTTTAAATTTAAAGACCTTGTGGGCCCTACTGCGATCCTGCGTGGCAGGATCTGCATTTACGTAAATGCGACTTTATGTTTGAAGTATGGCTAGATCTGCGTTTTTCCCAAAATGCGGCCTTATAGGGTCTCTGTGGATTTTCTCTAGACAAAGACCGAAGTTTTGTCATCTTAGCAATTATTCTTACTTATTCAGACTCGCGTTTAGTTGTGAAAAAGAGTAACCTTGTATTCTCAAGGTTTTAAACACAAAACACTACCCTAAGAGGTTATCTGTAGTTTTCTCTAGATGGCACAGATTTGTATTTTTAGCTTAACGCGACTTCCGGTGACCCGCATTTTAGTATATGTAGGAAGATAACTAATTTCTTGGTTCCATTTTTGGCCAAAGACGACCCTTAGAGGTTCACATTTTATTGTACTTAAAATGATAATCAATCTCTCGATTCTATTAAGACCAAACGCGACTTTTAGCCATTTTCAAGGCTTCTGTAGTTCGCATTTTTTTGTATTTAGAGAGGAATTTAACCTCCTGTTATTATAAGACCCAAACACAAACTTCAAGGGTCCATGTTCTATTGTATCCAAAGAGATATTCAACCTCTCGACTTTATTAAGGTCAATCGCGACCTTCAGAGATCCACGTTTTACTTTATGTATGTATTCTTCTAACTTAAATTTCAGAATTAATTAACAATTTGAACATTGATACTACACAAATCTTTATGAATCAAATTTGTGAACTATGTGATTTCAACGCATGAACATCGTACCCCTCGATTATCAATATTGATTAATAGTTCTCAAAACCCTAGCCAATCAAATTTCAAATTATAATAGATCCAAAATTATTCATAAAAAAGAATTATGTGCACACAATATAAATTAAATGAAAATCCCAAGGAAAGAACAAGGAATAAAACTGTTACTTGCCTTGAATTCCCTTTAATCTCCTTTGATTTAGCAAATCTCTTTTCCCCCTCTCTCTTTATTTTTTCCTGCGAAGCAGAAGAATCAAGGGTTAGAGAGAAAGTAATTTGTTTTGCTCCTTTGCTAAAATTCTCTTTGAGAGAATGAGTTAATATACATCTAAGGGCAATTTGGTAATTTTGTCCTCTAGCCTTATCTCTAGGCTTTTTCATGTAATGGTACGTGCCCAGCTAGAGTGCCACTCTCACTTTCCTTTTGACAACAATCACCAACTTAGTTTAAGAGTGTGCCCTTAAAAACTTAATTAAGTTTAGAGGTGTATAGAAAGAAATTTCTAATTTAAATAATTTAGGGGTATTTACAGATCTGTCCCTTAAATCTTTATAAATTATAATTTAGTTCCCTAAATCTTCATATTTAGGATTTAGTCTCCTAAATCCTTTAAGTTATTACAATTTAGTCCTCCAGTTTATATTTTGGTCCGATTTTTCTATTTTACCCCTAATTTTTTTTTACTTAAATCCCTTTCCCTCTCCTCCCTTGGGTTCCCTTATTCTTCTCTTCTCTCTCTATTTATTTATTGGGTTCTCCCTCTCTATATTGAAACCAAATAAATTATTCTTTACTAAATGTATTAAACAGTTATGTCTCAATATAAATTTATTTATTGGGTTCTCCCTCTCTATATTTGATAAATTCATTTCTATATTTAATACATTTAGGCTGTGTTTGGATTAAGGGAAAATGAAGGAAAAGAAAAGAAAAGGAAAGGAAAAGAGAAAAGGAAAGAAAAGGATATGGAAATTGGTTTTTTTTTATGTTTGGTTAGAAAAAAATAAAGAAGAAAATCTCAAGAAAATTTTAGAAGAAAGTAGTTTCTTATGTTTGGTTGCTCAATAGAAAATTAAAAGGAAAATATAATTCTAATTAAACTATAGAGAATTTTAATATTAATTTACATATTATTGATATAATTTTTAATTTTTAAATAATTAAACATATAATAACCAAATAGTCCAAACTTCATAAAAATTAAAAATATCTTGGGACAAAAATTACAAGAAAATTTATGCAAAAATTTCTCTCTCTTTTTCTTTTTTCTCTCAACTTTCCTTTTCTTTCACTTTCTCTTGGATTTGAGGAAGAAAGAAAAAAAAAAAAAAACTTAATACATTTTCTCTCACTTTCTTTTCTTTTTATTTTCTCTCTAATTTTCTCTCTAACCAAACATTTGAAAGCAACTTTCTCTTTCTTTTTCTTTTCTTTTCCTTCATTTTCCCTCAATCCAAACACAGCCTTAGTGGAGAATAATACATTTGATCTTAATATAGAGAGGGAGAATTCAATAAATGAATAGAGAGAAGCGTAGAAGAAGGGGAAACCCAATAAGAATTAAGAAGAGAGGGGGAAGAGGGAAGGGAAAATTAAGTGAAAGAAATTAGGGGTAAAACGGAAAAATCAGGCCAAAATATAAACTGAGAGACTAAATCGTAGTAAGTTAAAGGATTTGGGTGACTAAATACTAAATATGAAGATTTGGGGGACTAAATTATAATTTATAAAGATTTAAAGTACAGTCTGTAAATACCCCAATAATTTATTATATTATAAATTTGAGAATGTTATTTTAGTGTTCTTATTCGGTATGATCAGACTCAAAAGAAAAATGCGAGTAGTATAAGATTTAGGGTATTATAAGTGGAGTTGAGAAGTAACTTAGAGGAGCTTTATAGGAGAGAAGAAATTAAGTGGCGTCAAAGGGCTACGGAGAAGTGGTTGAAAGAAGGAGATGTAAACACAACATTTTTCCATAGAACAGCTAATATATGTAGGATAATCAATACTATTACATGCTTGGACACAGGGAGCTGCACTCTCTTTGACGTGGGCAAATTTCAGGAACATGCCTATGCATATTATAAAGGTTTATTCGGTCAGTAGGGGGAAGACTTGAGCTGCAAACTGAAGAGTGAGGAGAAATGGTTGAATTGTCCTCTTTAGAGAGAGAATTTTTAAAAGATGAAATCAAGAAAATATATGGGATCTAGGTGTTGACAAAGTACTAGGACCGGATGGCTATCCGCTTTTTTTCTTCCACAAATTCTGAGAAGTTATAAAACAAGATGTGATTGAACTAATCCACCAGGTGGGCGAGAGTCGAGCAAAGTTAGACATGATCAATTACTCACAAATAGTATTAATACCGAAGAAGAAGGCACCTACCAAAATGAGAGACTTTTGACCAATAGCATTATTGAATTGTTTAGTTAAGATTATATCAAAGGTGTTAACTAATATAATACCCTAAAAATTCGAGCTATATGTATTGCTTTTTCTAGACTAGTGGTGCCACCGAATAAATTAACCGAAGTTAATTTTAGACACCGAAATAACTTTCGGTTAACATAACTTTAAATCCATAAATCCAAATGACATTCGGTCTTTGCGATTATTAGTTTTGTAATATTTATGATTTTTAGAGATTTTTTTACGAAGCCGAAAAATACTCCCAAAATTGCTAATTTAATAATATTAAAATTATCTTTCTAAATACTTCAAAATTTCGGTTCATTTATTCCGGACATCGAAACGACAATTATTCCGGACATCGAAACGACAATCGGATAATTTTATAGTGTTCCCTTCGTCGAGCACTACGTTCTACATACCTTTGATATTATTTGGATAATATTACACAAAACCAAAATTATTAAATTATTAAATAAATAAATAAATAAATAAATAATAAATAAGACGGTGAGAGATTGCTGTGTTGTTGTAATTGAGAAAGCGGGTGGCATGGGATTGAAAGAGGTGTCACGAGCATGTGAGAATGAAAAAGTACATATAATATAAGAGGGAGAGAGAAAGAAAATTAAACATCTCACTTTCTCCCCTCTTCTCCTCTCGGCCACCCAAAAGCTCTCCCCTTTTCCCCTCTCAGCCAGAAACCCAACAGCAAAAGAAAAAAAAAAAGAAGAGAGAAAAAAAAAGAAGGAAAAATCAAATGGTATCTAGGATTTGAACCGAATATTCGAGATCAAACCGAGACAAGTAATACTGCTATTTTCGTTCATTTCGTTATTTTATTTATATCTATTTTCGTTCGTTTATTTATTTAATTTAAATTTGTATTCGTAAATTATCTATATTGTAAAAATGCCTGGTTCATATTTTGGATCATTAACTGATACTGTATTAGTGGATCAATTTTGATATATATAAATATTATTACTTTTGCTTGTTTTTGATTTTTTTAAAAAGAAAAAAAAATTGCATACGATTGAAATCATACTCATGCAAAATACAAATTAAAAAAAAAAAACTTGCATGCAAAAATTTATTCTGCATGGGAAAGAGAGAGAGAGAGAGAGAGCATGCATGGGCCTGTGCTGTAGGGAAAAAAAGAAAGAAAGAGATCATGGGCCTAGCCCAGCCCAGAAAGAAAAAAAAAAACAAAATAAAAAGAGAAGAAAAAAAATAGTTAACTAGGCCTGGCCCAGCCCAGAAAGAAAAAAAAACAAAATAAAAAAAAAAGAAAAGAAAATAGTTAACTAGGCCTGGCCCGGCCTAAAGAAAATAACGAAAAAAAAAAGAAAAAGAAAAAGAAAGAGATCATGGGCTTGGACTGCAGAAAAAAAAAAATAAAATAAAATAAAAGAAATAAAACTGGGCTTAATGGACTTAGGCTGGGAAAGAAGAAAAATAAAAATAATAATAACAGTGGGCTCGGCCAGTCTTGTAAAAGAAAAAAAATATAAAATAAAAATAAAAATAAAATAGAAGGAAGAAATGAGTTTGGGCAGGAAAGAAAAAGACATAAAAGTAACAATAACAGTGGGCTTGGGCCTTACAGAAAAGAAAAAAATAAATAAAATATAAGTGGGAATTTATGGGATTGGGCTTTGGCTTAGTTTTAATTAATTGGAAATAATTAATAGGTAGAAATTAGTATTACATTGTTCACTTGATTCCCAAATTGGATTATTAATTGACATTGAGAATGAAACCAGATTATTAAATAATTTTAATGAGATGCATTGTACAATTGTGCACTAATATCTATCATGCTACAAGTCATGTGCTTTGATATTACCAGTCATGTGTTTTACATGTCACGAGTTTTGATATTACAAATTATGTATTTTACAGGCCACGTGCTTTGATATTACAGATCATATGTTATGATACTATATATCATGTACAGTCATGGAAATGCAAGCATGTTATCATGAATTGAAAAATAATTAAAGAAAAATTATAAAATTTTTATGTGTAAAATTTAATATAAACATGGGGATGGGAGAAACTATATGATGGATAAAAGCCTTGCCGTATAAGGATTGATTGTCTTGCTAGGACCAGGATTCTTTTACTGCAGCGGCCTAGGTGCTTACTGGATCACCAATTGATATCTACCCAGAGTGGTAAGTCCGTCACTGTAATAAAGTACGGAACGTGATTGAGTGCCTAACGGCATGTCATAGTTCAGCGCCATGAATATTGGGGCCGGATCCCGGATATGCACAGGCACTTATACAACAATGGAGAATAGCGCTATCTTATCCATTAATACAGTTTCAAAATTTAATTGGACGATGACTGAGATTAATGGAATATATGATTAAATAAATAGAGTAGTTATTGCCATGTTTATTTATATATGCATTTATTTATGCTTGCCTTCATGTTACTTTATATGTTGCCTTCATGTTAATTTATATGCACACAAACAATACTGACATAAACATACTCATGCACACTGATATTCCTGTACTATGATAGTACACAAATTCTCTTTTTAAATGTATTACTTGCCGGGTTTAATCTTCTGGGTTTTGAACCCAGATTTGGAACATGAAGAAGGGGATCTAACCCCAGTTGAAGACCCGTACTTTGTTGGACAGATCGAGTGACAATAGGCAAGCGAAGTACTATCTAGGGAGTCTTTGTATATTTTGACAATAGGCAAGTGAAGTACTATCTAGAGAGTCTTTGTATATTTTGTTTATATTTCCTTTTGTCTGGGCACTGCTTTTTTCTTCGACTCTTTTGTGTTCATATTTAAAGCAGCGTGCCATTTTATGTAATGAACTCTTTGTATAAATGAAATCATTTCAGTTTCAGACATGTTATTTATTCATCTGATTGTAGAAATAATTACGGTTATTCCAAGATCCTGTGACTGTTGGGTTGTCTAGTGCAAATAATAAGTAACGTTCTCCGTTTTGGGAAGCAGCTGAAAAACGGGTGCGTTACAGGGTGGTATCAGAGCCTAGGTTTAGGTGGAAGACCATAGGACTACTGTCACATAAGAACATGTCTGTGACTTATTCGTAATAATTGTTTCTTATTCCTTGATACCTATCAGATCTAGTATCGTGCATATCCTATTATTTCTACTTATTTGAGGTATCTATCCTGAATTCTTTTTATTGATCCTTATCTGGTCCGTTGCAGAATAATATCGACCCAATCTCCTGCAAGTACGAGTGCAAGTCCAATAGATGATACGTCTGATCTTAGGAGCCTAGTACAAAGAGTAGCACAAACGCAGGAGACCACGGCAATGATATTAGAAAGACTGTTGCAGTCTAAAGAGCCAGAAAGGACTGGAATGGTGTCGGATTTCCGAAGATTGCAGCCATCAGTATTTTCTGGAACAGAAGGACCACTGAAGGCTAAATAGTGGATTGTAGATATGGAGAATTTTCTAAGGGCTGCAAGAATTCCAAAAGAAAATCGAGTAGAGGTAGTGTGCATTCAGTTGACTGATATAGCTAGAACATGGTGGCTTGCTGAAGAAGTAAAGCACAAGGAACCTCTAACCTGGGAGAAGTTTGTGGAAGCATTTCTTACCAGATTCTTTCATGCATCAGCGAGGCAGGAAATAAGGAAGAAATTTCTGACACTACAGAAAGGAGATCGGACTGTAGACGCCTATGCTGCAGAGTTCGTGAGGCTCAGCCGATTCGCTTTAAACCTAGTAGCTGATGAAGGGGAGCAAGCACATATGTTCCAACAAGGATTGAGTTATCATCTAAGGGAGCATCTAGCAGGTCATAACTATAGAACCTACTCGGAGATGTTTGAAGCAGCGTGTTGCCTGGAGCAAGTAGCCAAGGAAGGGAGGCCCGCGACATTTAAAAGGCCATTCAATCAGGGAGCAAGTTCTTCCCAGAGATTTGGAGGCCCTTCGGCAAAGCGACAAGCAGTGGTTAATAAAGAAGGTCGTTTAGTATGTAATTTCTGCAATAAACCGGGGCATGTTCAGAAACAGTGTAGAAGAGCTTTGGGGCTATGTCTGATATGTGGATCAGCAGATCATTAGATAACTAATTGTCCAAGAGCACAGTTAAGGCAACAACCAGCAGGCCGAGTTCCTTATCAGCCAGCATGGTGACCAGCTGCTGTGGGACTACAGAATCAGAGGACTGAAGGACCGAACCAGAAGAGATCCTTGGAGACATAACAACAAGCCTATACCAGAGCCCAAAGAGGAGGAGGACAGAGACAGGGACATGTCAGACTAATGAATGCTGAGCAGGCTCAGACCACTGGGGGAGTCGTGGCAGGTACGATTTTAGTTGGCAATACACCAGCAACTGCTCTATTTGATTCTGGAGCTTCACACTGTTTTATCTCTATCATGTTTGTTTCCCACAATTCTATTGATTTTGCAATCTTAACTGCGGGGTGGAACATTAAGACTGGGAATGGTAATATCATGACTA
Source organism: Dracaena cambodiana (assembly GCA_036321105.1). Lineage (NCBI taxonomy): Eukaryota > Viridiplantae > Streptophyta > Magnoliopsida > Asparagales > Asparagaceae > Dracaena > Dracaena cambodiana. The sequence continues at coordinate 22,852,668 of JAYEPQ010000012.1, read as the reverse complement.
ATATGGAATGTAGATAATGTCCCGTAGAGATTAAGAGAAGAGAATTTTATGCCAACTTGTTAGTTATCAACAGAGGAGGATATGATGTTATTTTAAGTATGGATTGGTTGAGTAGCTTCTATGCGGAGATAGATTGTAGGAAAAGAATGGTAATATTTCAGATTTCTGGCTGTTCGGAGTTTGAATTTATTGGTGGAAGTCAATCTCTAGAACCAGTTAAATCTAAGGTGTTCCCAAAAGGAGGAGTTTTGGAGGCTATGGAAGTAGGAGAAAGAATGATCCAGTAGTATCAGAATTCTTAGATATATTTCCTGAAGAAATACGTAGACTACCACCAGTAAGAGCGGTAGAATTTACTATTGATATTATCCCTGGAGCTGAACCAGTTTGTAGGCCACCTTATCGGATGGGAGTTGTAGAGCTAGAAGAAGTTAAGAGACAAGTAGATGAGCTACTAAAGTTAGGTTTTGTGAGGCTCAGTGTTTCACCTTGGGGAGCTCCAGTGTTATTAGTGAGAAAGAAGGATGGGAGTTAAAGACTGTGTGTGGACTATAGAGATTTGAATGCAGTAACAATAAAAAACAAATATCCATTACCAAGAATAACTGATTTGTTTGATCAATTGGGTGGAGCAAGGGTATTTTCGAGGATAGATTTTCGTTCTGGATTCCATCAGGTAAGGGTCCGAACAGAAGATATTCCAAAAACTGCATTTAGAACCAGACATGGTCATTATGAATATTTGGTGATGCCATTTGGAGTGACTAATGCTCCAGCAGTGTTTATGAATTTGATGAACCATATTTTTGCTTAGTATCTGGATAAATTTGTGATAGTATTTATTGATGATTTATTAATCTACTCCAAAAATAAAGAAGAGCATGCTAAGCATTTGAGAACAGTTTTGCAAACTCTTAAAGAGCAGAAGTTATATGGGAAACTGAGCAAATGTGAATTTTGGTTGGATAAGGTTACTTTCTTGGGTCACATAGTTTCGGCAGATGGTGTATCAGCTGATCCTAAGAAGATAGAAGCTGTAATGGATTGGCCTGTAACGAAATCAGTGTCGGAGATTAGGAGTTTTCTGGGGTTAGCTGGATATTATAGGCGATTTGTACAAGACTTTTCAAAAATTGCATCTCCTCTAACTAAATTGACTAGGAAATGAGTGGAATATGTCTGGACGGAGGAATGTAATAAGGCATTTGAAGAATTAAAACAAAGACTGACAACAGTACCAGTATTGGCAATTCCAGACAATTCTAGGGAAATGAAGGTCTTTAGTGATGCTTCAAAACAGGGATTGGGATGTGTATTGACACAGAATGAAAGAGTAATTGAGTTTGCATCAAGACAATTGAGACTTCATGAGAGAAATTATCCAACTCATGACTTGGAATTAGCAGCGGTGATTCATGCTTTGAAGATTTGGAGACATTACTTGCTGGGACAGAAGCTAGAGGTATATACTGATCATAAAAGTTTGAAGTATATTTTCACTCAGAAGGAACTGAATATGAGGCAGAGACGATGGTTGGAGTTGATAGCAGATTATGATTTGGAGATTAAATATCATCCAGGGAGGATTAATATTGTACCAGATGCACTGAGTAGGAAACCTGCAGTAGAAAGATTAACTCAGCAAATGGAACTTTTAATAGAGATGCAAAGAATGGAATTAGAGGTAATTTTACCAGGAGTGACAGCACAATTTATGGAGATACAATTACAGTCACCATTGATAGAGCAAATTAAGCAAACTCAAGTTGGAGGTGAAAATTTTCAGAAAGTAAAGAACAAAATGGAAGCAGGTAAGAGATCAGAAATGAAAATGTACTCAGATGGAGTTATTAGATTCAAAAAAAGATTGTGGGTACCAAAGGGGGAAGTAAGAGATAGACTTTTACAGGAAGCTCATAAATCAATATATTATATTCATCCTGGGAGCAATAAGATGTATAAGGATATGAAAAAGTATTTCTGGTGGCCAGGCATGAAGAAAGAGATTGCCAGATATGTATCTAGATATTCTACTTGTCAGCAAGTGAAGGCTGAGTATCAAAGGACAGCTGGATTGCTCCCACTATTAGCAATACCGGAGTGGAAGTGGGAACAAATATCGATGGACTTTGTTACAGGTTTACCTAGGAGCACTAAGGGCAATAATGCAATTTGGGTAATTGTGGACCGACTGACTAAATCGACTCATTTCATTCCATTTAGAGTTGGTCAGTCAACAGAAATACTAGGCAGAAGATTTATGCAAGAAATAATGAGATTGCATAGAGTTCCAGCCATGGTTGTGTCAGATCGAGATTCAAGGTTCAGATCACACTATTGGGAGAAATTAATGGATAGTCTGGGAACACATTTAGATTTATCTTCAGCTTACCATCCACAAACAGATGGTCTATCAGAACGGACTATCCAAGTACTTGAAGATATGCTTAGGGCATGCGTGTTGGATTTTGGTGGATCTTGGGAAGACTATTTGTATATGGTAGAATTTTCTTATAATAATAGTTATCAAGAGAGTATCAAAATGGCACCATTTGAAGCCTTGTATGGGCGAAAATGCAGATCTCCATTATGTTGGGATGAGGTTGGAGAACGAAGTATTTTGGGGCCAGAGTTGATTACTCAAGCAACAGAGCAAGTGAAGGTTATCAGAGAACACATGAAGACGGCTCAAGACAGACAAAAGAAATGGGCAGATCAACGTGGAAAATCACTGGAGTTTGAAGTAGGAGATAAAATATTTATTAAGATATCTCCGATGAAAGGTGTAATTAGATTTGGGAAGAAAGGAAAGCTCAGTCCCAGATACATCGGGCCATTTGAGATTGTGGAGAGAATTGGAAGTCTTGCCTACCGATTATCGTTATCAGTAGAAATGGAAACTGTTCATGATGTGTTCCATGTATCGCAACTGAGGAAATGTTTGGGTGAAAAGCACAAAGAAGTAGATCTGTCCGAGGTAAATTTGAAATCAGATCTAAAATATGAGAAGCATCCCATAGCAATTATTGACCGACGGGAGAAGGTCCTTAAGAATAAAGTGATACCGTTTGTTCTTGTTTCCTGGGACACACAATCGCCAAGAGATTCAACTTGGGAGCTTGAAAGGGACATCAGGACAAAGTACCCATACCTTTTCTCATGATCAGGTATATCAATTAAATTTATTTTTATATCAGTAGGTATCCATGAATACAAGCACGTCTTCTAATTTGAAATTTTGAGGACGAAATTTCTTTTGTTAGGTGGGTAAGATGTAATACCCTAAAAATTTGAGCTATCTGTATTGCTTTTTCTAGACTAGTGGTGCCGAATAAGTTAACCGAAGTTAATTTTAGACACTGAAATAACTTTCGGTTAACATAACTTTAAATCCATAAACCCAAATGACATTTGGTCTTCGCGATTATTAGTTTTGTAATATTTAGGATTTTTAGAGATTTTTCTTACGAGGCCGAAAAATACTCCCAAAATTGCTAATTTAATAATATTAAAATTATCTTTCTAATTATTTCGGAATTTCGGTTCATTTATTCCGGACATCGAAACGACAAACAGATAATTTTGTAGTGTTCCTCTCGTCGAGCACTACGTCCTACATAAATTTGATATTATTTGGATAATATTACATAAAACCAAATTTATTAAATTATTAAATAAATAAATAAATAAAAATAAATAAGGCGGTGAGAGATTGCTGTGTTGTCGTAATTGAGAAAGCGGTGGCATGAGATTGAAAGAGGTATCACCAGCATGTGAGAATGTAAAAGTACATATAAGAGGGAGAGAGAGAGAAAATTAAACATCTCACTTTCTCCCCTCTTCTCCTCTCGGCCACCCAAAAGCTCTCCCCTTTTTTCCTCTCAGCCAGAAACCCAACAGCCAAAGAAAAAAAAAAAAGAAGAGAGAAAAAAAAAAAAGAAGGAAAAATCAAACCGTATCGAGGATTCGAACCGAATATTCGAGATCAAGCCGAGGCAAGTAATACTGCTATTTTCGTTCATTTCGTTATTTTATTTATATCTATTTTCGTTCGTTTATTTATTTAATTTAAATTTATATACGTAAATTATCTATATTGTAAAAATGCCTGGTTCATATTTTGGACCATTAACTGATACTGAGAACTGACCTGTATCAGTGGATCAATTTTGATATATATAAATATTATTACTTTTGCTTGTTTTTGATTTTTTTAAAAAGAAAAAAAAATTTGCATACGTTGAAATCATACTCATGCAAAATACAAATTAAAAAAAAAAAAAAAACTTGCATGCAAAAATTTATTCTGCATGGGAGAGAGAGAGAGAGAGCATGCATGGGCCTGTGATGTAGGGAAAAAAAAAAAGAGAGAGATCATGGGCCTGGCCCAGCCCAGAAAGAAAAAAAATAAAATAAAAAGAAAAAAAATAGTTAACTGGGCCTGGCCCAGCCCAGAAAGAAAAAAAACAAAATAAAGAAAAAGAAAAGAAAATAGTTAACTGGGCCTGGCCCGGCCCAAAGAAAATAACAAAAAAAAAAAGAAAAAGAAAGAGAGAGATCATAGGTTTGGGCTGCAGAAAAAAAAATAAAAAAAAATAAAAGAAATAAAACTGGGCTTAATGGACTTGGGCTGGGAAAGAAGAAAAATAAAAATAATAATAATAGTGGGCTCGGCCCAGTCTTGTAAAAGAAAAAAAAAATATAAAAAAAAAATAAAATAGAAGAAAGAAATAGGTTTGGGCCAGGAAAGAAAAAGACATAAAAGTAACAATAACAGTGGGCTTGGGCCTTACAGAAAAGAAAAAAATAAATAAAATATAAGTGAGAATTTATGGGATTGGGCTTTGGCTTAGTTTGAATTAATTGGAAATAATTAATAGGTAGAAATTAGTATTACATTGTTCACTTGATTCCCAAATTCGGTTATTAATTGACATTGAGAATGAAACCAGATTATTAAATAATTTTAATGAGATGCATTGTACAATTGTGCACTAACATCCATCATGCTACAAGTCATGTGCTTTGATATTACCAGTCATGTGTTTTACATGTCACGAGTTTTGATATTACAAGTTATGTTTTTTACATGCCACGTGCTTGGATATTACAGATCATATGTTATGATACTACATGTCATGTACAGTCATGGAAATGCAAGCATGTTATCATGAATTGAAAAATAATTAAAGAAATATTATAAAATTTTCATGTGCAAAATTCAATATGAACACGGGAATGGGAGAAACTATATGATGGATAAGAGCCTTACCGTATAAGGATTGATTGTCTTGTTAGGGTCGGGATTCTTTTACTGCAGCGGCCTGGGTGATTACTGAATCACCAATTGATATCTACCCAGAGTGGTAAGTCCGTCACTGTAATAAAGTACGGAACGTGATTGAGTGCCTAGCGGCATGTCATGGTTCAGCGCCATGAATATTGGGGCCGGGTCCCGGGTATGCACGGGCAGTTATATGACAATGGAGAATAGCGCTATCTTATCTATTAATACAGTTTCAAAATTTAATTGGACGATGACTGAGACCAATAGAATATATGATTAAATAGATAGAGTAGTTATTGTCATGTTTATTTATATATGCATTTATTTATGCTTGCCTTCATGTTAATTTATATGTTGCCTTCATGTTAATTTATATGCACACAAACAATACTGACATAAACATGCTCATGCACACTGATATTCCTGTATTATGATAGTACACAATTCTCTTTTTAAATGTATTACTTGCCGGATTTAATCTCCTGGGTTTTGAACCCAGATTTGGAACTTGAAGAAGGGGATCTAGCCCCAGTTGAAGACCCGTACTTCGTTGGACAGATCGAGTGACAATAGGCAAGCAAAGTACTATCTGGGGAGTCTTTGTATATTTTGTTTATATTTCCTTTTGTCTGGGCACTGCTTTTTTCTTCGACTCTTTTGTGTTCATATTTAAAGTAGCGTGCCATTTTATATAATGAACTCTTTGTATAAATGAAATCATTTCAGTTTCAGACATGTTATTTATTCATCTGATTGTGGCAGTAGTTACGGTTATTCTAAAATCCTGTGACTGTTGGGTTGTCTAGTGCAAATAACAAGTAACGTTCTCCGTTTTGGGAAGCAGCTGAAAAACGGGGGCGTTACAACTAATATGATGTCTCAAGTTATTGGAGAGTTAGTTGGGGATTATCAAAGTGGGTTGATAAAGGGAAGAAGCATCCTCAATGGAGTCGCGATCATAAAGGAAGTAATACACCAATGTAAGCGCATAAAGCATAAGGGCTATCTTCTAAAGTTAGACTTCGAAAAGGCGTATGACACTATTAACTGGGACTGTCTCCTAGAAGTCCTATACCTTAGAGGCTTTGGCCCTAGATGGATCCCCTAGACTGAGACATGGCTGAGATCTACAGAGGTATATATAGATTTTGATTACGAACAATAGAGAAGGAGATTGTGTGTAGGAGGGGACTTCGGCAAGGAGACCCGCTATCACCACTTCTGCACATTGGTAGTGGACGGTCTTAACAGGATTCAAGAAAGGGCAGTCTAACACAGAGCTATCGTAGGTTTACTAGGTAGTGCAACTGAGAGGATCGTCAACCTACAGTACGTGGATGACGCACTAATTTTTGGCAACTTTGACATTCGACAAGCAATATATCTAAAAGGTATCCTAACCTATTTCGAGCTCTGGTCTAGGTTAATAATCAATTATCACAAAAGCTCCATGGTTAGGTTGTCTAGAAGAAGCCTTGTGTCTAAATTTGTTCGTGCTATTATTGGATGCAAGAAAGAAGTGTTACTAATAAGATATCTAGTTATACCTATTGGAAAAAGACAAAATAGCAAAAAGGGAATGGGCCCCACTCATTGACAACATGGAAAGGAGACTAGAGAGTTGGAAGGGTAGGACCCTTTCTCAGGGAGGCAGGTTGATCATGGTAAACTCAGTTTTATCGGTAATGTCTATTTTTCTCATGTCCATCTATATTATCCCAAAATGGATCAAAGAGAAACTTGATAGAGTGCGGAGTAGACTTCTATGGTGTGGTCATTTGGAAATCCCCTTCGAGATCCCATCTAGTCTCTTGGAGATAGATTTGTCGACCAAAGGAGCAGGGTGGACTGCATGTCCTTGATCTCCAACAATGAACCTAGCATTGATGGTTAAATGGTGGATGTTTATGTTAAGCAAGCCAAATGGCACCCTGGAAGATATTATTAGGAGCAAGTACGGGCCAAGGACAGGATCCTAGTCCAAAACTCAAGAAACAGTTGGAATGTATTGCATTTTTGGAAAAACATAACCCATGTCGCGAACATTTTTTGGCATGGCATAGAATTCCAGGTGGGAAGAGCAACAATTGTAGCGTTGTGGCACGATTATTGGTGTTCATAGACTCCATTACGATATCTATTCCCATGGCCTATGATTTAGCAATTCATAAGGATGTTGTAATTCTTGACTATTAGCATAAGGATAGATGGAAGATGTCTCTAGAAAAAAAATGCCAGAATAGCACAATTATAAAATATAAGGAAACTCAAAAGAGAATTGCACCACAGAATACTTGATAATTCGGGGAGAAACAAGTCAAGATGGAGATTAGTTAGCACAACTAACTACAACGTTAGTACGATGTAATGTTATATGATAAATAGTGGTTGTCGGTTATCGGACGTTAGGTCTATCAAGGTGAGAGTGTTTATGTGACTGATCACTAAAAACGTAACTCTAACTTGGCAAAACCTCCAGAAAAGAGGGTGGATGGGTCTAGACATTTGTGTCCTATGCATGAACAATATAGAGGATGTGCCCCATCTGTTGCTAAAATGCCCCTTCTCAACACTAATTTGGTCTAAGTGTGCCTCACTGTTTAGCTACAAATAATCATGTCAAAAAGCTCCAATGTCTGGTCCGAGGTAGTAAAGGTCAATAGGGGATGGCTAGACTAGTGGTCATAGCAGTCTGTTGGAATATTTGGAGAGAGAGAAATAATAGGCTTTTAATGACACATTGCATACCATCGATTGGTGCATTATTTCTATTTATCATGACATAATTCACTGGACAAGTTAGTTTTCAGACAGAGAGAGTTTGCATCTTTAGGACGAAAAGAACTTCTTATTAGACAACAATTTGGTGAGAGAAGGCCACCAAAATGAGGAACGTGACCACAAAGAGTGATAGCTCAGGATGACATATTAGCTCATGCTTTTTTTACTTTGTAGTACACTCATGTAACAACATAAACTGATTATCTTGTTTTGGTTTGTAGGAGTTGATTGTAACAAATATTTTATGTTTGTACTATTCTTTTAATTATCGCTAATGGAACGGGGAGGATACTTAGCCCTTCGTCTTAATAAAAAAAAAATACTTCCATTAAATGATCTAAGACAAAATAACATCATTATAAATGTAAATGCATATTGGATGGCCACACTGGTCCGAAAAATTGTTCAAACTTGCAAGATATTGATCAACTCCCTTCAATGTTGGAACTTTCCTATCTTTACTCATTTCAACAAGCATTGCTTTACCAAAGCCTGTAAAAGCATCTTCTTTAGCATGTCCCAATCTCATGGGCTGTAATCATGATGTATCTTTATATGTACCTGACATATCTGAGCCACTACAACTCTCCCAAAAACTATGTTACCCTGTATATTGAACAAGTTCTTCTTTCAGATACTCTTTATTACAACTAAAATGTTTTTAGTATCCTTCAAACCTGAATTAGTCAAGCTAATATATAGACTCTTACTTACCATGACCTCTAATAAGATAAGATTCTTCTTCAAATTTAGAACATTCGAACATCTGCTAGATTTGTAATGGTTCCATCATGCATTTATAACCGAACTTCACCTATATCCATGATTTTATAGCGTGTGTCATTGGCCATACAAACAAGTCAACCTTCTAACTCCTCCAAACTAGAAAAGACTTTTTGATTGGGACAAATATGGTAGGTACAGTCCGAAACACCCATCCTTGTGGCTAGTTGCAGAAGAACTAGATCAATATCAGAATAATCATCTCCTCTGAATATAATGCCTACGGTTGAAGCTTGTTTCTCCTTATATTTGGCCAGTTTGGACAATCTTTCTTCTAATAATCCTTTTTTATTATAGGAGTACTCATCCGTTTCAAGATATTTTTTCTTGAACTTAAAGTGAGATATTTTATGTCAACTTTGATTCTTGTTTTTAATAGTACATACTATCATCGTATCTTACCTCAAACTTGATAAATCTTCTTATCGAGCATTCAATAATCACTAGTCATAAAGTACTAGGCACATTTTCAAATATAATTTTAGACTTTGCATATGGTCTCATACGAATCAAGTAGTGAGTTACCATAATAATAAGGCTTTATTTCCATCCAAAATTTTTACATCTAAATTTTGAACATGGATAAGTGTCTTATTGAATTTATTGAGGCGTTCAGACATACAGGTATACAATTTGTGTTAGAATTGAAAGAGCTTCTTCTTCAAATAGGAATAGTTTTCTATACTTTTCATCATATATTTATCTTTCAATTTTGCCAAAAATTATTTGCTATAGTTTTCCTCATAACAAAATACTTTTGATATTTTCTAAATAAAATCTAATCTGTAAACAAACTAAACGGTTTACCTTCTGCCATTTAGTTTCCATCATATCCTTGAGCTTATTTTTCTTAACTCCATATACAAATCATATCGAAACAAGAAATCTAGAAATTTGTATTGCCACTGCCAAATTTGTTAGCTCTATTAAACTTCTTCACCTCGAACTTGACATTCTCACTGTGGATCTTGATGACGTTGAAGACTTCGAGGACTTCCATGGAGTCGATGGTAATGCCGATGAACCTGAAATTGAATCTCTCAGCATGGTTTTTAGAAAAGATTTAACCCTTATAAATCTCCAATAATTCTAATATTCCAAAATTGAAGGAATCAAACATGAATGCTTTGATATCACTTATTATGAATTACAGTGACCTTGATATCACTTGTTATGAATCAGATGTGCACTCTAATACCATTTAATGTGTAAGCGCATGTAATAATCCAAACCGAGAATTATGGACTATTGAGATAAATAAGACAAATCAATAAGAAACAAAATTTTAAGAGAGAATACCAATTAGAAAATCAAACTAGAAAATGCCAAGGATTTATATAGTTCAGAACAAGTCTTACATTCATGGGTCAAATCAAACTTCACTATTGATATGTTTGTAGATAGAGCATTTAGCTTTTAGAATTTTAGAAAGTATTTTCATGTGAAGCAAACTCTTTTGCAATTTTCTAAACCCCCTTATGTAGATTTAGGATGTTTGACACAAGTCTTACATCAAATAGGCTTAGTTTTGCTACAATGCCCCCACTTTCCTAGAAAATTGGATTATTATAATTATACAATTGATAATAATCACATTTCCCAGTTTATAGTTCACAAATCATAACAAAAATAATATTAGATAAATCACAAAATTATAAATATTCAGAAAATAACTAATCTTCAATAAAGTTCAAGTTCAAATATAATATCCTAGTTCAATGGTCCCGCATTGGATGTGAGACAAGAGCTAGAGTAGTTTATAATGATTCCAATAAAGTAGTTAAATAACTGTAACTAGTCTTTTTTGGGGAGGAATCTATAGCTAATTATAAAATATTTTAAATTTTATTATTATGTCGAAGGCTCAAATTCAAATCGAGTATATCATCGGTACTTATAGATGCATGTTTATCATATTCGGGATTCTCATAAAATACCATTACTATTTCAATAATAATAAGAAAGTCTACTAAAGCAAAATAAACAATAAACTAGTCTTGAAGTATAGTCTATAGTTTATTTTTCCAAATATATCAGTTCCTAATCTATAATTGTAATATCCTAAAATTCATATTACTCGTATTCTTTTTTCGTGTCTGAACATGTCAAACTAAGGCTATCGGGATCAATTTGGATACTGAAATGATTTTTAATAAACGTAACTTTAAATACATATCTCCAAATGACTTTCAATCTTAGCAATTATTGTCTTTCTAATATTTATAATTTTTAAATTTTTTTTTTCGAAAAGTTTAAAAATATTCCCAAATTTTGCTAATTTAGAATACTAAATTATTCTTGTAATAAATTCGATAATTTATTTATCTCATTCTGGACATTGAAATAATATACAGATAGTTTTATAGTATTTCTCTCACTGAGTATTTAATTTGGAAAATTTAGGAGAACATCGGACGTAGCTATAATTGGTAATAGAAAAGAAAAGAAAATAAAAGAAACGAAAAAAAAAAAAACAAACTAAATATGTATACTTCTTCAGGTTATTTCGCTGAAGGTAGTATGAAGGTTGTGGTGAATGTGTGGCTATGAATTAATATGGCAATGTGAGTGCTTACGTGTCATTAGGAAATCTAATTCGGATGAGTAGTAAGGTGAAGTTTCAAATAAATAAAATTTGTATATAAAAGTCCTATGATCTTAAGTTTCCATCATTCATACAATAACTTCTCTCCCCTTCCAAACAACAATAGCTAAGGTTAGAAGGAGGCTTAGTCCAAGGTTTCAGCAAAAAGGTCTATTGTAGAAGTAAGCACACACTCTATTTTTCTAATTTTATTTGAGATAGTTATGAAGTAGTGAGCAAGTATCACACTTTCACTCTCTACTCCTTCTTCTTTCCATCCAATTGTCAAAATTTTATTATGATTTTTTATCTATTTTTTCCTTGTTCATATCTATGCACAGTAATTGTATCGACTATAAATTTTTTCCTTCTTCATCTATTAGTATGTACACACACAGTAATTGTATGGACTATAGGGTTATATTCCTTTTTCATATCCACATTAGAGTAGTATATGATCTTAAATTATACGGATTTCAAAAAAAAAAAAAAAATATAATGTTTTGTTGTATTGTTGTAACGCCCCACTTCTCACTAAGCATGGAATGGAGTGCGTTACTAGCGGACACATATAAGTCAACGTGCACGAGGCTTATAAGTATGTAAAAGCAGAAATGAATGGAATTAAATACTAGTCATTTATCAGGATCTTGAAAGTTAGTCAACTGCCATATAAGAGAAGATATATAAATGTATAAAACCGAAAACAACAAGTATAATACTGATATAAAAATTAGGAATTAAATCCTAAAGGGATGATACATACCAAACTCAGAAATAAAAAAGTAGAGGCCTAAAAATCTACTAATGTTTAGTCTGCTCCAAAAATCATGGGTCGTACAATAGCGGATCCTTACTTATATTTTCAGTATCTGAGTGTGTGGGGGAGCTCAGGGTCAAACTGGCAAGTAAAACAATAAAAGATAGAAAGTGTGCATATAAACTAATAAGTGAAACATGAATATGAATATAAAACTATATGCATGTGTGGAAAATATAAATGATCAAGTAACAATATCAAGCACGGAGACACATGCATATCAAGTCTAAATTAATATCTTATTTTGTTTCATTTTTAAACTAAATGGTGAAAAAATAGACTCGTATCATGAAAGTACCAGTGCATACTCAGAACCCAGCCAAAATGCTGGCGATGAACCAGCCATGCCACTAAGTACTCAAGCAAATATCGATACTAAGTAATCGATCGTTCCATTAATATAGATTAAAAAAGAGATAATGACTCAATACCATGCGCCCCCGCGGATGACCCCTATTTGGGTTGCACAACCTATCCTAAATCTTTCACGATATAACATTTAGTTCCCCATAATTCAAGATTTTAAGTTATATTATATGGTTAAGATTAATACATATACATGTCTATCATCAAATAAATATCCGAGTAACAAGCAAGGCATTGTCTATATCATAATTAATTGACGAGCAAGTTAGGATCTATAGAAATATCAAGACATGTTTAAATATAAGTCAAGGTAATCCAGCTTATTTTCATGTGTCTTATACATATATATCAAGGCAAGCGTGATGGAGTCATAAAATGCTAGAATGAGTGTTATGGAAATAATGACCACATATATAAACCATATATATATAATTATAAATATAAATACATATATAAGTGGGTGTTACAGTGTAAGAATATTTATAATAATTATGTATATAAACCACATATATACAATTATGAATATAAACACACATTAGGTAAGTGGGTACTAAGCTGTAAGGATAATAATTAAATAGACTCAATACTATTATGATCATTACTTTAACAATATGTAAATTTTTCAAATTCTAGCATGATTTCATAGTATGTAAAGTAATAAATTTATTAAACCTTACAAATATATGTATATTTCAAGTAAATATGGATCAACATAAAAAAGATTATGACCTAATGTAATAGCTTGTTTAAAAGAGATATTTTAGCAAATTAATTGTAAAACCTTGTGTGAAACCCGCTCTTTAAAATATGATTATAAATAAATATATACATATATTATCTAGAAATTTTCTAATGCCATGTGGAAAATAATTTAAAATAATTGCATTAAATACAAAGAACTTATATGGAAATTTTTAAATTTATATCTAAATATGATGAACATTCATAATAGTAACTTCTTTGTAATTTAAAAACATAGCATATAGTTTAAATTTACAATATACAGTTTAAGAATGAGAGGCCATAAATAAAATCATAAATTTGATACATAAATATAGAGTAAAGTGTAAAAGTTATATTTTATTTTTAGCATAATCATTGAGATGTCTGTATAAAGATATTATTTTTTTAAGTCTAAACAAATCAAGATTCTAAATTAATAATAAAATATTTTAGTTATAAAAAATCATAAGAGTGGATGTGATTATACTTGCTTTGACGGGTTAGAAAAGATAAACTTATCTTGATTTGGCTAAGCATTATCTTCTCATCTTTTCTCCTTCTCCTTTCTTCTTGTTTTTGAGGTACGAGAGGAAGGAGAAAATGAAGAAAGCCCATATGAAATATAAGAGAAGGAAAAATGGATTGGAATGAAAATGAGAGTAACAGAACTAAGCCCATGCCTTCCATACTAGTCATACTTCTAGCCTAAGGATAAGCATGGTTAAAAGGTAAAGCAAGATTTTGATTTTAATTTAATTATGATCAATGCATTCATGAATAAAAAATGATAAAATATGTGTTCCATCTAAAAATGGCCAAAGTCAAAGGTATAGTGATCATCAAAGTGGGGCCCATAATTTCAATAATATTATTTTAATAGATTAAAATTTAATTATTCTAAAAAAATTCAGAAAAATCATCACAAACCTAGAAAAATGTGACAAAAGTCTTTATTAAATTTTTGGACTTATATGATGCACAAGATATTAAATTTTCTCAATATTGGATTGATATCAGTATTCGGTTTTCTGAGTCAATATGACCAATACTAGATAAATTGATACATAAAATATGAAAATTTTGAATCATTACATCATATCCACCTTACAAAAATTTCATCCTTGAAATTTATTTTTAGCTGATTGGACTAATAAGATATCAATAAATCTTTAGAGATATGATTATCGAGAAAATAGTTCCAATCAGAAAAATATATGCAAACTAACTAACTTGCCATACCATTTAAACTAGTGGGATAATAAATCAAATATATATGATGGATATAATCTCATAACTCTCACTATTAAGATCTTAGCGAATGACTGCAATAATTATCTATAAATCAATTATTACTACGCCAATAGTTGATAACTCTTTATAGTGAAAGTATAGGATTTGGGTAAGAAATCAAGAGGTATAGATAATATGGAGTATCTTATAAATCAGCTTGCTACAGTTCTAATAAATTACTAACTATTGTTGACAGAGAATAAAGTTTGTAATTACCACGTTAACTCAATAGAACTCAAACAACGAAAGTACAAAACTAGATACATGACATATCAAAAGATACATATGGTACGGGTAAAAGAATAAGAAAAGATAGAAAAATAAATGATAATAGGACCAAGATAATAGATTTCATATTAAAAAATTAATAGACATGTTTATATGTGGAAGTAATCCTTAGGGCATCCTAAATTAACCTAGAGCTCTAATATCACTCTGTAACGCCCCGCTCCTCACTAAGCACATAACGGGTGCATTACCGATGGACACATGTAAGTCAACGTGCACGAGGCCTATAAGTATGTAAAAGCAGAAACAAATAGAATTAAATACTAGTAATCTAGTAGGATCTTGAAACTTAATCTACTGTCATATAAGAGAAGATACATAAAATATCTAAAATAGAAAGTAACAAGTACAATACTGATATAAAAGTTGAGAACTAAGTTCCAAAGGGGTGTTACATACCAAACTCAAAAATACAAAAGTGGTGGTTTAGAAATCTACTACTGTTTAGTTTACTACAAAAAGTATAGGTCATGCAATAGCGGATCCTCGCTCACGTCTTCAGTGCCTGAGCTTGTGAGAGAACTTAGGGTCAAATCCCACAAGTAAAATAATAAAAGGTAGAGAGCGTGCAATATAAACTAATAAGTAAAATATAAATATGAATATAAAAATATACGCATGTGTGGAAAATAATAAATGATCAAGTTATAATATCAAATACGGAGACACATGCATATTAAGTCTAAGTTAATATTTTATTTTGTTTCATTTTTGAATTAAATGGTAAAGAAATAGACTCATATAGTGAAAGTACCCGTGCATACCAAGATACTGGTGTTGAACCAGCCATGTTGTTAAGCACTTAACAGATACCAATACTGAGTAATTGGTCGTCCTATTAATATGGACAAATAAGAGATGTGACTTAGTACCATCCGGGCACCCCCGCGGATGGGCCCCTATTTGGATTGCACAACCTATTATAAATTTTTCACGATATAATATTCTTTTACCCTTTATTTCTCCCATAACCCAAGATTTTAAGTTATGTTACATGGTTAAGATTAATACATATATATATATATCTATCATCAAATAAATATTTGAGTAACAAGCAAAATATGGTTCATATCATAATCAAGTTGACGAGCAAGTTATGATACATGAAAATATCAAGACATGTTTAAATATAAGTCAAGGTAATCCGGCTTATTTTCATTTGTCTTATATAGGTAACTAGTATATATATGTCAAGACAAGAGTGATGGAGTTATACAATGTTAGAATGAGTGTTATAGAAATAATGACCATGTATGTAGACCATACATATATACAATTATGCATATAAATATATATATGTAAGTGGGTGTTAGAGTGCAAGAATGTTTATAATAATAATGTATATAAACCATACATATATAATTATGCATATAAACATATATTAGGTAAGTGGGTACTAAGGTGTAAGGATGAGAATTAAATAGACTCAATACTATTATGATCATTACTTTAATAATATATGACTTTTCTAAATTCTAGTATGATTTCATGGTTTTAAAAATAATAAAATTATTAAACCTTACAAATATATGTATATTTCAAGTAAACATGGTTTAGCATAAAAAGGATTATGACATAATGTAAAAACTTGTATAAAAGAGATATTTTAGCAAATTAATTGTAAAAATTTATGTGAAACCCTCTCTTTAAAATATGATTTTGAATATATATATATATATATATATATATATATATATATATATATATATATATATATATATATATATATATATATATATATATATATATATATATATATATATATATATATATAATCTAGAAATTTTCTAATGGCATGTTGAAAATAATTCTAAATTATTGCATTAAATACAAATAACTTATATGGAAAATTTTAAATTTTTATCCAAATATGATGAACATTCATAAAGGTAACTTCTTTATAATTTAAAAATAGAACATATAGTTTAAATTTATAACTTGCATTTAAAGAATGAGAGACCATAAATAAAATCATAAATTTGATATTTAAACATACAGTAAAGTGTAAAAATTATATTTTATTTTTAGCATAATCATTGAGAGGTTTGTATAAAGATATCATATTTTTAAGTTTAAACAAATCAAGATTTTAAATTAATTATAGAACATTTTAGTAACAAAAAAAATTATTAGAGTGGATGTGATTCTACTTGTCTTGATGGGTTAGGAAAGATAATCATATCTTGATTTGGCTAAATATTATCTCTCATCTTTTCCCTTCTCCTCCTTTCTTCTTGTTTTTGAGGTGAGAGAGTGAGAGATAAAATAAATAAAACCCACATGAAATATAAGAGAAGGAAAAGTAGAGTGGAGTGAAAATGAGAATAAAGGGTACTAAGCCCATGTCTTTATATGTTAGCCATATTTCTAGCCCAAGGATAAGCATGGTGAAAAGATCAGACAAGATTTTGCTTTTGATTTAATTATGATCAAAGTATTTATGAATGAAAAATGATAAAATATGTATTCCATCTAAAAATGGCCAAAGTCAAAGGTATAGTCAAAATCAAAGTGGGGCCCATAATTTAAATAATGTGATTTTAATATATTAAAATTTGATTATTCTAAAAAAATACAAAAAAATCACATGAGACAAATGTGTTTATTAAATTTTTGGACTTATATGATGAGTAGAATACAAAATATCAAATTTTCTCAATATTGGATCGACATCGATATTCGACTTTCCGAGCTATTACGGCCAATACTAAATAAATTGATACATGAAATGTGAAAATTTTTGGTCATTACAATTGTGGTTATAGATTGCAGAAAGAGATAGCATAGATTGTAGCATACTATATCACTGCATATTACCATAGATTGTAGTGATTGGCATTACAAATTTTTTGAATAATTTTCTTCCTTGTTTATAAGCTGTGAAATTAAAAGTAAGAAGTATGTCAAGTAGATCATTTGTCTCATATATTTTCATGTTAGTAATAAAATTCTGGTCTATACAAATAGATGCCTATTGCCTATGGAGGATTCAGCCTATCTAAAGAGGGTTTTAATCTTTATGTCTCACTATATTTTATTTGCAAATGACATGACTGTTTTATGCAGAGATAGCAAGTTTTAATTAATGTCGACTATTAATTGGAAGGAAAAAATAGAACAAACATGAATTGCTCACAATTTTGATGAATAACAAGTCAAGGAGAGTTTATACTAAGCAAGGCCTGACAAATGAAGGACTTGACGAGCTCGTTTGAGGTGGCGGAATGTAGTCTACCAATCAAACATTTTGGACTCTCTTTGTCAACTAACTATATAAAAGAAAGGAAATATAGAAAGAGAAAGTTCTAAATTTAGAATAATTGGGATTGAGCATAAAGGAGTGTAGTGATTGCGTATACATAATTTAGTAATGATTTGTCAATGATACCATGGATGATGGAGTGGCAATGTACATGGGAATGAAGAAATCATGACTTGATATCTTTATAAACTACATCTATCATGTATAATGAACTCGGAGATGGGGAGAAACTATATGATGGATAAGTGGCATATCGTATAAGGACTAGTGCAATGCTTAGACCGATAATCTCTTACTGCAACAGTCTGAATGATACAAAATCATTGAGTGATAATTAGTATCCAGTGTAGCATGTTTGTTACCGTAAAATAGTACAGGTATGAATGGTAATACCTAGTAGTATTGCATAGTTTAACGTCGTGCGATTGAGGCTGGGACCCTCATATGTACGGACACTTATATGATGATGTAGAATAACACTATCTTATCTATCAATGTAGCTTTTACAACTAACTTAGATGATAACTAAGACAAGTAGAATAAGTGATGAAGATAAATATATTATTGTTTCTTCTTAATTATTTATACTTAGCTACATGCTTAATTTATTTGTTTACGACCAACACTGATATGAGTATGCCATATGCATTGATACTCATGTATTATGATACTACACCTCCTTTTTTCTTTAAGTGTTACTTGTTAGTTTTAATCAATTAGAGATCCACACTTTATTCATCAAGTAGAACGATAGTAAGATGTGGATCCAATTTCATAATCTTGTATATATTGTTCATATTTTTTTTGTCAGACATTGTTCCTTCTTTAATTCTTTTGATGTAAATAATCTAGAACAGTGTGCCCTTTTCATGTAATAAACCTTATGTTTTATAAATACAACTTCAGTTTCAGACGTGTTACTTATTTATCTACTGTGCTAGTAATTATGGTTATTTCAAAATCCTATGACTATTTGGTAGTCTAACTTAGTTTTAAGTAGTATTATCCATTTTGAAAAGCAGCTAAAAAGCGGAGTGTTACGGTAACTAAAATCTTTGCCCTAGATCTAGTCCTGATCCTAGTCATGCATACTCAGTGGTCATTAGTTAAAATACCAATATAAAATAATAATAATAATAAATTAATAGAAAATAATATATTAAAATAATAATAAAATTATGACACAGTTATATATATTTAACATGTGAATTCCTAGTTATGTATACTTATTGTTTCAGCACATTTAATAATTAATTATGATATTTTTAGAATCTCCAAAACAACCCAAGCTGGTCACACCACTGAACACATCTCATAATACCCAGAACATGGAATCAAGATCATTATGGCCACAATCCATCTCGTAGGTACCTAAAAAAATAAGTCAAGAATGATATGGTCATAGCCCATTTCATAAATATCAGGAAAATGAAGTTAAGAACAATATAGACGGAGTATATTCCACCTCAGATAATGATGACAATACTTTATTCAATGTATAATTCTTGTTAGTTTAATTTTTTCCAAATTTTTGATTATTTAGTTATCCGTTTGGTGATAGAATTTAATTTCCAGTATGATAACAATACAATAAATATGTCTATCCTCCATTACATGCAATCTTAGCTATAAACAATATTGATTCAATATGTTCAATTTTCCTGTTTTACATAATTTTGATTTAACATGATATTATCTAATGAATTAAAAATAACAATAAAAAGACTATAACAATGATAACATGACCATTCACTATTGCAAAATAAACTTTATCGATAAAACGAGTCAATTCGGTAACTTTCAATTTCATATATTAATAACTTGGTTTATCATGATAAAACAATTAGACGATCTAATAAACAATCTATGCTGGTTTCCAATAAATATCATGCTAACATGGATATACAAAATTAATGGGTGTAAATTACCATAATAAGATCCGATAAAATTTAAGAATCAAACAATCTTTACTCTATCTGTAGAGACTCAGTGCATTAGTTTAGTCGTGATTAGTACTGTAAGGGTGATCCAAATCTCATATCCAGAATTAGAATTATGAAGGTTTTTCAAATAAAAGTTGTAGGTAATAAATTTATCTTGGTATATAAATTATTTCAGAATTTAATAAATTTATTTATTATACTTAATATAGTTAAAATTGTCCCAAATACTTGGGATAAAAGGCTTAGTTGTTGTTGTAGTTGTTGTTGTTGTATAGTTAAAATTGGATTTTCTACTGTTGAATTACCATTTGTTAGTGACAGTAACAGAATATTAATTAGACTAAAACTAGTTACCCCATAAGGATTAGGAATAACATTCTAAACTAAATTTCTAGAGAAATGGACTATTTTCTATCATAATTATTTTGAACTTATTTACGATAATATACTATTTGTAACTTAATTTTTGTTATGACTGGTCCTCAGAAAATTTCAATACAGTAACAACAGTGATATAATAATTGAGTCATAACACATTGTTTTAATAAGAATTTCAGAAGAATATCTAAACAAGAGTTATAAAGCATTGAGCTTTCTATCTATAGAAATTCTTTTTGAATTTATTTGGAGTCATATACTACTTTTAAAAAGTTTCCAATTGTAATATACTATTGTTAAAATAGAAATACAAGCATAGTGTAGTGATTTGGATAAAACTCACAATTCCATCAATAATTAGACAAAAACGTATAAAGAAAATTAGAGAGAACTAGATAAACTAGCTATAAAAATTTCTCAAAATTTTAAGATTGATGTACTATTTGAAATTATATTAAAAAGATGGGACAGTATACTAGATAACAAAAAAAAAAATTATATTTTTAAGTATGATTTTAACAAAACTTTCAAAAAAGAAAAATTACATATACTCGAATAAATAAATCAACAAATAAATAAATAAATCAACAACAATATGAAATTAAAATACTTGGAAGTGAATTAAACTCACCTTGGTTTGATATAAAGGTAACTATATGATTTTTGGATGTTAGAAACTCAAAAAAACATCTGTAAACTTAATTTGAACACCTTTTTCTGTTTTATATGTTTTTTCCACGAATTTCTCTCTATTTTTCTACATTTTCGAAAGGTTTATGGTTGTTAGAATTACCTATTTATACACAAGTGTATTTCTAGTTAAACTAATTATCTTAGGTTTATGGCCAATATCTTTTTTAACCAAATTAATGATTAAATTTAACTTAAAATGGTAAGTCTATTTTATTTATTGTGATGACAAGATTACATCAATTGATTAAGATGCGGATTGGATTTTAGTAGGTTCTATGAGGTCAATGGTTCAATTTCCTTCATCCTATTTTATTTTTGCCAATTAACGTAATATTTAATCTTTTTTATTTATTCTTTTTTGTATTAAAAGTCCAATCCAAAATTTCAAACACAAATTTAAATAATTCAAGTAAATAAATGGAGTGGTATTACATTGGCACAAATCCTAAATCAAATAGGATTAGACGGCACAAACAATAAATCAAATTGGGTTCCTAGAAATTGAGCCAAAACGCAATAGTGGGTTTGTAGAGAAAAAAGAAGGTAGAGGAGGAGGAGGAGGAGGAGGAGGGAGGGAGGGAAGGAGGAGAGAGGGGATGGCGGGTTTGTAGAGAGGGGGGGAGGAGTGGTTGGAGGCAGCAAAATAGATGGAGGGTTGCTGGAGATGGAGAATAGAGGAGTTTTTTTTTTTTTGGAATGAGAAAGTGTTTTGTGTGAAAAGAGGATATGCCTATAGAAAATATTAGTGTTTTAAAAAATTAACTGGATATTGCCCTGTCAGGACCAACAGGAAAGAAGAGGGCAGCGAGAGTGGTATTGTTAGTGGAAATGACAATGACAATAAAATACAAGTGTTGCTCCAGGTTCTAGTAGATTCACAAAGAGAACCAACATGAACAGACAGCTCTGTTACGAGTTGGAGTGGAGGCAGTACAAGAAACTGCTACTACAGTGGTTGAGATAGTTCTGCACTCCCAACACATGAGAAGTCGGGTAGTATCTCCGACTTTAGGAGACTCTAGCCTTCAACCTTCTCCGGAGTCGAGACTCCACTGTAGTTAGAGTAGTAAATGTTGGATATGGAGAATCTTTTAGAAGCCACTCGCATACCTCCAGAGAACTGGGTGAGTGTTGTTAAGATCTAGCTCACCAGTGTGGTTAGAAAGTGGTGGCAGGCAGAGGAAGAAAGGCTGGTAAAGCTAATACTCTGGGATGCTTTCTTTGAAGGGTGCTTTACATGATTCTTTCCCGCTACCACTCAGCAAGAGATGGAGTGGAAATTCATAGAACTGAAGTAAGGGAACCAAAATATAGATGGATACACAGCCAAAGTTTTTGAAGCTCAGCTAGTTTGCCCCTCACATGGTCACTGTGGAAAAGGATAGAGCTAGAAGGTTCCAGTGAGTGCTAAGGTTTGGAAATACAATTACATATGACTATGGCAAATACAAGGACTTACTCTGAGGTGTTGGAAGCAGCCCGACGAATAGAATAGGTTGTCGAGGAGAAGAAAGTGGGGCAAAGCAGAACCCAGAAGTGCCCCTTTGGTAAGGTATTAAGGCCATCAGGCAACATGGCATTCGCAGTAGAGCGCCAGGTGACTCTCCCTGGATTAAGACATCCTTTGTTTGTAAATTCCGCCTGATTCCTAGATACACTTAGTATGCAGGAGGGCTCTGGGACTATGCATCAGTTACAATCACCTCTATATAATTAATTTTTTAAAGTTGTAACCCTATTTCATGACACAATCCATAACTATGTTCCTTGACACAATCCCCTCTAAATCCTCTAAAAGTTGCAGTACAATAGATTGTAAAAAAAAAAAAAAAAATTAAATTAAATGTTGCAGTCCTATATGTTTGTTTGCTTTGTGCTCACTTCTAAACTACATAGTTTTTCTTAATCACCTCTACTAATTAATATTTAAAGTTGAGTAATTTTATTTATAAAATTCTGCAGAGGAAGAAACTGTTTGTACTGTATTCTTCTTTTTCTTCAGTGTAAATAGCAATAGATCATTGTGTATACATGAAATTATATATGAAGAGGAATTTGTGTGAACTTCCATATTTAAGACTTTAATTTAGTATTTAGATATGGATATAGATTTTTTTAATCAAATTATTTTGGGTTTGAATATTATATTAGTAGATGAAGATTTATTATAGAATGTTAATATATGAGTACTTTTTTTGATATATAAATGTTTTATTATCATAAATAAGTTGCGTAAATTTATGTTTGAAATTTTTATTGTATAGGTATTTCATTGTATTATTTCTGATGTATAAAAGAGTAATAAAATCATGAAATATGATATCTGTTATAATATAGAACTAGTGAAAAAAATTCAATTACAAAATAAAATTCTTTATAGTTAATTAATACAAATTCAGTATTAATAAATTCGTCAAAAATTATATTTCCTGACAAAAAATTTTATCGCTAATAACAATCTAGAAAAAAACTATCTCTCAACAATAAATGAACATTCTTTTCACGAATATTCTTTCAATCATGCAAAACTTGACAGAAATAGTTATTCCAAACAATAAAATTTTGCTAGTAGTATTTTGTCAGGAATGAAATTCTCGGCAAAGAGAATTTTGACAGGAGTAGTTATTTTTGACTAATAAAATTAGTAGGAATTGTTTTTAGGAATATTACTTTTTCTGATAAATTTTCTTTTCCTAATAAAATCTTCATTGGGAATACATGCATTTTTTTTTTTTTTTTGACAAAGAAGAGCTGCAAAAACACTACCTTCACTTTTTCTTTGTCCTTTCCATGATTTTGGATGGAAAGAAATTTAGATGTAAAATATTTTAATAAATCTTTCTTCTCGTAACAAAATTAATATTTTTCTTCCTTTGCTTTGGCTTCTAAATAAACAAAAGGACATTAAAAAAAATTGGAAGTAAGTTGTTCCCTTCGTCCTTGATAGTAAATTAAAAATTTTCAATTACTTTGTAAGGCAAAAAAAATAAAGCAATTAATAAGATATTCATTATGGAACATATTTGTTTTTCCAATTTTTTTTTCATTAATATTAGATGTGTTTAAAAGAGAATAATTATTACATAATTTGTATTCAAGAACATGAGCGACAAAAAATAAGAGAACACTCAAACTAAGCAATCGTTCAATTTGATATTTGCCAATTTAAACTGTTCAAGAGAGTCTAGTCGCATCTCATCTCGTCGGGAAACTCCAGTTAAATATTATTTCCTTCGATTTTCTTCTAGTGTTATCCACAAAATTCTTTATTTCATCCATTGTCATGATATTAAATCACAATGATCTCAAAATTATAATGAAAGATAAAGAAAAGAAAAACAAAACAAGATGACTTATATTACGTCACTTTCTTTTACAGAAGAAGTGGGTTCTTGATATGCTGGTGGGATCTATCTAATAGATCATGTTGACGATCCAACATGAAGAACATTGTTTGGAGAGGAAAAACAGCCGACCCTAGCTCTCTCTCTCTCTGCTGGTCCAAATGTTTCAAGGTTCTCACACGTAATTTGATGTGCCAAAGGTCCCCTAAACTCTCCTTATGAAAGTTATTTATACACTTTAGTTGATTATGAGAGTTTCCTTAGAGATAGGGATGGAAGGTCTTTGTATTCATCAAGAATTCTAATCAAATATTTGGATTTGACTTAAATCTCTTGATTTTATATTCTGGTAGAATTCAATTCGAGTATTGGATGATTCCATATCTCGATTAGAACTAATTACAGATTGTGAGAGTCTGTCCACACAGGGTTAACAGCCCTGGAATGCGAAGTTAAGAATTAACTTCGCGTTTTACTTCTTAGCGCGAGGCTAAGCTTCGCGTCTGACTTGCCAATGCAAGGCTAAGGAATAGCCTCGTATTTGACTAGCCTCGAAACTAGTTTTACTTCGAATTTTTTTTCTTTTAATAGGACCTCCTCCAAAGTTTTCAAAATTACTTTGATCGGTAAATTTTGAAATATTTTGGATCCTCAATTTGTTGACTCAAAGTTGATCCATTATTTACACGCAAGATTAATTTTCCTCATCTTCGCGACTATGAGCTTCGTGTAATACGTGAAACTATATAACTTCATGTTCAACCACCTTGGTCGCCTCAGATTCCATACTGAATTCAAAGAGGCGGTTTTTTTTCTTTTAAATAGAGCTTCTTCTTCTGCCTCTTCAAGCTTTCAAGAAAATCCAGAGCTTTTGAGACTCAAAGATCCTTCTTCTAGAATTCTTCTACGATTTCTCCGTCCAATTCTTTGAGCTTTTGACCATGGCGCCCAAGAAGAACGTCTCTTCACGAGGTCAATCCTCATTGTTGGCCATCACGAGCAACGGTAGTAGCAGCGGTAGCAGGGGCCCAGTTTATGTCGCACCTATTTGAGGTGAAATCTCCATTCTTTGATCTTTGAACTGTGTTGTAGTAATGATTTGGTTTGGCTTTGGCCGACCAAGTTTCATTCTTACCGGTGAAATCTTCGTCATACTCCAGTCGCTCCGGTGACTTGGAGAAAAGTCTCTTAGTCTTCTGTTTACGCGAGGTTATTTGTTAGCCTCACGTCAAATGTTGCTACGCGAAGCTATCCTTAACTTTTGCATTTTCTGCGTGAAGTTACCGTTTAGCTTCGCATTTTAGTTTGAGACGCGAAGTTTCTACTCAGCTTTGCGTTTAGCTTGAGATGCAAAGTTACTACTTAGCTTCGTGTTTAGTTCGACACGAGGCTATCCATTAGCTTCACGTTTTAACACTTAGTATGTTTTCGAAAACTTCGTCTGTTTTATAACTTTGATTTCTTCTTTTGCAGTGGGTTACTCAGTGGATCCCTTAGCAAGGAAGATCCACTTTGAATTTGTCAGGGGCGCAGACAAAGTAACTCAATTTAGATTTGATGCAACCATCCCTGTATACCACCAAAGTGTTAGAGAATGTTGTGAAAGACTGATGAGATACAGCCCCGCCACCGCAAGGAAGAGAATAAATGACGCTCTCTTTAAAGCTGTAAACCGAAAAGTTTTAGCGAAGCCAGCTTACATTTTTGGTGACCAAGCATCACCTTTAGATGAGATCTTGTTCGAGGAAGAGAACAAATGACTTCACCAAGTTGGGGACCTCCTCATGCTTTTGCTCGATATGGAACGGAGTTACCCTCTGGTGTATCTCCAAAGATTATCGGCCCTTGTCAACTAGATTGTGATATTACTCAAGAACATGATGGGGTAGTAGTAGGAAAATTTAGCGCTCGCGGGCCCTACCAGGACGGTGTAGGGAGCTTTATCACCGGGCTCCTTCCAGGAAGAGTAAATAAAGAACATCCAGTGGGAGAGACCCTGATTCGTGCCCAGACCTTTATCAACGAATACATGGTAAAGGGTGGACAGTACCCCTCCCATAACTTCAGGATGCTATGCTGGATTCGCTCTACAAGCAAGATGTAAGCTCGACTAGTGGGGTATATGCTCGAGTCCCATGGGCAAGTTTAAGGGAGATAGGATTATATCAGGAAATCCAAAATGTCCAATACGGCCTTCCCCAGAGTCCATATCACTTATTTAGTCTTCTGGAGATATATAACTCTGAGACCGCCACTTTCTTCACCCAGGTGATGAGCTAGGAGTTGCTCTTCATAAGATGTATGAGGTGTCGACTTTATACATGGGTGAAGTCCCTTATGAGGAGTATACCACTACAACCGAGGAGTTGAACATACTGAGGATCAAGGATGAGCGCATCTACAAAACTTACTAGGAAATAATGTGTCACTACTGTATTTGCGCTGATATGTCCGGGACAAGAATCCAATGGATCTGTCACAAGATATGGGCTACTTATCTATTCAGAAACTTGAAGGAAAGCCTAGCGAGCATCTCTGGACACAAGCCTATCGATAAAGACAAAATTGAACGGCGCATCGCAGAGACAGGAGATATATCTTACACCACCGAATCGAACGAAGGAGGGTTTAGTCCCGGTACGTTGTTCAGGAGCTTTCACTACTAAGCAGGATTCTCTGTGTCCGATAGAGGTTTGATTGCCATATTTCTCATTTTGTGGTTAAAATCATACATCGTCCCGTCACTCCCCAAGGACGCTTTCGCTATCAATGTGGTCTATCCAGCAGTTCTCCTTACATATGGACGGCCATTTGGACTCCTTCTAGCCATGGTGAGCAATTTTCAGAGTGGGATTCGGACACTTTCCAATGATTTTCTCTCAGAAGATAAGACAAAGGGGAAAGCAACGAAGGGATCCACAAAAGTGAAGACGTCGAAACCCCGAGTGAAGATGCCTTATACCTATTTAGTGGCATGACTTGTGATGCACTATCCTTCCTTGATGATAGCTGCAAATTATTGTTCCGTGGACATGCATTCCCTCGTGGAGACGTATGAACACTCCTCTTGGAAGAGTCACTACATGTCGGTCATTCGCGAGACTCTCCAACACCACCAAAATTACGAAATCAACCGCTGCTTTCCCGACTTTCCTGATGGTGGGTATGGGTCGAGGTTTAAAGGCATCCTGGGACCAAACAACTTTTCCACACTTTCTTTTAGAGTTTCTGGTGGCTGTTGAGCATACATCCCGGTCACTTGGTCTACATACAGGACAACATGTGCTACATCAAGCCTTACACTCCGAGCCACTTTGCTTATCAGTTCGGCTACACGCAATTATATGTAGGTAATCCGAACAAACACTTAGCGTATCAGGAAAATCTTTTTGAAGGCGCATGAGGCTAGTTCCACTTCGTAGCCAGGGGTACTGTTGTTGAATTTGCCTTGCCACAAAAGTCTCCTGTCCTAAATACAGTGCTTAGCTTCTACACATGGTACTGCACGACTAATATTGAGGTGCCCAACTTCTCAATCAATTACAGTTGTTGCAAGGAGATTGAAGCCTTTTATTCTCGGGGAAAAGGAGCCAAGAGAGTCCGCGTGAAAGGGATGGATGAATACTTGGACGTAGAGGCCAAGTCATCCGATGGTGGAGACGGTTCTGATGATAATGATGCTTGTGATGATGCCGCTGGAGTTGGAGACATCCTCGAAGCTACCAATGACGATGATACACACACTCAGAGTCCTTCGCCCAAATGTCACTGGATGATCAAGGGCAAACTTGCTCGGAAGTGAAAGAAGACAGTACGATGAACCCTTCCGACTCTAATAATCCTAGAAGAAGAAGCGGTCCAGTTTGCAACTGATCTCTTAGCCTCAACACTCCCCACGGCACCAGCTCAAGAGGACAGCCCTGCTCATTCTTCAAGTGTTGTTGGTGCTTCAGATGTCCCTATTCCAAAATGCACTATGGAGCTGCCTCCAACTAGTGGGACCGAGGCTCTGCTAGATACTACAATTGCTCCTCTGTCTAGTCTGACTACCGGGCTAGTTTCTATAGGTAAGGTTCATCTTATTTCCCTTTCTCTTCTTCTTTATACATGTTCATAGGGTTTAACATCTTTTATTTCTCCTTGGGGTCAGGTAACCATCTTCAGTCACCCATGCACTCCACAACGAGGATAGAATTAGAGGAGCAAGTAGATTACTCGAGAGTCAGCGGATCGGTGGGCGGATTGGGAAGTTCTGCTAAAGAGTTCGATGAGGGTTACTTCAGCCTTACCCCAGCTCTACCAAAGCTCCGAATCTTAGATCAGACGAGCTGCGGAGTGATGACAGGACACAACCCCCTACGTCCGAAATGTCAGAAGGAGTCTGCTGTCTCCTACTCCACCTTCCTCTTTTTCAGAAGATAGCTTTCCTGTCATCGTTGGTGCTCCATCAATGTCCAAACTTATTGTAGAGATGCCCTCTGTGATTGTAGCCGAGATTCCTTGCACTGTTTCTCCTCCAACACCAGGTACTTTACCAGTATGCGGAGAAGACTCACTAAAATTCTCATTTGAGGCAGCGTCTGGTGCCGGGGAAGCTTCAAGAGATGAGGCTTCTTCATAATTTACTCTTGTTGGTCCTATCGCCCCAATGATTAATGAAGGCAGTGCACCTTCTCAAATTCCTAGCTCGACCAGTTCCTTGCTGCATTTGCTAGCTCCGCACATCATGAATGATGAGTGCCATATATTGCATATTTATAGCCTTCATATTACCTATTTTTGTATATAAATAATACTACTCGGGTATTATTAGTGTATTTTTTAAGAATTTTATTCGTACAAGGAGATAACATGAAATCAGAGTTGGAGTAGGAAATCAAAATCCGAAAAGTTTCTACGATGCTGCAGAGACTCAAAGTCGAATACAATAAGGAATATTAAACGTACAAGACAAGGGTTTCATGTGAAAAAAAATTCAAGAAGTTTTCCCATATTTGAGCTGCCAATTGGCGGTTTTACCCGGAAAATAGCGGCCCAATGAGGGCCCCACAACCCGAGTTTTCTCCCGTAGCTTCGTTTTAGTTTTCTAGTTTCACAATTGTATTATAATTGGGTTTGGTTTTCCGAAACCTATATATTGGCCGTATTCTTGTATTCTAGGAGAATCCTATAAGTTTTGTACTCGTTTTAAATTAATAAAATTAGGGTTTTGCTGAAGGGGTAACGGCCACAATACCATGCTCCAGAGGTAAGTCATTACTTTTAATTCTTTATTTGCTTTTTAGATAGAGTTAATTGCTTTCTAGTTTAGGTTTTATTGCTTTCTAGATTAGATTTTATTGTGTTCATGAATAAAAATAGAATTTTGCTTACTAGAATTATGAGTAACTAATTTTCTTTAGCCCTACGATGTAGATGAAATTAGTTTAATAGATCTAATATTGATTTATCTCATCTTCTTTCTAAAAAGAAACAAAGTTATGATTTTTTAATAAATAAATAAAACATAGAGTTCACAAATCATAATTCTTTGATAGATTATGCTTAATTAATATTTTGATAATCTATGCTTAGATAAAGTTTGGAATTCTTATTCTTTGTTTATTTTTAGAATTATCAATAAAGATTTTCTTATCAATAAATTGACTTGAATAAACTTGTAAATCTGATTTCTTTGATAGGTTATACTTAAGTTCCGTCTTTTGATAGCCTATGCTTAGATTAGGGTTTGAAGTTTATTTCTTTTCTTTTATTTATAAGATTTTCTACTTGATATGATTTGTTTTTAAGAAAGGTGTTATTTTTTATCGTCTATACTTGCACATCACTTGATAGGTCATACTTAGGGGCACTTGATTAAAATCAATTTAAAAATATCACCTTTTAAATATGTTACTTAATTATGCATAATTAAAAAGTTAGGAAGAAAGAGATAATTCATTGTTAGGCTATTATTCTAATGGATTCGAAATCCTAGGCTAATCTCTAGAACTTAGAACCAATCTTCCCTCAATTTAGAAACTCTTAGTTAATTCACTAGAACTAAAGAAATAGTAAGAATTGCAAAACACTTGAGATCTCTGTGGGACGACCTGTATAGCGCTACAACTGACACTGTATGCTTACAGTAATTTATCACATTAATGAACATTGTACAAGGATGGGCTTCTGTATCGTCCTTTCCCGTGGAAGCTACACCCCCATTGGTAGTCCGTACTTGGCGTTGCCTGCTCTCAACCTGACCACTGATGAACCACTCGAGGAATTCTTCAACTTTAATATCGGTGACTTCATGCAACTGCTAAGGAGGTGCATCAACATGATTATGAGCGGGCGCGACTTCCTTGATCTTGGATGACCAATGTTTAATAGCTATCTAGACAATATTGATAGGATTGGGGGTTGTGAATGAGCAGCTCCTTACCGAGCTCACTTAGCTCTGGAGGAAAAAGTGCAAACACTGAACACTCTCCGCCAGGCATATGTGGGAGCGATAACTAAGATTGAAGTGGCGCGGCTGCAAGTTGGACTTGATGGCTCGCGAAGAGGTGTTAAGGTGCCAAGAAGAAGCCTAGTTTTGCGAGCTAGCCAACCTTAGAACCAACCAAGATGCAATTCTGGTGGATCTGGAGAAGACCGACTTTGAGATGGAGGCTAGTCATACGGTGATTTTTCAAGCCTATGAAACCATTGCCAAAGCTCAAGCCATTTTGGAGGCAAGCCAAGCCAAACTGGAAGAGTCTTCGAAGAGAAAAGAGGAATTGATCTTGCAACGAGAGCAGCTTGAGCAAGAGAGGACAGTCAGGACTTGAGTGATTGAAGAATCTCAGCAACAACTCTCTCAGCAGCTTTCTATCAAAGAGTCGTCAAGTTCTCCACTCCGTGGAGGAAACTCGGAGATAAATCATTATTTAGATGGAGAACAAGCTGAGGCTTTTGGAGAAATTTTAATCTCCTTGTATCTTTTCTTTTTTTTTGTAATAAATGTGGAAGTTCAACTTTTTGAATCTTTCTTTTCTTTTTTTGTTCACTTATCTTCATTCCTGAAAAAATAAATAAAGAACATTTTTAGTTGCATATCGCTTGTTTTCATGATATTTGAGCAATGTGTGATGGTGTAAATGATACACAATAATGGTTTTGGTAAATAGTTGACTTTGAATGAGTGATTGTGTTGAGATTAGGAAATTCAGCAGAGGCGCCTAATTGCACATGACATGAGATTTAGCGGAGGCGATTAATTGTACACGCAAAGATGATCGGGTCAGGATCATTGAGTTCGACAAAGGCGCCTGATTGCACATGCTTGGGATTTGACAGAGGCGCTTAATTATACATGCCAAGATGATCGGGTAAGGATCATCGGGTTTGGTGGAGGCGCCTAATTGCACATGACTGTAATTTAGCGGAGGTGCTTAATTAAACACAGCAAGATGATTGGGTCAGGATTATCGGGTTCGGTAGAGGCGTCTGATTGCACATGCCTGGAGTTTGACGGAGGTGCTTAATTACACATGTCAAGATAATTAAGTTAGGATCATCGGGTTCGGCAAAGGCGCCTAATTGCACATGACTGAGGTTTTGCGGAGGCGCTTAATTGCACACGCCAAGATAATCGAGTCAAGATCATCGGGTTCGGAAAAAGCGCCTAATTGCACATGCCTTAGATTTGGCAGAGTCGCCTAATTGCACATGCCGAGATGATCGAGTTTGGATCATCAAGTTTTGCAAATGCGCCTAATTGCACATGCCTGGGGTTTAGCAGAGGCACTTAATTGCACACGTCAAGATAATTGGGTTAGAATTATCGGATTCGGTAGAGGCGCCTAATTGCACATGCCTACGTAACTTGTCTGGGTGACAGACAGAGCCGGTGATCGGATTAGGATTATGAAAGAAATCATTTATTATAGTGTGCATGATGGTTCAAATCTTACTGTCAGTGGTAAGAGTTTAACATGACAAGTTTGATAGTATTGAAGTAATATGAGTGCGATGGTTCAAATCTCACTGTCAGAGGTAAAAATTTAATATGGCAAGTTTGATCATATTGAAGTAATAAGGGTGAGATGGTTCAAATCTTGTTGTCAGAGATAAGAACTTAACATGACAGGTTTATGGGATTTTAAGCAAATCTCAGTTATCAACGGATTTATTGTGCCTTTAACAATTGTCGTTTGCCATGGGCTAGCTATACAATTCCCCTCAATATGGTGAGTTATCGAGAATTTTACTTAGGCTTAAAGACCAAACATTTCCTTTTCTCCTAAACTTTTACCATTGGGCAGTTGATCTCATACTTCTACACCAGTATGATAAAGTTAGCGAGGATGTTGATCTCCCCGTCCCATTACTTTAACAACATTGGGTGGTTCGAGCTTTATCTCCTAGGACGATAGGTTAGCGAGAAACTTATTCTCTTCCCGTTACTTTAATAGCATTGGACAATTCATGCTTTATCCTCAGCATGATAGGTTGGCGAGAAAATTGTTCTCTTTCCATTACTTTAATAGCACAGTATACTTTATCCCCTAGCATGATAGGTTTGTGTGAAACTTGTTCTCTTCATGTTACTTTAATAGTATTGGACAATTCATACTTTATCCCCTAGCATGATAGATTGACGAAGAACTTGTTCTCTTTCCATTGCTTTAATAGCATTGGGTGGTATATTTATTCAATTTTTTTTTTACACATAGGACTTCTTTAAGAACTTGTCATTAATAGGCATCATCATTATATCACCGTCTTGATTGATCAGATGATAAGCTCCACTCGAGTAGACCATTTCCACTACAAACGGCCCTTCCCATTTAGCTTCAATTTTCTCTTCATTTTATGGGTCATGATTATCGGTTTCTTAACAGCCATGACCAAATATCCTTTGTTTGAAAGTCCTTTATTTGACTTTCTTATTAAATGCTTGCAAGACACGTGCTTGATACAGCTCGATTTGTTACTGGGCCTGAAGATGTTTTTCATTTAACTCTTCTAATTCTTGAAGCCTTCACTGATACTTCTCTTCTGTTTCCATTCTTGTGGCTAAAGCCACCCTCAAAGAAGGTATCTGGATCACCAGGTGTAAAATAGTTTTACTACCTTATACCAAGGATAACGGCGTAGCTTTAGTAGGAGTACGGACTGTGGTTCGATAGACCCATAAGAACTCTCCTAATTTCTCATTCCAATCTCGTCAATTTGAGGAGACGAACTTTCAGAGAAGTTTAATAATAGTTTTATTAAAATCTTCTGCCAGGCCGTTAGCTGCTGGGTTGTATGGTATAGACGCGACGTCTTGGATGCTGAACTAATCACATAATCATGAGAAATCCTAGCTGACGAATTGGGACCCATTATCGTGAATAATCATGCGAGGAGTACCAAAGCGATTGATCACATAATGCTTAATAAACTTGATTATGTCCGTGATTTTAACCTCGGTCATGGATACGGCTTTGGCCCATTTTGAGAAATAGTCCATTATTGCAAGTATAAACCAGTGTTCCCTAGATGATGGTGGGGTGATTGGTCAAACGATGTCCATTCCCCATATTTCGAAGGGCCAACTAGCGACAATCATGTGCAAGTATTATGGAGATTGATGTATGAAACTAGCATGCACCTGGCACGCATGGCAATACTTTGCATATGCTACCGCATCGGTAATTATTTTTGACCAAAAGTATCCAAGCCTCTTTATGTGATCCCAGAGTTTTGAACCTGGCTGGTGGCTCCACATGTCCCGTTATGCATTTCTTCGAGCACTTTGTCGGCCTCTCTTTTTTAGATGCATCGGAGCAAGAGACCATCTCGTGACTTTCTGTATAAAGTCTGGAGCACAGTATCATAATGAAATTTTTGAGCCTTCTTCTTAACCAAAGCAGCGTCTTTGGAATCTTCCGGAAGTATCCCGTCTAGAAGATAATCCACGAATGGAAAATACCAATCTCGAGGTTCCAGAGTTAACTTGACTTGATATACTTCATCGGTTTGTAGAGTTGAATCCGGATAGAGGAGTTCTCTACTCCCAATAGTAACACTCTTAGTGGCTCCTGCCGGTGTGCTAATGTCGTAGCTAGGGCAGTGAGGACATCCACATAAATGTTTTCGTGCCGAGGTATATGGTCGATATAGAACTGCTTGAAATGATTTGCCAGTTCGATGGCCACTTGATGGTAAGGTACAAGGGCTTTATATTTGACTTCATACTTGCCTGTCATATAATTGACGATGAGTTTAAAGTCGCCATATGCCTCTAAACAGCTCACCCATAGTTGCAAAGCCTTTTCAAGGCTGATAATAAGCGCATTATATTTTACTACATTATTTGTACACGGCTCTGTAAGTGAATATCCATTAGCGATTATGTGCTTGTGTGGCAATATGAGCACCACCCCCACACCTGGGGTAGATCTTCCTGCGGCACTGTCAAAGAATAATTGGCACGTTTTTCATTGAAAACTGTATTAACTTCTTCAGGTTCATCGGGAATGTCCTCTAGCAACTTAGAACTTTTTGGAATAGAGTGTTCTATAAGGAAATCTACAATCGCCCGTCCCTTCATAGACTTCTAGGGTACAAAGAGAATATCATATGGCGAGAGTAACATTACCCATTTCGCCAATCTGTAGTTTAATGAGAACGGCTTTGTCATAAGAATGTTTAATGGATTAACTCAGGATATCATATGGATCATCTGCTAGGCGAGATAGTGATGCATCTTTTGAATTGCGAACATCAGGGCTAGACACTCCTTTTCGATTGGATTATATAGGTGTTCCGCTCCCATCATTGTACGGCTCAAATAATAAAGAGCATGTTCATGATCGTGCTTATTATGTTGTGCCAGTAATGCACCCAAGGCATAATTCATGGCCCTCATATATACGAGGAATGGCCTTCCTAGTACAGGGGTGATAAGGACGGATGTGTTTGTAAGATATTCCTCAAGGCTATCAAATGCCTGCTGACATGATTCATCCCAAATGAAGGAAACTTCCTTTTTCATGAGCTTAGAAAATGGCTGGTATCTCCCTGATAAGTTGGAGATGAAGTGGCAGATATAGGCCAACTTGCCTTGTAGCCCTCTAAGTTCTTTTAGACTTCGAGGTGGCTGCATTTTCTTAATCGCTATCACTTTGTTAGGGTCAAGGTAAATTCCTTTTGAAGTAACCAAGAAAGATTTGGCAGAGTTCATTTTAAGTAATACTTTCTCATGAGATTGAAGATTGCTCTCAAATCTTGGAGATAATTTTCTTAGTTTCTGTTTTAACAGTAAGATCATCTACGTAACACTCCACAATTTTCGCAGATGTTCCTTGAATATGACACTCATAGCGCGCTGATAGGTGGTTCAGCATTCTTAAACCCGAAGGGCATTACTTATAACATTATACCCCTAGTGGTGTCCTGAAAGCAGTGTATTTCTCGTCATCTGGATGCATCTTGATCTGATTATAGCCTGAGAAGCCATCTATAAAAAGCATCCTCTCGTATCCATAGGTATTAGCAACCATTACATTAGTAATTGGTAAGGGAAATTCGTCCTTAGGACATGCGGCATTTAAATCTCGGAAGTCAATGCATATCCGGATCTTGCCTTTTTTTCCGAACAGGTACTATATTTGCTACCCCAGTCAGGATGTTATTCCTCTCGAATGAATCCTAAGTTTATCAGCTTGTTTACTTCGGTTTTTATGGGCTCCACTCTAGTCAGAAGTGCCTTTACTGTTGTTTAACAGGCTTTACATCTTCCTTAATATTCAAGCAATATATTGTGACTTGAGGGTCTAGTCCGGGCATACAGGCGAATACATCTATATACTCCATGATGAGAACTATGAGCTCTTCTTTTTCTGTAGGAGTCAAGATTTCGCTTATGAAAATGGGTTTTGGATCCTCCTCAATCTCCATATTGACTTGAGTTACCTTGTTTTCTGTGGGTGGGTCTCTTTGTTGAAAACGGACATTCCAAAGGGTATCAATGTATTTAGCCCAAGACTCATCCTGAAGATCAATTGGTTTCTCATCGCTTTCATATATAGATGAAACCGTATTTGCTGCAAGAGATTAAAATATTGCTCGGTACTCTCATCAGAATCTTGGTCTGGTACACTGCCACTACTGTTGGTTGGAGTCCTCCCTTCAGGCTTGTTTGGTGATGCAGAAGGAGTTGATACATACCCTAATCCCCTTCGAGTCTTGTGATAATAATCAAGACATTTTTCTTTTGGCATGAAGGAGGGTTGGATACTTTGCCGTCCTTTACAGAAATTTAGCCCTTGCTTTCGGGCTAAATTATAATCCATCTTTTTCATCATTTGTTGATATTTTTGTTCATAAGGGTGGAACTGAGCTAACGTTTGATCATTGCTCTCACTATTTTGGTCTTGATCGGGCTGTGTCAGCACTTTGCCGAACACTATAAGCTTTTGATGCGGTTATCGAGAAGGTACTTTAAAGATATTTCCTTGGTCGCTTACTATTTCGGGCCGAGAGAGGAGGATGATCGTACTGGGAGATGATATGCTGCCAGAATTTCAAATTCGGACAAGCCACCTGCCTTTGTGCTGGTGCAGGAGGGCACTGAATTAGAAGCAACAACGAGCACGTAAGCAAACTTTATGTTTTTATTAATAGCACATTCGTCTGTGCCACTGGCAACGTTGATTACATTGATTTTATTAAAATCTATGTATGGATTTATTTCATATTCTTCATCTTCCTCACCTAAAGACTCGTGCTCGGAATCCACTTCATTATTACTGTTGTAGGACTGTTCAGCTAACCTATCAAGAGCTTCGTAAGCCTCCATATATAACAGGGCATCCGTAAAATAGTTCTCAACCCCCTTGAAAGGTTACTTGTCTGCAATCAACGTCCGAACCTCTCCTTGCTCGTCACAGTACTCCACGCACTGATGGAGAGTCGACGAAACTATCATGTTGGCATGGATCCATGGCCACCCTAAAAGGATATTATATGACGTGTCTATATCGATGACATAACACGTGACCTCCATCTTTAGGTCTCCCATGTGGCATCGGAGCCTAATCTTGCCTAGCAGATAGTTGTCATTAACATTGAAACCGAATATTGTAGTGTTTATTGGTGTCAGACGATATAGCGAGATTCCTAATAGTTGCATCAACCCCCTTGGAATGACGCTTAATGTAGACCCGGGATCAATTTGAATGTGACTCACTTGGGTCGATCTGACATATCCGGTATAATATAAGGACTTATTATGCTTTATGTTCTTTATCTGCATGTATTCTGGCGAAAAAGTGTTATGCGGAATTTGCCTCGTTACTTAGTGGCAGAGACGGTAAGAATCCCTTACCTCATCGAATGGTTCAACGATTTGTGTCAAGAAAGACTCAGAAGCTACCAGTGCCTCCCTTAATGCTTCTCGGGTTGATTTGGACAACCGCAACAGCTCGTAAAGCGTCACATGAATAGCGATGTTAGCTAACTGGGCTTGTTGAACTGAAATGGTGCACCTATTGCATCATTTTCCTTCTTTGCGTTCTTTTGGAAGCGAATCTCCTTTGGTTTTGCGAGTTCTCCTTGTGCCTCTACAGCTTTGCTAGGTCCCACTTTCGAAAAGTCTTTAAGGTAAGCCTTATGTGATCTGGTGCCAGTTAGGCCTGATTTATCTTGGTGAGTGGCCATGGCTGAGGCCTCTTCTTTCGAATTTGTCAACGCATTGGTGACTGTATGGTCTTCTTCAAGACTCGCAGAGATAGTATTACTGGTCCGCATCTTGTTGGGTGAAGACCATTGCTCATCTTTTAAAAGGTCTGGATGAACCCACATAATCTCCTATTTTTTGTAGTTATTGGGAAGAGTCCCTTCTACTTCATATTATGGGGATCATGATTGATTAACATCAGCTTCTCTGCTGTTACAGGGATTACTACAGCAGAGAACTCATTGGTTTTTACGACCAAAGTTGTCATATTCGCAGAAACCTTCTTCTGTTCTTCTTTAAACTGAAGGACACCAGCTTCATCAATGCTTGGATTTGATTCTTGAGAGGTAACAATATTTGGTTGGATACCCAATGTTCTAGTAGAACAAGTAATAATTAGGATCATTTGTCTTTCCTGCATCTTCTGGTTTTTGATTCTCTGGAAACTTCAACATCCCTCGTTTATTGAGGAGATGAAATAGAGTATTAATTTGCTCCTCCTTGAATGAGTATGTCCTGTCAGGTCGATTCTGGGGTCTCGGATTCGGATTTTCATCGAATGCCATCATAACCTTCCCTTTATTTTTAGAATTCTTTGGATACGGTTTGTTGGTTGTAGAGCTTCTTGCAGTGTGATGTTCTTCTATCCGGCGAATTATATCTTATGCCTGCTCTCCTTTCTTTAACAGGTCTTTCCAGGTCTTGAACTTCACAGCTCCTATTTTTATCAATACGCTGGTCTTGAAACTATATTTACAAGTTTCTACCAGGGTCTTGGGTCATATCGTGTCTGCATTACATGAATTTTTCCGAAAACATTTTATGAAGCTCTTGACCGTCTCCTCTTCACCTTGTTTTATTGCAATAAGAGAATGAACTGATATCTCAGTATGATTCTCAAAGAAACATGCCCGAAATTATTTTTCCACATCATACCAGGTTTTGATGATCCCTGAGGGTAACTGCATAAACCATGTAAGAGCAGACCCTCGTAGAACTCTCACAAATACCTTGGTCATTATGGGATCATTCCTTATCAAATGATCAGCTTGCTACAGGAAATAATAAATGAGCTAGTTTGGAGATCTCTTTCCGTCATATGATTCCAACCTGAGAGATTTATATTTTAAAAAAAAAAAGAGCGAAATCCCACTCCAGTAGGTAGGATCTCGAAACCCCCGCTCCCTTCAAATCCTTATTTTGCATTAATGCATCTAGTTGATTCTAGAGCTTTTCCATTTTTTCTGCATGAGGGTCAACAAAGAAGAATTTAGAGTCCTCTTCATGCTCAAAGTAAGATTTCTCTTCCTCATTTTGTTTTTCTATGTCCTCGTTTGCTTTGGGTTGTTCCGAAAAAGAGGTTCTGGTTTTGTCTTCTGCCATTTTCTAGGTATTTTTAACCACCTTCATGAGCATCATCTTGAGTTCATTGATAGTCTTCTATTGTTGCCGGATCAATCGCTCTTGTGCTTCCATCCTTTAATATATGTCATCGGACCTATCTACCATGTGTGATGTCATTCTCTTTTGTCAAGAGGAAACATACGACTGTGGGGATGCTATGGCCGAATGGTCACTATCATCATCTTCGGATTCTCTTGCAAGTCTTTTATAATTTCGAGGAGCAGTGACATCGGTCTTGAGTTGGGTGAAATAGTGAGATTCTTCATCTTCCATGTCTGATTCTTATTCTTTCTCTAAAATCTTCTTACCTTTGCCTATCATATTTGAAGTAACTGTCCTCAATTCTGTTTCCCTGTTAATTCTATGTTTCAGGCTACTCCTCCTTTTTGGAGTGCTCTGATCTGGCTTAGTTATTCTATCAAATACAGACACTCTCTCTGTATTACAACAACAGTTACTTAATACAGCTGAAATTAAATGCTCGCAATGGCATGTAAAGTGTGATTGAGTTGTCTTCCTTTTATTTGTCAAGTGTTCCCTTAGATAAGAGACTTTATAGAAGACGAGCTTTCAGTCACGTTTTGGGCACGAGACCCATTCGACCACTGGGGAAGTCCGTATGCCTTCTGAAACTTTCCAGGAATGATAGTATCGAGCTACTGGTCTATTAGATATTCAACACTTTGTTTATTAGCCTGCGTTTTGTATTTTGGCTGTTTTACACAGAGCTGGGAGTTAGCTTCGCGTTGTAAAGCTCTTACACGAGGCTGAAATTTAACTTCACATTTTATGCCAGCCTCGCATTTCACGCTAGTTTGGTGTTTCTGAAAAAGTTTAACTTCCAGTGAATGTTTAGCCTCGCATGGGGAGTATCTGCACATGTTGGCTTAATCTCGCGTTTTACGCAAGTTTTATTAGTTTTGTGTTTACGCTAGCCTCATGTTTCTGTCCAAGTTCAATAGGCTCGCGTGGAGAGTTTTCTTCACACGCTGGTTTGTCTCTGGAATTAGCTTCGCATTTTACGCGAGTTCTATCAACTTTGCGTCTTGTTGTGTTAGTCTCGTGTCCAAGTACACGTTCATACTTAGCCTCGCGTGGAGAGTTTTCATCACACGCTGACTTGTTACTGTGATTAACTTCGCGTTCTATGCGATTTTACTAGTCTTGCGATTTACGTAAGCCAGTTCGCGAGGTACCTATTCAACGAGGTAAATGCAACTCTTGTAACAGTATTCTAGCTATTATTTTTGTAGTGTTATTAGGTTTCAAAGTATTTTCTCGCCTGAATAGTCAAAAATTCAATTGGCACACCGTAGTCATTTGTTTCTTTCCTCTCCATTAATTATAAAAAGACACATGACATGCACTTGGCTCAAACATGACATAAGAAAGGCCACACCATGAGAAATATATGTAAAGAGATGTAATGGTATTTCAATCTCCTCTCTCCTTCGGTGATAATGTAACGAACATATTCCTATATAACATTTTATTTTTTTATTTTTTTTGCTTCTTACAGAGTTTCAATAATGTAGGGTGTTGTTCTTCTTCGTATGAAAATATTTATTGGTGTTTTTCCTCGAATTAAAGAATAAAAATAAAAATTTGAAGTCAAGTATGCCACTGTGGTCGTAGATGAAGGAAAACAAACAATTGGCACCATGCATTTATAAAAAAAAACAGATATTGTGATCAGTGTTAGAGCGTAAATCATTATTCGGCTGTTGGCATGATCGATCAGGAGTTGAAGGCTGATCCCCCCAGGGACGACTCAGTCTCAGCTGCCAC
Source organism: Dracaena cambodiana (assembly GCA_036321105.1). Taxonomy (NCBI): domain Eukaryota; kingdom Viridiplantae; phylum Streptophyta; class Magnoliopsida; order Asparagales; family Asparagaceae; genus Dracaena; species Dracaena cambodiana. Next base: position 22,811,241 of record JAYEPQ010000012.1, on the reverse strand, counting down.
GAGAAGTAGTTGGAGAAAACCATACGTCTCGCTATCAACCAGATGAATGCATGGGTACTCATCAGGAGTTGAAGGCTGATCCCCCCAGGGACGACTCAGTCTCAGCTGCCACGAGAAGTAGTTGGAGAAAACCATACGTCTCGCTATCAACCAGATGAATGCATGGGTACCAAGGAGTACAGTACAGGACTTGGTAAGTAAGGAAGGAGGATGTATATCTCAGTAGGAACAGTGTGTGTCGCTGGATCGTGCCATCAAGAAGGATACAACTGGAGATTATATGGATCTTCTTGTTGCTCGATCTCAATAGGTCAAGATGCAAGGTTTGGGATCGAATGGATATGAAACGGTGTAATTTAGACTGCAATTTTATTCCAAAACCTCACTGAGAGGCTCGAATGAGTGAAGGTTGAGATAAGAAACGCTCGCTAATTGAAATGAGGAGATGAAGGTTGAGATAAGAAACGCTCGCTAGTTGAAATGAGGTGATGCATGCATGGAGCCTGAATGAGAATCTACTGGATAAAATAAATGAATAGATATGAACGCGGCCTGGCCTGGCCTGGCCTGCTTTTAGAGCTCATTGCAAGGAAACATTTCAAGTTACAAGCAGCATTACAGTCAGTCAAATTGACCGCAACACCAGTCACTCGTAGTAGTTGTAAACGGGAGATACTTGTCTCCTCACCACATCAGCTGCTTAATAGTCAAACACATCGTGACTAGCAGCAGGGCAGCTACCGAAATACCAATTTGTAACACCATCACCAAGTTGCTTATTCGCCATTTCCTGTCGAACCATCGACAAGCTGCATAGCCACTTACAGCCAACTAAACAGCAGGCTTCATAACTTTGTAGGATCACCAAGCTGCATAATCACCATTTACCACCAACACCATCAACAGAACAGTAGTGTCTTTAGTTAAACAAAAAAACTAACTGTCGTTAAACAACACCCCTTGCCGTGCATGCAAAGGCACCATATTCAACAAGCAACATAAATCACTTTTAGCTAACCAAACTAGCTTCATGTTCGAGAGAAACTATCCTATTAATCTAACAAATTGCTGTCAAAGGACACCCTTTAAATTTCATGGCATGCACAGGCACCATACTCAAACAGAATAGAGCTGTATTTAGACTCCTAGATGGCCGATCGTCTTGACCTCAAGTTCTGCTCCCCCAATACAGCTCTCATTCAAAGATACCAGAAATATGCTGTCATTATCCTGGTTACATGGAGAAAACAATAATCCAAAATAACTGAATTGGGGAAAATGAAAATGCTAAAGCCACAGATGCAGAGTATATAAACTATAAATAATCCCATCTGATTTCTATTTTCAGCAAAACACTCAAATTAACCAACATAGCTCAAAACTTAATCTGAACATAAATTCCCCACCTCCAAAAATGTACAATCTTTACACTGTACAGTGTTACAATCTCAAAGACAGGAAGAGGGACACAGATCGGACTACTGGGCACCAGCAGATTAATACAGATAATAAAAAGGACATTCACATCGGATACATGCCCTCAGCAAAATTGCTTGACGGCTACAGCTCTAACTCAGAATGAATTTAGAGGTATGCTACTAATAAACACACAGGAGGTTAAGATAATTGCCAATATTTGACACAGGGAGTATAACTATAGCTCGACAAGCTACCGAACACAGGCGATGGTAACCAAGTATTATTTGGACACTAGATAACAACATAGCTTTCTACCATCTCAGTGTGTACCATACTTCTTTGGTAAAAGCGAGAAAATTCGCTTGCAATATGGACTGGACCGGAGAACTGCAGCATGAAGGCGGATGGCCTCAACTAGTGCAGAGTATGAAGCACCCTGTATTCAAGAAGTGGTGATAAGTACCAGAATCCTTGCATGTATAGATTATTATTAAAACATATTGCAATGTATTCAGATAATACTTGCAAAAGTCTATTCTATAACCCATCTTTGACCATATGCAGAAATTTGTTAGACAATCCATAGGCAAATTGTATACTATATCAAAATATTTAACGAAAACTGCAGAATTTGAAAATAGTACCAACAAGTTTAGCAGTTTACTTGACAAATGAATATATGCATTAGCACATGATTTTCCTAGTAACCAGAATAGATTCTAATAAATACTCCCAAAACTCCGATAACCAACACATAACTGTAATTCTAAAGATGCAAGAAGTTATTTGCATTTGGACTTCTTTAATATCCTCTACTTTATACACCATACCAGATGCTCAAAACAAGAGTTTTCTAGTTAGCAGTTCAAGATTGTACATATCATAATCCAATTTTAATTAATGACCGTAACTAATTAAATTGTGGAATTTGGCACTTGAGTTCCAATGTTAGGTCCTCATGCCCTCTACCTACCCAGTTCACAGATTTGGTGCCAACTCAGATGGATATATATAGGTTGTGAGCCGGTTGTAAAACTTGGTCATACAAGCCTCCCAGTTTAAAGGCGAGCACCATAGTCAAAATATTTTGGCGGAATATGGCTGGCTGATTATGATATACATGCACTCAAATATGAGACTAGTTTTTACATCAAGCTCTTAGTAGTATATGAAATTTTGATTGTATTGCATTGTTCATTATTAATCTATTAGCTTAAGTATTTAGAGCAAGTTAATGATAGAAACCTTGGTGTTCAGAAGAGCAGACTGGACAACATAATTTGCGAAAGGGTGCTGCAACAATTGCTCAAAGTGGGACATGGACAGCAACTCGTGCACGATTTTAGCTTTAAAGTCATTCGCGAACTCCCTCAAACACTTTTCAACCACATTGCTGCTAAACTTCTGCATCGAGAGTTGGACGAAATTTCCTTCAAACTGAGATGCCAAACTTGCATGTGCTGAAGGACATTTCAAGCCTACAATATACTGGACCAAATAATTTCTGAAAAATAGCAGAGAAGAGAAGAATAAGAAGTTGATGAAGCAAAATCAGCAATAAACATATTGGAAATATGAAGAATAACACTAGAGGATTATAACTTTGAAGAAGCAACAATAGCTACAAATTTTATCTTCATATATACCATGGTATATGGAAACACAATGCGAAAAAGCTACTACATGATAAAACATTTGATATCTTCAAAATCAGCTATACACTTATTCACTATCCATCCGTCACACATCCATTTATGCACAAATATATATGCTCACAGAATGCATAATTCTCAAATATATATGAAACAATTACCCAAAAGCATCTACAGCCAATTTGAGACCGATGGAAGAGACTTTTGCAACCAAATCTGCTCGAAGTTCTCCAGTGGAACAACCTATGCAGCGTTGCAAGATGTAACATCCATACCGATGAGTTGCAAGCTCAACACAGTGCTTTGTAGCAGCATCAAATATGAACTGTCACATTCATGTTAACGTTTATGAAATTAGTACTTATCTAATTTGAAAAGTAGATTAAACATCAAACTAAATGACTGTAAGGAATGAACAAGCGTAAACTCGAGTCTGATATACTGTACAACATGAATTACATGGAAATTAAGTATGCCTCAATATAAATGGCCAGAAACAACTTTAAGATGGAATGTAATATTTATGGGCTTTTTATTTTATTTGACATAGAACTATGTAATTCACCTTTTTTCTTCACCTGCAAGAGTAACTATGACATCTCGGTGTAGTTCCTAGTAATGAGATTGTGCGCAGGATGTAGATAAACCTAAGTATCATACTAAACTTTGTTTCAGTAGCTTCTAGGTTAGGGGAACGAAATGGCTATATGCTGAACATATCTATGACCAGAGCTAGAAAGGATTTCAAGGAAGTAAGAAATAGGACTGCAGCATTGACAAAATTCAAAGATGCACTGAGTTTGCACACTTATACAATGCCATAGGAATTTTAGCACATGTATGATTCTGATGTTTGGCCCCAAATGTAGAAAGAAACATATCTTGTAATCAAATAATCAAGCTGGAGTTGAGAATAATAGAGCCCCTAATGTAATTGAAATTCTGAACCTTATTTTATCAATGACCTCTGATCCAACTCATGGAAAAAATTAACTTAAATCTCCATGATTTGTGGATGTCAATTAAATAAACCATCCAGAGATGACCAAACCTGGTTCCCTGATTTAACTGAAGTTGATTCCATGATGTAATTGAAGTTCAAACCATAAATGAGGGCTTGATTGGTTCAAATACTATTAGAGGACGCTCTGTCTTATTTAATTAATAAAAAAATAAAAAAAAAAACCTAAACCCCAATTGTAATTGGTTTCCCCCAAAAAAGGGAAATTCCAAAGTAGACCAAAATCAATGTCACGTCAGAACCACATCCATGGCCAAAATCCTTGGAACAAATGCAAAATTTTGCGGATTTGCTGGATTTTATGAATTACTGAAAATGAACAGTAGAATCAAAACTAAATCCTTAGCCAAATCCTTGAAATAATCAATCTTTGACGTTCGGACTAGCATACGCATGTAATACCCAACAAATAGGTTTATAATGCTTTGGGAACCAAATTGACCAATTTAAAAACGGCTACCTACCTAAATCTGCCCATGTAGCATGTTACACTTGGAAAAAGCCGCCAGAATCATTTTAATAATTAGACACGTAAATTTATGTATAGAGAATACATATACGTCCAATTACATTTTAAAAAAAAAAAAAAACCAAAAGCAAAGTTTACAGCTATGATATAAATGTTGAGAACTGCAATTCACCCCCATTAAGAAGGCAAATACTAGCACGAATAGAAAGACCACAGTGAATCAAATAGTCACCAGTGCTCGTCCCTTTAGTTCCCGAAAAACTAAATAGAATGAAATTCTAGTCTAAGAGAGAAATTGAGAAAAAAGGCCATCTGGAAAACTGGATAGAATGTTAGTGCCAAAGAGAAATAAAACGAGAAGCAACATGATGCTTGATAGAAAGTATAAAATCATATAGATATCAAAGCAGAACATATTTCATACATAAATATACACTGATTGAAAGTAGAAAGGCAGGTTAACTAAAAAAAATATCAAGGAAAAGACTCATCAGACCTGTTGACAAAACTGTACAATTACTGTTCAGAATCAATCAAAGCTAAAATATAGAACTTAAATATTAACACTTAAAGGCATAGAACTCATGGCCCATATAGAGGTAACTTCAACATTCAATCATAAAAGTAATAGAAATCTAGGGCAAAAGAGTTCGTACCTTGATGTCTTCTGTCCTAAGACAAGTCAAGCAACATTGTATTACATGACTCCCATTTATGTCCTTCATGACATCATGAAGCCATGGTCTTAGAGCTGCCATAAACAGAGCAATTTGTTGATGGGTTTTTAGAGTCTCGATTAGTTTCTGCACAGCCCTGTTCCTGGAAAAATATATAAGTAGATCATTAGACAAAATTGATGAGGCCCATCTTGTAGAGAGGAACAAGTAATCATCAGTTGCCGTAAAATGGAATTGAACTATGGAGCAAATACTTCTGAAGAACCTTAACAAAAGGAACATCAGATATTATTTTGATCAGTTTTCAATCTAACACTGACTAGTTATGAGTCAATACCATTTTCCTACTAGGGATGATAATGGGCTTGGGCTCGCCCAAGGCTTGAAAAGCTCGGCATGTGGCCCGCCCATTTCCAATCATGGCTGGATCAGGCTCAACAATAACGAGTTTATTTCTTAGCGAAAATAATAATAATAATAATGAGTTTATTTGTTTTCGGCTAAGGTGTGGACATGTCCAAGCCGGTCCAAAAACCCGAACCAAACCTTTCTTAGCTCTCTCTCATCCCAATTCCCTAACCATTTTTCTCAGCACAACCCAACCAATCTGTTGCTCTTCCCTCGTCGTTGCACATTGCTCCTCCGATGCACACAACTCTTAGGGCTCACACATTGCTCCTCCGATGCACACAACTCTTAGGGCTCATGTTCATTTCTTTCCTTCCCAATTTAAAGAAATGTTGTTGGTTTGTTTTTTTTTTTTTTTTTTTTGGGAGGAGGGGGGTGGGGGGTATACTCCTAATCGGATTTGAGTTACACTGAGAGATAAATTACCCTTCATTGTTTTTATTCTCATCTCGTTGTAAGATTTACTCTCTTTTACTTTGGTTTTGAGAAAGAAAACTATAAATTTTGTAGTTTCATTTTCGTATAAAATTAAGTGAATGTGTCAATTTTTGTTGTTTCATGAACCCTTTTGCCGTTTTCAATCAAATAAGGGAAAATATTTGGTTCATAGTATCTCCACTATACTGAACAATAAATTCTTTGTAAAAACTTGGATGAAATTTATGCAAATATTAGTTTGTAATTACCACCAGAAACATCAGAAGAATTGCACAACTGCATCTCATTATTAATGGGAACAAGTATGATTGACTGTGCTATTAGGTCTGAGTTCTTCAATGTTGCCTATCTTAATTTTATTTGTATTTATCTTATAATTTTTTTTTTCTTTTTATTAAAATGTAGCGAACGTAAGGACTAGATTCAATATGTGCACAAATATTTCTTGTTGGTGATATTCTTTTTAAGATAATTTTTTTGTAACATTTGTTAATTAATTAATAGTTTTATTGCTAGAGTTGATTGTTCATAATTTATAGTTTTGATGGTAATGATTGTTTTTAATTTTGGTAATTCCAGAATGTTATTCTTTGGATTCACAATAATTTAAGTTACTTACTGAAAGTGCTAATAAGAACTCCGCTAGTGTTGTACTTAAAAATTTATCTTTTCACTATCTGTCCCAACCCAGGATAAAGAAGGAGGGTTGTGGTAGGCCGGTGACAGCCAGCGTAAAATATTATCACATATTATAATATGAGCCAAAATATGAATTTTATTGGGGCATTCTCTGAGTGATACACTACATCAGATTCCCGGTGTAGTAAAAAATGTGTGAGGATTGCTAGGTCGTCGCCCAAAAGCAACGCACCACGTCGGCGCCCTGATGTGGTGTCAAATGTATAAGAGTTCCCACATCTTAATGAGCGGGTGGGAGTAAAAAAGTTAGCTCATAAACATAGATTTTGGTTGGTATTGTGTAATATAGGTTTCCTTACAGGTAGATTAGTAGAAATAGTTGATGCTATTATTAGAATGAGGATTAATATTTTGTGCGTGCAGGAGACTAAGTGGGTATGTGAGAAAACTAAAGTCATAAAGTTTTGGGGTTATAAAATTTAGTATACAGATAGAGATAGAAATCGTAATGGGGTAGGTGTGATCATATATAAGCAATTACTTGGGAATATAGTGGAGGTTAGGAGTAAGGGCGATAAAATTTTATTAGTTAAAATTATTTTAGATAGAGAGATTTTTAATATCATTAGTGCCTATGCACTACAAGTAGAACTTGATAAATCCAATAAATATCAATTTTGGGAGGATCTAGATGAGATAGTTCAAGAAATACTCACTAGAGAAAAACTATTTATTGGTGGTGATCTCAATGGACATGTAGGAACTAGTCGTAATGGGTTTGATAGTGTACATGGAGAATTTAGTTTTGGAGAAAGAAATAAAGCAGATAATTCAATTCTAGATTTTACTTTGTCTTATGATTTGATCAATGTTGAAAATAACGCGTTACGAAACCCGTTATGTTGCGTTACGAAACCCGTTATGTTGCGTTACGTATAGCTGAGCCGTCCCAGGCACGGCTGAGCCGTCCCGGGCACGGCCTGGCACCTCGGCTCGGGCTGTGCCTGGCACGTGCCGGCGGCACAGATCGGCCTGGCACGGCCGAAATATTTTTTTTTTTTAAATATAGCCGTTGGGGATGTTTAGGGGGCGTTTTTGCAATTTTTTTTGTAAATAGCCCCCAACGGCTATTTTTATAGCCGTTGGGGGTTTCTTGCAATTTTAAATTGCAGATTTTTTCCCTAACAGTCAAAATAGCCGTTGGGGGGTTTTGTAATTTTTTTTTGCAAATTAAAATATTTCTTTCTCTATAAATACCTCATTATCTCCTCTTACCATTCATCATTCTTATATACCAAATTCATTCTCAAAAATCTTCTAAAATCTTTAATTCTCAAGAAGTCTCAAGCAAAGCAAGTAGCAAGTTTCAATCAAGTGATCAAGAAGTCTAAAATAAGCAAGTCTCCCAAAAAAGATCCAAGCAAGTTTTCTCATTGAAGCAAGGTTTTCTTCGCTATTTCGGTTTCCAGCTTCATCTCTCTAGCTAGATATTTCACTTTCTCTCTCAAATAGTTCATCGGTTAACAGGTATTTATAATTTAAAGTTTTTTTGAGAATTTTAATTTGTTTTTTTGGGATTTTATTAAAATGGATCCACTCGTCTGGCGCTTCTTGCTCTCAAGCCACGGGTTCTTTTACTCCATTTTTAACTGATGAAGAGTATCAAAATTTATGTCAACGCTTAGAACAACCTCCTCAAGTACTATTTTCTGTATCTGAGGAAGAACCAACTGACACAACCATACCCGAAACACAAACTACCACATCTACTAGGGCTGTTAGATCGGACATATGGAAACATTTTGAAAAAATAATAGAAAACAATATTAGGAAAGTTAAGTGTAAACACTATCATAAAATTTATTCGTTTCTTTTAGGTAGCAGAACGGGTCATCTTAAAAGACACCTAGAAAAAAATCACCCACCAAATATACCACATCAAACACAAATAAGCACATTTGGTGGATCATTAGGTATACGTAAATATGATCCAATTAAAACAAGAGAACATTTAGCAAGATTTATAATACATGACGAACAATCATTTACTTTTTTGAAAAATTGCAAATTTGAAAGATTTTGTAAATCAGCATTTACTGACGAATATAAAAAAGTCCCACGTTCAACATGTACATCCGACATGTTCAAACTATATAAAGAGCAGAGGGACACTTTAATAGCTATTTTTACTTCTTTAATTTTTAGAGTTGCTATAACTGCAGATTGTTGGGAAGCTAAAAATATGACTAATTATTTATGCGTAACGGCACACTATATAGATCAAGAATGGTGCATACAGAAGAGAATAATAGAGTTTAGAGTATTTGAATTTCCTTACAATACACATAACTTATCACAATCCCTTCTAAGTGTTTTTTCAAATTTTGGAATAGATAAAAAAATATTTACCATTTCTTTAGATAATGCTTCTGAAAATACGCCCGCAATTAGAATTCTTAAAAGTATGACAAAACCAATTCTAGATGGAAAATTATTTCACGTTAGGTGTATTTGCAACATACTAAACTTATGCGTTCAAGATGTATTAAAATAAGTAAATGATTCACTAAAGAAACTTAGGTATACATTACTTTTTATTAAAGATAGTGGACCAAGAAGACAAGCATTTAAACAAATATGTAAAAATATGAAAATATCACCTAGAATTGTACCTATATATGTTAGAACAAGATGGAATTCTACATATAAAATGCTAAACATAGCTATTCAGTATAAAAATGTAATAAATACTTTTAATGAAATGGAGTCACCAATGTATAGTTTAGATAATAATGAATGGCACCAGTTGCATTGCATTTCTAAGTTTTTAGGCAAATTTGAAAATGCATCTAGAGCACTGTCAGGAACTTATTACCCAACTATACACATTACATTATATTATCTAACCGAAATTAGTTCGTTTTTAATGAATGTAGAAATCACTCTATACTTGAAAGTATTGTTAAACCTATAGAAATTAAATTTAATAAATATTTTAAAGATTTTCCATACTTATTATATTTTGCAACTGTTGTGGATCCCCGTTGCAAGTTAGATGGATTTGAAATATTAATAGATTTATTTTATACAAATATGTCTTATGAAAATAATGTGAGGGATTTAGTTAATGATATTAAAATATGTTTAGATATTATGTATAAAACATATGAAGATATGTATGGTGTGCCAACACAAACTACAAAAAAACCATCTACTAGGAAAATTCGTAATCCAATAATATCATCTGTATTTCACAGAAAAAAGGCAAGACAAACTAGTACATATTTTAATGAATTACATTATTATTTAGAGAGAGCTAATTATGAAGATAACGCATCCCCTGAAAATTACGAATCCTTTGATATTTTGGCATGGTGGAAATCACAGGAAAAAAACATATCCCGTGCTTTCCAACATGGCCCGTGATCTACTAACTCCTCCAGTGTCTACTGTAGTATCGGAGTCTGTTTTTAGAGCAGGTGGTAGAGTGCTCACGGACTTGAGAACCTCAATGGCGTCGGACATATTGGAGATGTGTGTCTACTTGAAGGATTGGTATGACGCAGAATATAGAGAACAAGACTTGACTAATGAAGTTGTACTAGAGACCTTAAACTTACCAGAAGAAAATGAAGCTTGATTAAAAGTATTTAAATTTGTAAGGATTTTCATGTATTTTCAATTTTTTTTTGTAATTTTTAACTCATAAATCTCTTAAAATATATTAAGAACAGGTTGAGGGTGACGGTTAGGGTCCTCTCCCCTCTCTTCGGGCTTTGTATAACTTCTAAAGAGATTTATAGAGTAATTATATGAATGTAATGAGATTAGATATAATATAATATTTGTTTTTATTGTTATTACTTCTTATTAAATCTTGTTAAATGAAGCTATATGTAATATGTTTCCTCTTTATTTTTATTTTTATTTTTTGTTTTCTAAAAAAGTCTTGCCGGCCCGGCCCGGGCACGGCACGGGCCCGCCGTGCCGTGCCGGCGGGCCGAGCCCGGGCCTAGGCCCGGGCAACCGTGCCGTGCCGGGCACGGGTCGTGCTCGGGCTGTGCTGGGCACGGGTCGTGCCCGGGCCGGGCCGGGCACAACCCGATAGGCGGCTCTAGTTACGTAACCTAACGGAACCCCAGCGGTACATAACAACCGGAAATAACTCAGTGCACCGTAACAGTACGTTTTTTATATTATTTGACATTATATTGCGTAACGTTGCGTTAAATTACATTATGTAACATTATTTACAATTATATTTTTAGTAATTTCCATATTATTGTTGATTATTATTTTGATTATTAGTGAATTGCTGTAATTTTTCACTTGATTAGTTGTTGGCTTATTTGATTGCTTGTGAAATTGCTAACTTGTTAATCTATTTTTGCGATTGTTTCCTTATTCGCTTGTAATTCCTCTCCGATTGTTGAAATATCTTACTTGTTGATTGTATTGAATTTTTAATTGAACTAAAATTAACTATTACAAATGAAATAAATTGAACATTACAAAATATAAATTACAACAATGATAATAAATGTAATTGAAATGAAAAATTGGAATATTATTTTCTTGTTTAAATGATGACTGGAATTACGGTTACAGACTTAATATAATTTATGAAAATAAATGTGAAAATCATTGTAAAATTTAATATAAAATTAGAATAGATTATTATTATAAAATTGTTTTATATTCTTTTTTTAGATATTTTAAATTTATATTTCAATTTATAGAAATTATTTTATATAGTTTATATTTATTTTTATTAAATAAGTAGGAAATTGAATAACCTACGTTATGCGTTACGTTATGTGCGATATAACCTAACAGAGGCAAAACGTTATGTTACAGTTATCGCTATTTTAAACATTGGATTTGATTTTAGTGAATACTTGATTTAAAAAGAGAGTTTCTCACTTGATTACTTTTAAATGTGGATCGAATGCGAACCAAATAAATTTTATTTTAACTAGGAGGGTAGATAAATTTAATTGTATCAATTGTAAGGTAGTGTCAGGTAAGAGTATAGTTACCCAACATAAATTCTTAGTTTTAGATATTCAGATTAGGAAGAGACTTCGAAAAATTAAGTATAAATTAGATCCTAATATTAAGTGGTGTCGATTAGAAGGTAATCAAAAAGTTTTTGTAGATAGAGTAGTACAAGAAGCAGATTGGAGGAACCATGATAATTCTAATGTAACATGGAACAAAATGACTAGCTGCATTAAAAAGATAGCTAAAGATAAATTTGGTGAGTCAAGAGGCGGTGCTCTTTATAAGGATACATCATTGTGGAATGAAGAGGTAAAAAATGCTATTAAGATCAAGCGAGATCTTTATAGAGATTTGAAGAATAATAATAATAATAATGAAAAAAGTTTTGAGAAGTATAAACTAGCGAAGGAGGCTAATAAAGCCGTTCGGGATGCAAAAACTAAATTATATAAATAAGTGTACGAGAAGTTGGATAATAAAGAGGCAGAAAATGATATATATATATATATAATTGTTCGAATAAGAGAGATAAAGTCTAGAAACTTATGTACTGTAAACTGTATTAAAGATGAGGATCAGATGATTCTAGTTCGAGACGAAGAGATTAAAGAAAAGTGTAGTTTTACTTAAGATTTGAGAGATCTTACGATTCAATGTGAGGATATGAATCGTAGTTTTATGCGCAGAATTAAAGAGATTGAAGTAAAAGAGGCTTTGAAGAGAATGAAATCAAGAAAACTTGTTGGTCCATATGAGATTCCTATAGAGGTATGGAGATACTTATGAGGGATTGGTGTTAGGTGGCTGATAGATATTTTTAACAAGATTTGGCAAACTAAGAAAATGTCAAATGAATGGAGAAAAAGTACCAAGTACCTCTGTATAAGAATAAGGGTGATATTTAAAGTTATTCTAACTATCGAAAAATAAAACTCATGTATCACACTATAAAGCTTTGGGAAAGAGTAATTAAACATAGATTGCGATAAACTGTTAAAATATCGGAGAACCAGTTTGGATTTATGCTGGGAGCGATCGACGACAAAAACTATTCATTTACTTCATCAACTTATAGAGCGATTTCGAGAAAGAAGTAGAGATTTGCATATTGTATTTATTGACTTAGAGAAAGCTTATGATAAGGTACCACGAGCGATATTTTGGTGGATATTGATGAAGAAAAGAATTCTCATCAAGTATATTGATATAATTAAGGACATGTATGATAGAGTAGTGGTCAATGTCAGAACATGTGATTGTTTAACAAGTAATTTTTCTATCACAATTGGATTGCATCAAAGATCTACATTGAGCCCATTCTTATTTGCTATAGTGATGGATGAGCTTACTAGAGCTATTCAGGATGAGATACCTTGGTGTATACTATTTACTGATGATATTGTCTTAGTTGATGAGACAAGAGAAGAGGTAAATGCCAAGCTAGAATTATGGAGGCATATATTAGAGTCTAGAGGTTTTAAATTGAGTAGATCTAAAACAGAGTATATGGAGTGTAAATTTAGTAAACGACGGACCATAAACTATAATACTGTAAAACTGGATGGGTAAGAGATACAAATGAGCAGTCAGTTTAGATATTTGGGTTCTATAATTCAGAATGATGGAGAGATCGATAATGATATTAACCATAGGATACAAGCTGGCTGGTTGAAATAGAGGAGGGCAACGGGAGTTTTATGCGACCATAACATTCCGTTAAGACTGAAAGAAAAATTTTATAGGACTGCTATTAGGCCAGTTTTGTTATATGGTACGGAATGTTGAGCTATAAAAAAACGTCATTCATAGAAGATAAGTGTAGCAGAGATGTGCATGCTCCGCTGGATATGCGGCTAGAGTAGGAGAGATAAAGTGAGAAATGAAGATATTCGTGCTAAAATGGTGTAGCTCCCATCGATGAGAAGATGCGAGAAAATCGATTACGATAGTTTGGTCATGTGCAACGTAGGCCTACAAATGCACCAGTTCGACGAGAGAAATTTATCAATATAGGACAAGTTAAAAGAAAGAAGAAAAGACCGAAGAAAATATGGATGGAGGTGATATGAAAAGATATGGATTCTAGAGGTTTAAATGAGGAGATATTACTTGATAGAAATGAATGGAGAACTATCAAAGTGATCGATCCGGTGTGATTCTTTTTTGGTTCATGTAGCCTACCCCAAATATTTGGGATGAAAGGCTTAGTTGTTGTACTGAAAGTGCTAATAAGATGAAATCTACTTATCAAGTATTTACAAATCATTATAATATAAATATGCATTTATAAGATATGCATGACTGCATCATTATGAAGCTCTATCTCTTAATGATTGGAAAAAAATTAAATTGGTAATTTTCAGATAGCAAGTACCCTACCTTTAATTTGTATTTCAAGACAATTTGGACCATTCAATGTATACTGCAAGAAGAATCTACTCCTGGTGATGATATTATTAAGACTTCGACAATGAAAATGCAAAAAAAAAAATAATAAGTATTGGAAAGTACGTAACGTAATATTGTCGATTGCATATGTTTTGGATCCTAGATCAAAACTGGCATGCAATGAGCATGTTGATGAAATAGCACTTGGTGAAGTGGTGAGTAAGAAGACAAGCAAAGAAAATACTACTCTTCTTAAGAAAATTTATAGTGAATAAAAAATACGGCCAAACAAAATGCAATTGTGATGGATGAATCAAGTTGGTTAACAAGTAGAAGTTCAAGCACTAACTAGTTCAAGAAAAGAAAGGTAGATTTGGATTTTGCTGATTTTTAGGCTCAAAATTCTATAAAAATAGCTTTAAAAATGAAGTTGATACTTACTCGAAAGAAAATTATTTCCTCCAATGTTTGATACGGATTTTAATATTTTAGAGTGGTAAAAGAAGAATGCAATACTTTATCTTGTGCTTTCAAAAATAGCTCGATATGTTTTAGCTACGCCAATCACTGCCATTTTGCTCGAATTAACTTTAGCACCTATAGTAGAGTTGTGGATCAACATCAAAGCCAATCGAATCCCTCTAACGTAGTGGTTTTGATATGCTCATAAAATTGGCTGCAAAAGGATTACTAAATAAGTAGATTTATATACTTTTTGTTTGATATCATCTAGTCTTTATATTGTATTCATCGAACTACTACTAGCCTATTTTTATGTCATATAGATAATGCTGTAGATTTTTAAGTTCATCAAATTTAACGAATGCTAAAGAATTATTTGGGGAATGCTCAGCAGCATAAAATTAGAGAAACCATTGGTATTTAATGTTATTTCTTTTTTTTAATTTAATACAAATTTTATATCCTAATGATGTTTGTTGTTTTGTTATTTTGTTTGTTAGAAATAAAATTTTTAAATAAAAATTAATGGAATGCTATAGAAATCGATAATAATTTTATTTCTTCACAGAAGTAAAACACGAATGGTTATGCAAGTTGATCTCATTTTTGATGATTTTGCAAAGGGGATGACGAAGCCGAAGGCGATGAAAGCTCTAAGGTAGTTGAAATGCAAGCCTTCCCAAGTGTTGAGATCCAACCACATGACTCTATTTTCTCATCTATAATTAGTTTCCCGCATAAGTTCTTGTATTCTGAAGCTCGGCGTCGTTTGAAGAGGAGGACGATAAAGAGCTTCCCCAGTCTCCTTTCAACAAGTGGAAATGAGTGATATCAATTTGAGCAACCTTGTTGATTAGGGAATAGAAATGGTGGGTCTAGTGTAGAATTAGGGATGCTAAATAGTTGGAAAGGATACATACTATGTGAAAGGATCATCTGTTTAGATCTTAACTAGTATCCTTTCCTCATTGACTTTGGATGTTAATGAAGTTGTCACCATTATTTGATTTCACCAGCATTTTAGTTTTTGAGCTAACATCTATTATCTCTACTTGCATCTAATAGTGTGATGCGATCATCATCGCCTCTTGATCATTGAAGAGACTAGAGCTTTTTCTTATTGGTTCTCAGTCTTAATAATCATTATAGAGACCAGACCTTCGTCTCTTGCTCATTGAAGAAACTATGTATAACTATTTTCTTGGATGGACCTGTTGTAATTCAGCGGATATATCTGATTTTGGAGAGGTCTTGTTTGAACTGTCAATTCATTTTTGCATTGTCAAATGCCAAAGAAACGTGATATGGTTGCTTATTTAGCTTTTTGAAGTCACTGATATTTGTTGTAATTTTTGGAAGAAATGACTTCAGGATTGTTAGGCCAAAGTAAAATCAATATGGTTCTTCATTAGGACTTTGTCTCCCAAGAAGTGAAACAAGTTATTCATTTGAATATGTGGTTGTAATTTTTTATAATAAGATCATAGATCAATTACCTAAGTTAAAACTCTCGACAAATATCACTTGGCGAACTTGCTTTCACATAATTTTATTAATCACAGATTTTCTTTTTCGTCATTGTTATCAATTTTTTAAATGGGAATGGAAAATGTATTTGACTTGTGAATTTCAATAACTTATGTGGATTTTTAATATAGCAGGAAGGCCCAAAAAGCCCATGGGCTGCCCGAAGCCCATTGGGCTAGGCTACGCTTTTTTCATGATGGCCCGTTTGGATTAATCAGCCCAATGTTCAAACTAAAAATGGGCCCCGTATAACCATTCTTCTCTCTACACCTGTCCGAGATAAGCCGCAATCTAAGAACTATCTTGCAACTAAGGGACTGTTTGGATACTTGCAAGTAGTGTTGCAAGGTACAACTTATATTCTTGGGAGTTAAACTAGAGTTGCAAAAGTTTTCAAATATTTTTTATTTTTAAGAGGTCCGAGAAATACCCCATTTATCAATAATACAAATATCGTTTACAAAGGAGAGTGGAAAAATGTCTTATGCTTTTTTCCTTAACTAGAATTTCTACAACTAAAGCAGCAAACAAACAACAAAAAATGCCCACTTACAGCAAATACAATTGCAAACAACCCCACTTGCAGCAAATGTGGCCGCAACCACACAACCCCTGCGAGTAGTGGGACCAGACAGGCAGACATAAATAAGATCATTAAGAAGACATACCTTCTTGGTCATATTTTTAGCTCATGAACCCAAGAAGCATCCTTCAAAGTTACTAGGAAGTTATTTATAAAAGTACTGATCCTGACTAAGATTAGAATGATTAGAAAGATTAGAATGAACTATGACAGAATCGATCAAAACTTGCTACCTAAACTTTATTTTGATCCTTTACAGTAGAAGCAGGTTACATGCAGAAGAAGATACAAGGCAAGATAGGGGCGTATCACAGGACCGAATACATCATTTTAAGACACAAGAAAATAAAGAGAAGCTAACCAACATTCAGATAATAAACAACTCATCATAAATTACAGAAAGGTAGACAAGGTGATCAATACCAACCAATAAAACACTAACAAATATAATCAAAACTCACGGGTCTCTAGATAGAATTTTTAAAGCTAGCAAAAGAAGCTTGGGAAAATCCAATGAAGCCTCCTCATAGGCAATTTGCCACGTACAGGGACCTAAATTCTTTTTAAATTCATCAAAACCAAGAACGAAGTCCACAAAATTTCGCCTACAACTTTTAGAAACAAAAGGACTTAATCCAAGGACATTTGGGTCTCCTTAATTTCCACTCCATACCAATATGTCAAGCTCATTTTTTCAACAAAATTCTCTAAACCAAGAAGATGATTATGCACCCAACTAAACAACTAAATCGTAAGAAATTAATCTATAAACATGAATGTTTAGATAAATTAGCAAACTAACATTAGACATAATAAAAAAAAACATAAAACAAAAGAACAAAACAAGGTTGAGTGGTTGTCGAAATACCCATGACAGTCGAGAGAGATTCTGAAGATTGCCGCCGGGTCTTCAGTGAGGACAAGAAGTATAATGGTCGTCTGCTCACTGCTACAAGCCTCAAACAGCTTCTGCATCAAATAATTCCCAATTGGGTCCATCATCAGCACCCCAACATGCCCGATGAGCCCATAGAATACGGAATCAACGTCATGCTCAACCATCCGCTGCAAGAACCTGAACCCATTCTGATCCTTGGCCAGGCCCACCAAAGACATCGACCCCCCCATCAAACTACTATCATGCAAATAACCATAAAAGCCACCATCAACAGCCCCTCTCGTGGTCCAAAATCCGCCGGCGGCGACGCCATCCACCGGCGACAGGGACTGGGTCGGCGACTGGAGGTTCAATGCATTGGAATCCCAATAAGGGTCGAATCCGTGACTCTTGGAGCGAATCGAGAAAGGGGAGAGACCCCCAAAATTGGGAATTTCGGCCACCATAACAGAGTTCCTCGCCAAACCCCCAAGATTCCTCTCGAGACCAAAAGGGTCGACGGATTCTTTGCCGATGTAGGTAGATTGGAGACGATCTGCCAACTTGGTGACGTCATCGGAATCATCTCCATGGCCATGCATGACATGGCCATGCATGTCATGGGGGGGTGGCGATGGATATGGCCATGGCCATGGGGATGCACGAGGGAGCCGGCGCTGATGGCGATGATGATGGTAGTGAGGGGGCGTGAGATGGGGGATCTCGTTCAGCAGCATCTCCATCTCGCTGTCATCGTTCTCGATGTCAGGCTGCATGATTTCTTTTTTTTCGAAATATTAAAGAAAAATCCACAAGAAAAGAAATTTGGAGAGAAGGGATGGAACTAGAAATCGACTAGAATGGAGGCGGGGGTATTTTGGGAAGGGGAGTGGGTAGATTGGGAAGCATTTGGCAGGGGCTTTTTGGTAAGGAGTTTTGGTGAGGCACGCACTAGAGCAAGAGGAAGAAGAAGAGGATAGAGAGGCGCAGGGGTTTAAGCGTTTATATATAGATATACAGGCGAAGCTTTGGGAGATTCTAAAGGAGCACACCAATTTTTCTAGTGAGCCCAATTATCAATGCATTTGATTTTGTCTCAGCTATCAATGTATGTGTTTTTGGCTCGGCTCAAAGTCCAGACTATTATCAAATGGGCTCAAAAAAAAAATGGTGTGCTTCTTTGGATAGAAGTTTTGGGGAGGGGAATTTTCAAAGGAGCACACCATTTTTCTTAGTGAGCACAGTAACGAGTTGGTTAACATCATAAATTTGTCATTATTTTTTGATAGAATTATTTTTATCTTCGATCTCTCTTCTCCCTCTCTATTTCTATCGAGTAAGACTATTCATGGAAAGAAAATTGAATATTTATAACCACATTCACTTCATCTCAAATTTTTCTCCATTGAATTATCTAACAAATTAAAGTCAAAAATTATTAGGTGGGTGATGGATAAGAGGAGTTAAAAAGAGATTTTTTTTTAGGAATGAGTGGTGTGCTCACTCGGTAAAACTTTTCTTTCCAAGAGAGATGGTGTGCTCAGTTAGAAACTCCCGTTGGAAAGGTTTGGTTATTGAGACTTTTTGCATTAAGCTCTATATTTATTCTAATTTGCAGATTGTTCCCTTGGGGAATTGGTATTTCCTAAAATAACCTTGGGAGCTCTACATTAAACTAGGATTGTACATTGTTCACCCTCAATCCTAAAATACCCGACACTTTTAATTTGCATTATACTTTAGAAATATTATAGGATTAATCACAGTTAGACCCCCTGTAATATGGGAGTCTGTAACTTAACACGCTTGAATTTTGAAACTCTAAAAAAAACTCCTAAATTGTTACTCATGTTAGTGAGCAGTTAGCTATTATCATCCCCCTCTAGACTAAACTGCACTTCTTTTCTCTAATTCTTATTTTATTCTCATCTCTCTCTGTAAGTCAGCACTCTTCTCCTTCACTAAGTGAGCACTCTTCACTCCCTCTCTCATTACGTCTCTCTCAATCACTCACACCCTCACTCTCTCTATCTCTCTCTCTCCCTCACTCTTTCTCTCTCCTTTTTAGCTTCATAACATTAAGTAAGAAATAAGATTGTATTGTAGTATTGCACATAATTTTTGTGCTTAATTTTCGTTACTAATGTTGCTCTTTGATTGTATAGTATTTTTTCCTTGAGTTACAGGTTTGATCGAGGATGACGTCGAGTTTCTCCTCTTTTTCATCATCACAAAAAACTCGATCTATAAATCGAATGGTTGTGAAAGTAATATTGGTTTGACCACTTGAAATAGAGATTCCAAAGTGTAAATGCGGTGTAAACCGAAAGTGAAGACCTCATTGAGCAGCAGCAGCAGTTGTTGTGCTTGGTGTGCAGCAGCTGCAGTAGTTGTGCTTGCTGTTGCAGCTGCATAAGTAAAAAGCAGATATCAGTGCAGTCTATGCAGTTCAAAGATAGTTGTGCAAATTGAATATCTACATTAAGTAAAAAAAAATCTCCAACTGTGCAATTCAAAGAAAAAATCAGTGCAGTCTCCGCAGTTCAAAGATAGTTGTGCAAATTGAATATCTACATTAAGTAAAAAAATCTCCGACTGTGCAGTTCAAAGAAAAAATCATTTGCAAGCAGATATCAGTGTAGCACAGCAGTTCAAATTCATTTGCCACGACATCAGTGTAGCACAGCAGCAAATATTTCAAATTACAACAAGCAGATATCAATGCAGCAGCAAATATTCCTTGCATATCAAAAAAAATTAATTTGCACAACAATAATATCAATTTGGACACCAACAGCAGATATTCAATTTGTTTCCAAATAACAAAAACCCAACCAAAGACAGATATCATTTGCAAAACAATAATAAAATATCAATACAAGAGGTTCAAAATAGCATCCAATATTCCTTACATTAACCGTACATTACACCACATATACATAACACAACCACCTAGTCAACAAAGTCTAGAAGTTCACTTGTCTCCAAAAATATACAGTGACAACAAAAGTTCACTATATTACATTAAAAACAACAGACTTCTGTCCATTTTTGTCAATTTGACAACACATGTCAACTACATAAAGAATATGTCAACACTTGCTTCTCGCTCCGCTGCTGTCAATCTGCTTGCAGTTTCCACCAGTTATGGAAAATGTTATGGCCTTCAGACAAAATAAAGATATGAATATATCAGCACTTTTCATGCTGTGATAAGCTGAAGAGCGATAATGTCCTGTCAGGAAGAAGAGGAGAATATTAGGATGTGTCTGAGACAGTACCAGCAGATCTTGTATATAAATTGCTTCTCTTTAGTTATAAACTGCTTTTCTAACAGTACTATCCACTGAATATTGGCACAAGCGAGCAGCGTTTCATGCACTGCAAAAACCTGTGTTAGTTCCAGCCAAGTTACCTGGAGACTAGCCCTGAAGTTTGGGATAGCTTAAGATAAAATATGTTTCGAAAAATATATTCCAGAACGAAATTTGTAATTGTATAATAGTGCTTAGAAACAGAAAGGACAGTACATGCTATTTTAAGGTAATTATTTTTCTAATATCTTGTTTTTGTTCATTCCAAAGCCTAAATAAGTTGATATTTCCTATCAAGGGAAACAAACATCTCATGAAGTGGACTTCATTAGGTGTAGCATGCATCATTCACATAGCTATGATTTTGTCGGATGCTCATGTTTATTTATTGCGTGGATCATCAAATATGATTTTTCAAAGTATCTACAAGACTACAATATTGGTATGTCAAGCAGGTTCATATTGATGAGAATTCTTGCTGTTAGTTTTTTGTTTTCTTTGGATACTTATAGAAATTTTTTGTGGGGGTTTTGAATATATTAATCTTCTATAATACAAGACTTGCCTACACTTGTTTGGCAAAAGAATTTATAAAAGCTTTTCTACTTTCTAACATGATACATGAACGCAACCAATTGACCTTGTTTAAGCAACATACAGAACTGACCTTTGACTTGCTCTGTAGCTTTTCGGCAAACACGAGGTATTGTTCGGCGTATAATCCTTAGAATTCCCTAACGCAGCTATCGTCGCCTTCAAACAAAAATAAAATGCATAAAGTGCACAAATATCAATTTACAGGGATCAACATGCAAATTTTCCTTCCTAGATCGCACCTCATCGGACATGAACGGAGCAACATCGGGCGCGAATGCGGCAAGCACCGCCGACACTGTGCTGGGGCCCACACCCCTCAGCATGGTGAGCTTGAAGCCGCCTTTCTCGTTACCTCCATTTGCCGAGTGCGAGCTTCCATTGCATGAGTTGCCAGAGATCCGATTTGGTGGTGAAGGAGCTAGGGTTTCGGTTGCGGCAGAGGGGGAGTTGAGAGCGGTAGAAGGAGTCGAGGGGGATGAGGTCAGTCTTGTCGAGGGACTCGATGTGGATCTGGTAGCTCGAGAAGGCTTCTCTCCACATACCCACCCACGTTAGTGGATCTGAAATCCATTAACGGTATTCAAGCTCACCCAGCCCTTGTTGTTGCTTCTTCTCCGGCCAAATCTTGCCGGGCCGGCTGTTGCGAGAGAGAGAGTTGTCGGGGAGACCTGTCACGAGAGAGAGATAGAGAGAGAGTGGAGAGAGAGAAGCTTGTTGGGCCGGCTGTCGCGAGAGAGACAGAGAGTTGCCGAGGAGCCCTGTCGCGAGAGAGAGAGACTGGAGAGGGAAAAGCTCTAGAGTCGCCCGCTCGTTGCGCTTAAAGTTCGGCCGCTCTGTGACCCAGAATCGCCCGAAAGAGCCCCGATTCCCCATCTTTCTCCTCTCACTTTGGTTATGGGCAATTTAGTCTTTTCACAGCACGCACACAAGTGACCCATCCGCTGACGTGCTCACTCTGTGTTTAAGGGATTTTTTAAGAGATTCAATTTCAGAAGCGTTAAAGTTATAAGATTCGACTATAATTAACCTTATATTATATTATATGTAGTTGCTGTAATTTTTTAACACTGAAGTTAGTTTTATTGTACAAGTTGGTGTGCCAATTATGGTATATACTCATATTTAGACGTTTGGTTATTTGACTCTGGTAATAAATTATTTATATTATAATAAAGGATTAATTACAGTCAGACCCTCTGTAGTATTGGGGGTGTGTAACTTAAAACTTCTGAAGTTTAAAACTCTCAAAAAAATCCCTGAATTTAGTTATTGTCACTTTCTTTTTTTTTACTAAAGTGCACTCTTATCTCTCAAGTTAAAAGGAGGAATGATGGTAGAATAGGAACTTGAGGGACAAGAGTGTACTTTAGTAAAAAAAGAGAGTGAAAATAACTAAATACAGAGGGTTTTTTGAGAGTTTCAAATTTTAGGAGCGTTAAGTTACATACTCCCAATACTACAGGGGGTCTGACTGTAATTAACCTTATAATAAATGACAACAAAAAAATATCAATATAAATCTAAATATAAAATTAACTCATTTATGTATAAAAAATCTAAACTATAGTAATTTACACTATGATATCTTATATCTGAATCTAAAACCAATTTTCTTGTTTGATTTGGGTTTTGCAAGAAATTGGTATACACTCCTAGATAATCGGACTTACAGAAGGGACATTTAAGTAATTTAAAGGTCTAAATTTGCAATTTCCTTAATATTAGTATAAAACCTGTAAAATTGGTTTAAACTGGATTAAGGGAGTTTCTAAAGGAGCACCATTTTTCCTAGAGAGCCCACTTTTCAAACCGTCCCGACTAAAAGCCTAGACGAAAAATAAACTATCTAGTGGGCTCTCTAGGAAAAGTCGGGAGTTTCCAAAGGGGCACACCATTTTTCTTAGTGAGCCCAGTTTTCCTAAATAGCCCACCTTCTTTTTTGAAAAGAGAGGATTTTCCTAATAAGCACACCAAAAATCCCAACTTTGCCTTTTTTTTTCATTTTTCTTCCCTTCTCTCCCCCATTAAACCGTTTCTTCTCTTCCTTTTCTCTCCCTTTCTCCTCTTCTTTCCCTCTTCCTCCTTCCTCTTCCTCTTCTCTTTTCTTTCAAATAATCTTCTCTAACCCAAATACCCAACTCCTCCTTTCTTTTTCTCTTCTCTTCTTTACACGCAACACTATCTAAACTCTTTTCTCTCCCTTTTACCCGCTGTCGCTGCCGTTGGTCTAGTCATGTCGTCACTGATTCTTTTCCGTCACTTCTTTGAGTTGAGTATTTAGGATTTTTTTTTTTTGTTAACTGAACTCTCGTTTGAGAAGAAAAGGAGAAGGGAGAAGGAATACAGAGGTATTTTGGTCCAAAAAATTCGATGGCAAAATTGTAATATGATAGAAATTTTTATGTGGGCTCACTAGGAAAAATAGTGTGCCCATCTAGAAACTCCCGAAAAGTGGTGTGCTCCTTTGGAAACTCTCCTGGATTAAATATAGTGATTAATAAGGTGCACTTGGATCTCAAAGTACCTTGAGAATATCTTTGGAGGGCAGTGCCAAAAATAGCTTTTGTCCCTACAGCTGATATTTGTGAGACCATTTGCTTCAGGGCCTCCAATTTTGATACCAAAGGTTATCTAAATATTTTACAAAATATCTTTTTGAATTTTGTTTAGACCTGCGGATATTTATTTGAAATGATTCTGAAGTCTATGATAAAAATAAAAAAAAAATTAAATTTGATAGATAACATTTTCATCTTGTAGTCGGTTGGGGTTAATTACACTTAGACCCTCTGTATTATGAGAGGTGTATAATTTTATCACTTCTAAAATTTAAAACTCTCAGTTAGACCTTCTAAATTGGAAGATCTGAGTGTAATTAACATGGTGATTTAGAAGTCTAAGTGGGGAGATCTGAGTGTAATTAAAACAATGTAATTTAGATAATCTAAGTGAGTATTTTAAACTTTAGGGGTGATAAGTTATACATCCCAATACTACAGAGGGTCTGAATGTAATTAATCCTAAATTAAATTATCAATTTTGATTTCAAAATTGATATACAGTTTGTTAGTAAGCATCAAGGTTGTATTATTAGGTTAAAAAAAGAATGTGCATACGTAATGGTAGTTTATGTATCAATTTATTAAAAAGCGTAATAATTGGATAGTTAAGAAAATAGTAATATGATTAATTAGTGATAGTATCATTCATGATGTCTTGATTTGCAGTCACGAGAGTTGCGAGTCGTTTCTATACCCGAAGGGCGTACATATTTAAAAATAAGGAGTGTGATTATCAGCCTAATGAAAATATCTCTATTTTTTCTAGCGAAAAATTTGGAGGACTTTTGGGTCCCTAGAAGGATCGTATGGTCCCCTAGATCCCGTCCCCTCTGCCAACTAAATAAAGACACGTGGCAATCGACAGTCCCTACTAGTTTGGGACGAGAGGCTTGATATTTTGCGGGAAATTCTATTTACACACGCCAATTTACTTTGGACACTCATATTTGAAGCTTGCAAATAGTTACAAGTTTGCCAAAAATTTTTTTGATCCAATTACCTTTTTAAATCTCAAATAGATAAGACTTCTTAAAAATTTAAAATATTATCGTTATTTTCATCCTCTGTTCTTTCTCTAAAAAAAAAAAAAAAACTTTTTTGTTGTATTTAAATCTAAAAAAATATATTTCCCACAAACTAATCGATTTTTTGACTATCTAAAATTTTTAAATTCACATTGCTAAAAAATTTAGAAAGAATTTTAAATTCTTTGAATTCACTGTGACAAGAAAAATTAGGATAAAAAGTTTGAGTTTTTTTTATACAAATGGAAAAATCTAACGTGCAATTGGTGTCGAAGGACAAATATCAAGTACGCATTAAAATTATTCTTATTTTTTGATGCACTTTTGTTTACAATTTATTATTACTATTTTTTTTTTGTTGATGCAAGAAAACAGTTGGTCACTGGTCGGGGGTTGTCAAGGAGTTAGGGAGAGGCGCTGAAAGCGGTGGGTGGTGTTGGAGGTAGTAGGAGTGACGGAGTTAGGTTGGCAACAACAGAGATAGTCGGAATGTGGAGCAGGGCTTAGAGGAGTTGCTCATTTGGGAGATTAGAGTCGAAATAACCGAAATTAAGAGACAGAAAGGGAGAGTTAAATTTAGGAGAAAAAAAATGTATAGAGTAAATTGGTGATGATTCAAAATAGGAGGTAGATGCAGAGAGTAATCTGTGCGTAAAAATAAATTGTCGTGTGCAAATAGAATTTCCCTATTTTTTTTTTTGGAGGAAAATAGGCTTAAAATTTATGACACTAACCCTAGAAAATTATTTAATAGATTTGCGTTATAAAATTTTCTTTAATATCTTTGCATACAGTCTTATTTTCTAGTCAAACTCACGTACATATTTTTAAAATATTATCCAAATTGAACTTTTACTAAAAGTCGAATTTACTAAAATGTCAAATTCCAGACTTTCAATTAATTGAAGAGGAGTGATCCACTATAAACATTGCTCATTTTAGGATTGCATGTAGACTCTTTATACATAATATTTATAGGCTTTGGGTAAAATAAAAAATAATAACTGATCTGCATTAGTGCATTTTTTTATTATTTTTAAACACACACAAATCCTTTTATATTAGAAACTCTCTTAGTGTGGGAGTGAAGAGTAATGAAAGAACATGCATTGTCTGTTCCACCCAATATTTCTTCATTTTGCTAATCCTTACTCGCCTTGGGAGTTTCCAAAGGGGCACACTATTTTTCACAGTGAATTCAGTTTTCCCAGTGAGTCCACTCCTTTTTAAAAAAAAAAAGGGTTTTTCTTAGTAGGCATACAAAAAATGATCAAATTACCCTTCATCCTCTCTTCTATTCTCTCTCCACTTCTCTTAAAACCCAACTCTCCAACTCTCCCTTTCTAAATTTTTCTTTTCTCCTCTCTAGGGTCTGCCACTGCGAACCTTCACCCCAACATAGTGCTCTCTGAGTATTGCCGGTACCGCTCGAGATTCACTCCGGTCGCCCACCATCGCCACTGCTGCAGGTTGAAGGAAAGAAATAAAAGCTGAGGTTGAAGATAAGGGTAAGATAGTCTAAAATTTTTAGGAACAATTTTGTTATAAAGTGAAAGTTTTAAAGTGGGCTCACTAGGAAAAATGGTGTGCGCATTTAAAAACTCCCCTCGCCTTGGCCATCAATTAAAGCAAAGATAGGATTACAACAATGTAAGTCTCTCTCTAGCTAGGGTTGTAGGTCTCTCTCTGGCTTATATCAGAGAATAACGAGCAGCTGGGGATTTAGAGTAGTCAGTGTATGTCAAAATTGTTAATAAAGTTATTTAGGAATCGAGCTGAGCTATCCGAACACCTTGCAAGAGAAGTGCCTAAGGCGAAATTCCCCCATTTGGAGTTGCAGGCCGGAGTCTTAGATCCAAATAGAAAAATTTCACGACGTTTCTTCACTATAACTCATGTGCAAATTTATGACGTCACAATCTAATATAAAATTTATGTTTATTTTGAATAATTCGTAATGTACTTGTAATGTAATTCAAAAACATGGAGTTGCAAAATTAAGGATTTAGAAGGGACCAAGTTGGTTTTTTTTTTCTTCTTTTTTTAAGAAAAATAGAGAGAACTGGATTTACTTAATTTTTTTCATGATGGAAGCCCACATCATGAAGCCCACCGTAGCTTTGCTACATATATATGAATAATCATTCTGAAGTTGCACAAGTTGTCCTGTACAAGAGCAATACTCTCATTATCAAAGACACTCATGGAGTTGCTATATAATATAATCCATCTATTTGGTGAAGAACTTGCATGAGGCCTGTTATAATTAGAGAAGAAGACCGAATGGGTTATAACTCTACAGACTATTGTTATAGTGGAAGATAGATAAATCGAAGTATATCCTGTTGTTTTTCCCTCTCATATGGGCTGAACTAGATAGATGGGCTCTTGAAGCCTGACGATATATACAAATCTTGCACTGTAACCGTCTAAGCCGAGAATCTAAAAAAGAACATAGAATGCAAACTGACCACGAAACTGAACAAGGAGAGGGCTCCCTCAACATTCGACACATTCCCCTGCAGTCTAAGCAACTTGACAAGCTTTCCAATCATCAACAGACTTGGTGTTTGCGCGAGTAAAATACAGGCAGGTACAGATCATTTCCTTTGAATACTGCTCCAAAACACTACTCCTGGCTAGAGCTGGCAAATGGCCGGGCGGCCCGTTGGACACGCCCGGCCCGACATGTGCCCGGTACGGCCTGAGCCAAGGTCGGCCGTACCGTCGGCACGGCGCGGCCCGAACGTGTCGAGCCATGCCTGGCACGTGCCAGGTACGGCTCGGCACGTCGTTTTTTTTTTTTTTTTTTTAATTTAGGCATAAAGAGCAGTTTGGGGGGTATTTGCAATATTTATTTTGCAAAGAGCCCCCCAACGGCTATTTTTATAGCCATTGGGGGGTTGCTTGCAATTTTGTTTTGCAGATTTTCCCCCTCAACGGTCAAAATAGCCGTTGGGGGTTTTTTTACAATTTTTTTTGCAAATTAAAATATTTCTTTCTCTATAAATACCTCATTATCTCCTCTATTTCCATTCTTCATACTAATACAAGAAAATTCATTCTTTCAAAACTCTTCTCAAATCCCAAATTCTTAATTCTCAACTCTTTCAAGCAAGTTTCAATCAATCAAGTGATAAAGAAGTCTTAAGTCAGCAAGTCTCCCAATCAAGATTCAAGCAAGTTTTCTCTCTGAAGCAAGTTTTTCTTCGTTTTTTCAGCTTCCAACTTCCTCTGTCTAGTTAAATATTTTTACTTTATCTCTCAAATAGTTCACCGATCAACAAGTATTTATAATTTAAAGTTTTTTGTTTGTTTTTTTTTGAGAATTTTTATTTGTTTTTTTGGGATTTTTTTTTTTAAATGGATCCATACTCTTCTAACGCTTCTGCTCTCAAGTTACGGGTTCTTTTTCTCCCTTTTTAACTAGTAAAGAATATCAAAGTTCATACCAACCCTTAGAATAACCTCCTCAAATACCATTTTATTTATCCGAGGAAGAACCAACTGAAGCAACCAGACCCGAAACATAAACAACCACCCCTGCTAGAACTACTAAATTTGACATATGGAAATATTTTGAGAAAATAATAGAAAATGATGTTAGAAAAGCTAACTGTAAATATTGTCAAAAATTTTATTCATTTCGTTTAGGTAGCGGAACAGATCATTCTAAAAGACACCTAAACAAAACTCACCCATCAAATGAATCACATCAAACACAAATAAGCACCTATGGTGGATCGTTAGGAATTCGTAAATATGATCATATCAAAACAAGAGAAAATTTAGCAAGATTTATAATACATGATGAACAACCTTTTTCTTTTTCGAAAAATCGAAAATTTGAAAGATATTGTAAAAGTAAATTTACTGACGAATTTAAAAAAGTCTCACGTTCTACATCTAAATCCGACATGTTAAAACTATATAAAGAGAACATGGACACTTTAATAGCTATTTTTACTTCTTTAATTTTTAGAGTTGTTATAACTGCAGATTGTTAGGAAGCTCTAAATATGTGTAATTATTTATGCGTAACGGTTCACTATATAGATCAAGATTGGCGTATACAAAAAAAAATATTACGGGTTTATGAAATTTGAATTTCCTAAAAATGCACATAATTTATCACAATCCCTACTAAATGTTTTTTCAGCATTTGGAATAGAAAGAAAAATATTTTCCATTTCTTTCGAAAATGCTTCTGAAAATACGGCCGCAATAGAAATTCTTAAAAATATTACAAAACCAAATTTAGATGGAAAATTATTCCACATTAGGTGTATTTGTCACATACTTAATTTATGCGTTCAAGATGTATTAAAAATAGTAAGTGATTCAATAACTAAACTTAAGTATACATTACTATTTATTAAAAATAGTAGGCCAAGAAGACAATTATTTAAACAAATATGTAAGAATATAAAAATCTCACATAAAATTGTACCTATAAATATTAGAAAAAGATGGAATTCTACATATAAAATGTTAAATATAGCTATTCAGTATAAAGATGTAATAAATATTTTTAATGAAATAGAATTACCAATATATAGTTTAGATAATAATAAATGGCACCATTTGAATTGCATTTATGAATTTTTAAGCAAATTTGAAATTGCAACTAGAGTACTGTCAGGCACTTATTAACCAACTTCACATATTGCACCATATTATCTAATCAAAATTAGTTCGGTTTTTAATGAATGTAGGAATCACCAAATACTTAAAATATTGTTCAACTTTTGGAAACTAAATTTAATAAATAGTTTAAAATTTTTCCATACTAATTATATTTTGCAACTGTTGTGGATCCCCATTGCAAGTTAAATGGACTTGAAATTTTAATAGATTTATTTTATAAAAATATGTCTTATGAAGATAATGTAAGGGATTTAGTTAATAATATTAAAATTTGTTTAGATATTATGTATAAAACATATGAAGATATGTATGGTGTGCCAACACAATCTACAAAAGAACCAATTACTAAGAAAATTCGTGATCCAATAATATCATCTGTATTTCACCGAAAAAAGGTAAGGCAATCTAGTACATATTTTAATAAATTACATTATTATTTAGAAAGAGCTAACTATGAAGATGACATATTCTTTGAAAATGATATTTTGGCCTGGTGAAAATCATAGGAAAAAACAAATCCCGTACTTTCTCACATGACTCGTGATCTACTAACTCTTTCGGTGTCCACGATAGTATCGGAGTCTGCTTTTAGCGCAGGTGGTAGAGTGCTCATAGAGTGAAGAAACTCAATGGCACCGGACACATTGGAGATGTGTGTCTGCTTGAAGAATTGGTAAGATGCAGAAGAAAGAGAATAAAGATTAACTAATGAAATAGTAGTAAAGACCTCACTAGAAGAAGATGAATCATGATTGAAAATAGGCTATTATTTTTTCTTTTCAAATTGTAATGTCTACATTTGTTGGGATTTCATGTATTTTCTACATTTTTTTTTGTAATTTTTAACTCTTAAATCTCTTAGAAAAAATATTAAGAACAAGTTGAGGGTAACGGTCAGGATTCTCTCCCCTCTTTTCAGGCTTTGTATAACTTTTCAAGAGATTTATAAAGCAATTATATCAATATAATAAGATTAAATATAATAAAAAAATTTACTGTTGTTACTTCTTATTAAATACAATTAAATGAAGCTAAGTAGTCTCCTAAACTTACTTAATAATTAATTAATTTTTTTATTAAAACAAGCCGACACGAGACAGCACGGGCACGTCACGTGCTGGCGGGCCAAGCCCGGACCTAAACTCGAGCAAGCGTGTCATGCCTGAGGCACGGCACGCCCGTGCCAGGCACAGCCCACTTGCCAGGTCTACTCCTGGCCACACTGTCAGCTTCAACAAGAATTTCTTCATCTGCATCCTTGGCAACTTGGCAACTGACAACAATTAGAATCGATCAATTCATTGTCCAATCGATATACTGCAAAGTCCTGCACCTTCCCTAGAGGAATTTCCCTCGTAGTCCTTTGCTAAAAGGACCTATGTAGCTCTGCGTGCTGTCTTGAACGATGGATTCTACAAATTACCCATCCAAAATCACCACAGTTCCGCTTCATGGTCACCTCAGCAGTCTAGCTCATAGGATAATAGTATTTACGAGCTCATAGGATAATAGTATTTACGACAAATGCAAATATAATAAACTAAAATACAAATGATATGCTGGTCCTTGCGCTCCAACACGATAGACAAACAAACTCGCTCCTGGACTAACCCATTCCATAGCCACAAACGTGTTAGAAGTAAAATAACAAGACAGAGTATCAATTTAATTTTTCTCTACCTCTTTCCTGTGATTTGAGAAATTGTGTGCCAGTCAATTGATGTCAAAACCTAATGCTGCTTCGAGATATTGAGTGTCGGGAGAACTGGACTTGATGCGCAGACTTCAAATAATTTATAAGCAAAAAATTGTCCGCTGCCACAACCATTATTCATCTAATAATTCGGTTATATACAGAGAACAATAATTTGACAAAATAAATTCATCATACAAAGAAGTTCCCCAGATGATTGATTAGCATTATAGAAGATCTGTAATCAAGCTCCACCTGCTGAAATGAAATCAACTAATCAGTTTCACAACAAACAGGCTTTGCTTGGATATTCAAAGCACAGACATGAAACCATTTCCAAGAAAAGCTACGGTCTAGAAGAAATATTCAGATTTCAGGAGCAATATTATGCACAGCAGCTAAAATTAACACAGAACTCTGAGGATGCAGTAGGAAAAGTGATACAGCAACATGTTCGTAGACATGCATCATAGCACACGGATCAAGGAGAAAGGACATAGCAAAAACTTGGAATCGGCAAATAACAGATACTGTAGAGTGTAGAAAAGGGAGGTATTGGTAGTATTTAGACATTGGTAATATTTTCGGTACAAAAAGTTTGGGGGACAATTTCCAGAGGGTTATTCAACAAGGAAGAACTCATGAACAACTTTGAATTTTTTCTTGGATTGGATCTAAATAAGGAGTTTTGAACTCCAAAAATGGTCTTCCTAAGTTGAGCTTCTCAATAAGAGGAAAGTCCAGCTGAAGCATAACTTGCCAATCAAATTCTAAATAAACCAAGGTTTTAAATATACCGATGCCGATGTGTATCGAAAATACTGTATCACATCTTGTAGACTGATAGAATATTAGACCTTATAATACTAGTACCAGTATTGCCAGTATTGCCAATATAGTGTCCATTTTTCCGACATTGCCGATATGATAAATCTGACACTGCCAATTTCCAATGCCATAAACTATCGGCCGATACCAATGCAATATTCATTTTTGCACGAGTATATTTACACTTGTAGGTCACCTAACACCTTTAATTGCTTTCCTTCGCCCTGCAATTAAAGCATTAAACTCACGTCATAGAATAATAAGGACCAGTTCTGATCTTCCTAACTTCTTGACTGGTTTTGCGAAAAAGCCTAACCATTGTCAGTTCATGATATAACCATAAAATGGATTGGCAACTCAACAAAGTTAACCTACATGGAAGAATTAGGCAGAGAGGTCAGAGGTAATTTACCAAAAGATGGTCATCCAGAAATACTACTACTTAATGGAAGTAGCCTGTCTCAAATGCAATAATTATTAATCAACTGATGTTATTGCAATTAGTGCATCTTCAACATCTGCTGGGGAATCAAACCAAGTTCATCTTCACATCAATTGGGAAAGGGTGCCCGCAAGAGAGGACCCAATGGAGCCTTCGTCCCTCTCCAACATTGCCATGAAACATGATGTACAAGATTATAAAGCAATCACATGTAGAGTAAGAAATAGAAAACAGAGACATGTGGTTCTACCAATTGGCGTATGCCCATGGAGAGAACCATGAGAGATTTTTTTAGCTTGGAGTACAAGAGATTTAAATCCTCCCTCACTAATACAAGGTAATACATGAAACAATAACCAAGCATTGCCTGATTTGGAGTATAAGCTTTGATTTGTGGTACAAGTATAGATACATTGTGTGCTACTTAGGGGATAATCAGTACGAAGTGGGTAGGTTTAATTGGATAGATATTTGGAATCATACTACCTATGGAAGCATTCTTAATGTCATTTCAATAAGTATGTATATATTATTCACGTACATGTGGGCAAGAAAAGACTAAATACTAAAGTTAGATACATTAAAAAGCTTACTAATTGACATGTGGGCAAGAAAAGACTAAATACTAAAGTTAGATACATTAAAAAGCTTACTAAATCAATTAGTCATTAATTCTCTCATTAGTTCTCTTCTTTTACATTGAGTAGATAGGTTTGATGATCCGGATTGGGAACATACCCCAAATCGATACGCTCGAATTGGTTCACAGTATGAGAAGGGACGGAGTTAATTAGGTAAAACTGAACTAACCCCCTCCAATGTAATCCATCTCTTGGCGAAAATGCTCCTATGGTGAATGCTTTTACCCTTGATGATTTCTCATTAACCTTCCCTTAATTACGAGATCTTCGACTAGATCTCTTGAGCCATCTTCCTCTCTTCCTTTCCTTTCTCCCTTACTGAAAGTCTCTATATCTACATATCTAGATCAAAGCCATCATAGCTCCTACTCATCCTATGAAACTTCCTCTATGATGAGAGTACTTATATCCTCTCACAACCTAGGAGACATTTGTTGCTCCTATCTGTTTCAAAACATCTCGAAAGCTGGCTGGTCAGTCGACTTGTATCATATTTTGGCCCCTTTTTCTCGCCCGCAATTTAGTTTTTGACCACCTGCTCGAGCGCCTTCAACTGTAAATCCTTCAGGCAATTTTTGATGCCTCTTTATCTTGAATACAAAATTATAACTCAACAACCTCTCACACTCTTCAATGACCATCTAGGAACATCATGTATGCTTGCACATGCTTAGCATGTTTTCATCTAATAGCAAGCTCAGAAGTTACATATGTACTTTCTTCGGGTAAAAGGACAATAAGTACTTTCTTCGGGTAAAAGGACAATAAGTCTGGCTCAGTTCTCAGAACATCTATGAGAGAACATCCCCAGTGTAAATTTAGTATACAGCGAAAGCCGTGGGTGCGGGTGCAACCTAAATTCCTCAATTGCATGTAGCGATAGGGCTCTTCCAATTAGTGCATTTTTCTGTTGAAGAACATGCACATGCCTGAAAGGAGTTGAAGGTGTCCACATCAAGGTCCCATTAACATTCAACAAGCTGTTTGGGAATGTCCGATTTTCAAACTAATATAGTGGGATTCCTTATAGATTGCAAACCATACATGTCTAGGTGACGGGCTAGACAAACATCCAAGCTCCTTCACCGTGCGAGGATCCTCCTCGCAATAGCGGTGCACGTAAGATGAACCAATTAACATATGCGCAATTTGGAGATCATTAAGAGAAGCATTGTAAATCCAATCTGGGAGTAGAACAACACCCACGTGGAGCTCAGATGTTAGCTCAGACACCACAAATTTGAGGGTCATCTCACTTGGCATGTGTTGTTGAGTGGAGGCTCATATATGCCTGGTGGTTCTTTCTTTAATTTGTTGAGGCGATAGCTCTTGTAAATGATAGCTACTAAATGGAGCTGTCTACCGTGTACCAGTCTAGGCTTTAACCTTTTTCAATTAAAAAAAGAAATGCTATCGCTCAACCTATTTCACACCATAATTTTCCATGGCAGTAAGTTGAGCCAATGGCACCCAACTCCCCTGAGATCTGTACTTCTCGCAACCTAAAATTCAATCTCAACATCAATCAAAGTCCTAGGCTAACTAGAGTTGTTACTCTAGTATTTATATACACAAGTGGTGGTTATCTGCATCTATCTTCATTAGTATATGAGTTTACTTTCTATCTTCTTCACATTTCACACTGTTAAAACACAGATCAGACAACAGTTCTTTTAGGCATGTATAATGATTTTTTAAAACTAGTAATGGTAATTCAAATTCAATTGCACGTTGAAGTTGAATTTTGTTATGGAAAGTGTAATAACCCTTAAGTTGTTAACAATAAACAATAAGATAAAAAATAATAAATTTGACTATTAATGAGTATGACTATTCATTTTCTCTAACGTCCCAAACATTTCATCTTTCCTAACTTCCAAGTCCTTTCATCTTCTCCATGAATTTAACCATTTGAAACCCCCAAATTAAATTTAACTTTTTAATTCTTCAAAATAAATCTTCATTATCCTCTTAATTTCCTCAAACCCTTCATATTCTATAACTCTTAAATCCAACACTATTTAAACCCAACTTCTCTTCTCAATTTAATCCTCACACTCATTCTCTAAAATTCTTTTCTTTCACTCTCTCATCTCGCCGAAAGTGGCTGCCAGAGTCACCGCCACCACTTCGCCAGCGAGGAATAACTTCTTCCTTCTCTTTTCACATTTTTGGATTCTCACCCTTTTGTTAAAAAGTAAGTCATAAGCTCTCTTTTCTTATTAGGTTTATTATTTTATTGAATCCTAAGACTAGCTTATCCAATACCCAATAACCCTAATATCTTAAAAATAACGTCCATCTTATAGACCCAATAAGATAGATCAAACCCGTTTCTTAATTTCAAATCCGTTAAGACCAATTAATTTTAAAATCAATTTTTAATGCGTTACCAATATTAGAAAAATCCCTAAAAAAACCATCTAAATTTATACTAATCCATTTTTTAACATTCTTATAATATTTTTATGTGTAGATTGTTTTGTTGTGACCGATAGCGTGAAATGAAGCGAGGTGAGTTCATTTTTGGACTCACTAATTATGCTATTCTATATAATTGTTATTCAATTACATTGTTTGTTTTGTATAAATTATTTTGGAATTCATCAATTACTTATAATTATTCCTGTTACGGAAATCAGTCATTTTTGCTATTAATTATATTAAATCACAATGTATACTTAGATTTTAGAATAATCAGTATATACAGTATTTGATAAATCACATAAAAACTACAATCATTGAATAATACTGCTTATGATATCATTTTTGTGTCAGTTTCTTGTATGTTGGCTATCTAATTAAGAAGCGTGCATAACACGGACAACCTCCCAACATTCATTAACTTATCCAGCCAATATATCACTATGATGTCTCCAATCAGTAAATCATTGATTTAGCCAAATGCGATTTATTTAATAATTAATAAAGTATAAATCAAACGAACTCTTTGAACAATGTTGATAAATTAATAAAATCGAATTAGAATATTGCACATGATATGATCTATACAAAACTATGAGAAATAAAATTAGACCTGACATGAACTATACTTAAATAATACTGGATTGGAGAAGAAACTGAATAATAAAAATATACTTTGTTTTTAGTAGTAAATATGTTAAGTTGTACAAAAGAATATTTCACATATCATGGGTGCGAAGATGATTTGCTAGATCATACCTTATTACTATTCCTATTGCCTAGCGACAGATCTGATTCAACATCAAACAATCTAAATGATCATTTCCTAGATCAGGAGATAAATCGAAAGAGAGTATTTCATCATTAGCTTTTCCATTTACATGACATCGTAGACAAAGTTACCATTGTTATAAAATTGACTACATTAGATTTAACCTATAATCACTAATGTTGCTATTACACATTAATTTAATAATTTCTAAGACTTATATTATTATCATAATTGGACATAATTAGTATTACATATATTTTTTCCACTGTTTCTACAAATATTGTTTTGGTCGCAATCTGACAACTTGGATGCTCATGTCCAGATTTATCAATAAAAACACTTAAATTGATGCAGGATCTTGTATATTTTGAAGAGTAGGTTGAAACCCAATAGAGGACTAAAGCTATCTTATTTCCTTTTATTTAGTTTTATTGTATTTTGTTATTTTTTCAACTATATCCAAACTTCATTCCAATAAAAAAATGATTTTTTTGTTAAATTTTCTATCATAATTATTAAGTATTATTGTGGCAAATTTATTGATATTCTACCGGAGGCTTTAGCATATTCAAGCCGAATATATTATCGGTACCTATTGTACGTACTTGTATACTGTATATCGTAAATGGAATGTGATAGAAAATGACTACACCTATCTAAATGGTGGTGGGTGTATGCTAAAGAGATGCATGGAATCATGTATTGATCATTCTGCACGATCACAATGGATATATCAATGAGCTCATTTGTGACCATTTGACTGAGGCATACTGAGCGGATTATACAATGAGATCTTTCGAAGAGGCAACTTAAGTTAAATATCAAACAAATACTTCAAAAAGGCTAAGGGACGTCAATAAGAGAGACAAATGATGATATAGTCCTGAGAAGGTTGTTAGAGAAATCAAGATAAATACGGCCGAGATGAAGAAGGAAATGGGAGAGCTCCAAAGTCTTATGGAGAGCAACTTTAAGCTTCTCTTCCAGGGTATCGGTTCACTTGAAGGTGAAATCACAAAGAGAGATGGATGATGATGTGGTCAGAAGAAGACTATTGGAGAAATCAAAATTGATATGGCCAAGATGAAGGAGATAGGAGAGCTTTGACATCTCGTGGCCAGCTACTTCAGGCTTCTCTTCTACGACATGGATTCACTTGGTTATGAGTTCATTCAGGCTCCTCCAGTCCCATGAAATGCATGATGGAGCCCCTACTACGCATGTGGTCCACTCTTCTAGAGCAACAAGGAGAAAAATTGTAGATGGATATAGCGGGATAATAGTGATGGGCTGTTTGGGGATTTGTTTGGTGTATACTACCTCAGTTGAGTACCATGACCTGCCTCTATCTTCTAATATGTACTTTTTGCCTTCATTTTTGACTTTGCCTCGGAACCCTCTTTATCAGAAACTCAATATCACAAGAATATGGACATAGACACAAACATAGGCAATGAGGACCAATGATGGTTTCATTTTGCGCGTGTGAAATAATTCTTTTGTTTTTGTCACTGTCTTTTTTACTTGAATATGTACTTATCTGCCCATGTTAGCCTCAATACTTTGGTTTTAATATCTCTATATGACTTGGCATAGTGGATACACTGTCATAATTAATGACTTGATTGTACTATTTTCACCTGATCCCATATGCATGGATGTGGATATTGTGCTATATTGTCATGTATGTCTCTTTGTGTTTCAACGTATATATATGTCGCACCTCTATTCCCCATCATGATGATGCCAACAGGGAGAGAAATGGAGATATATGTTACGACGGGGAATCATCCTTTATATGCATGTTGTGCATGTTTACAGGCTACATTGAAATATCGATAACCTACACACATTTGTAGGTACCCAAACTTTGGTAATGTTCATTACAAAGTGTAGAATCAGTTATATATATAATAAATTATCCCAAGTGTGCAATATTATGATTTTATCATTATATAGGAAGGTGGATTAATGAGTTGTTAACATCAAAAGGGGGATTATTGACCAATATGTTTGTAGTGTGATGACTCACAACTCATTAATCAAGGGTAAGGTACTAATTTGTACATGAGTGTATGAAAGAGGTCAAAGCATTCTTATTATAGAGGATGGGTGGTATTGTGTTTGAACATTAAGATCTATAAGCATCAAAGGGTATCAAATTATGTGATTGTGTTCGTCCAAGATGCAATGTCGACATAAAAGCATGTTGTGGTCAAAATGCTTGACCTTACAACATTCAAAACCATTAAAGATCTTGGTCAATGGAGTCAATTTCACATACTAAGAACAAAAGTACACATAGTTAAAAGACAAAATATTTAAATTATCATGGCATAACAGTTATTCGATTGGTACTAATATCACAAGAGCTTCTAAACTTGCATATCCTCACTCAAAATACTATATGAATTGGCCTTTTTCTTAAATAAAATATAAATCTCAAATATATAAGGCGACTGGAATTGGTCTTACACTAATTCACCTTTGACACGTGAACACCGTCAACAAGCCATGGTCAACTAACTGAAGCAGACTTGAGTTTGCTCCAAGAGGTCAACAAGATGTGCCCAAGATATATTCAGGGCAAATTGGGCATGGTTGACTGCTCAGGGCAAAGCTTAGTTTGTTTTGCTGCCTTCATGCCTGGAGCTCGACCACTTGGTAGCAGGGAGCCATCTAGGCTTATTTTGCCCATGTATTTATGTATACTTCTTGTACACATACGGAGAGAATTTTTGACCATGCAACTTTTATTACCTAATGATTTTATAACATCAAAAAGAGATCCTAGTTCTTACTTTCAAATTCATTGTCGAGCCCAAATCTTGATCTAAGCCCTCAACTTTTTTTGATATTTCAACTCTAATCTTTCTACTTGTTCAACATCACTTTGGTCATTCACCCTAGATTCATTGTGCCAAGCTTCATATTTATGTCTTCTTATCTATGTAGAGCTTCAACTTCTAGATTTAGCTATTAAAAGCTCGTATTTATGTTCTCAACTTAACAAGGTCACGTTTATCATCCTTAGCTGGAGTCCAATAAGCTTTGGAAAGCAATAATATTAGCAAGTGAACTCACATATCTTGAGTAAGAGATTGGTGGTGGAAGTAGTGTAGGGACTAGCTGGGACCCGTAAAGCAACCAAATAGAGAAGTGGCTTGAAATCCAAGAGGAGAGAGAACATATATAGTTATATACATCACAAGGTTGACTTCTCCACCATCCCTTATTGGCATTTGCTTTCAATTGTTATTATTTGCTTAAGCTATTTGCTCACTTAAAATTGGTAAAGATATAATTTTTATTGGTAGTCAAGCCTATTCAAACCTCCCACCTCCCTAGGATTGAAATAGTGATTCACAGTTTTCCCTAGGATTGAAGCAACTGAGCATAGTTTCATTAAGGAAACCAGACTGGTACATGCATGCATACAACAACAACAACAACAAAGCCTTTCATCCCAAGTATTTGGGGTAGGCTACACGAACCAAAAAGAGAATCACACCGGATCGATCACTTTGATAGTCCTTCTCCATTCATTTCTATCAAGTAAACATTGATAATTATTCTGAATGTGGCATAGTTTAAGAAAGGAAAATGTTTATTATTGATATTAAAAAGAGTACATAAGAGAGAGGTTAACACCATATCTACATAGATACAATACATTACTAATTCTAGTAGAAGGAAACATAATAGAAGAATCCTATAAGAGAAGAAATCTAATGAAGGAAGAATCTTAATACTACAATATCCAACATTCCCCCTCAAACTCAATATCGCTATCCATGAGTTTGAAAATTGATGGAAACAAGCTAATCAAACCATCATATATATATATATATATATATATATATATATATATATATATATATATATATATATATATATATATATATATATATATATATATATATATATATATATATATATATATGGGAAAAATGGAAATGAGCTGACCAGCTCACGCAAGTTACCTGAGCTGCAGTTTATTTCTACTACCTCCAATAATCTTTTTAAAAAATTTTCTTTTGGATTATAATCTCGACCTTTTAGGGTTCATTCATACCCAATTTCTTGGATTTTAGTTTTGAATTGGTCCTCCATCACGTTAATACAAAATTAACGGTTTTTAATGAATAAAATATTTTATATGCACTTGATGGAAGGGTAAATGAACTCCAAAATTTATGAAATTTAATGCGAAAGAAATTAAGGAGGTAGAGATATTAATTGTAAAATAAACTGAAGAAAAATCATTGGATCATTATAGTTTTGCTGTTACCTCACGTAACTTTTCATGCGCTGACAGCTCACCTACAGTAATCCCTATATATATATATATATATATATATATATATATATATATATATATATATATATATATACAATGTTGAAAATAACGCGTTATGAAACCTGTTATATTGCGTTACGTAACCTAACGGAACCTCAACGCTATGTAACAACTGAAAATAACTCAGTGCACCGTAACAATACGTTTTTTACGTTATTTTACGTTATATTACATAACGTTACGTAAAATTACGTTATGCTACGTTATTTACAATTATTTTTTTAGTAATTTATATATTGTTGTTGATTATTATCTTGATTATTAGCAAATTGCTGTAATTTTTTTTACTTAATTAGTTGTTGGTTTGTTTGATTGCTTGTGAAATTACTAATTTAAGTTTGTTTCTTTATTCACTTGTTGTATTTCTCATTCGGTTGCTGAAAATTACTCATTGATTCTATTGAATTTTTAACTGAACTGAAATAAACAATTATAAATAAGATAAATTGAACACTACAAAATATAAATTACAACAATGATTATAACTAGAATTGAAATAAAAAATTTGAATCTTGCTTTCTTGTTTAAATGATAAATGGAATTACGGTTGCAGACTTGATATAATTTATAAAGATATGTGAAAAAAAAACTTAATATAACAATTGAATAGATTATGTAAAACAAAATGGTTTTATATTCTTTTTTTGATATTTTAAATTTATTTTTTAATTTATAAAAATTATTTTATATTGTTTCATATTTATTTTTATTAAATAGATAGGAAATTGCATAACCTACGTTAAGCGTTACGCTATATGCGACATAACCTAACAAAGGTAAAATGTTACGTTACCATTATCGCTATTTTAAACATTGTATATATATATATATATATATATATATATATATATATATATATATATATATAGGGGGAGTATATATATATATAGGGGGAGAGAGAGAGAGAGTTGGACCACAAACTTTTCTATTAAATCTAAAAATATTAACATATCTTTTACCATCCATTTACCTTGAGATATGTATTAGTCAAAATTTCAAAAGGTGGAGAGTGAGAAGGAAATAAAGTAACGATGAGGCACTAGTATATGTGGTGTGGACAAATTGTTAAAACTAATTTTTTAGATTTAATGCAAAGTTTGTAGTCTAAACCTATGTGTGTGTATTTATATATGTATATGATCATGCTTGTGTGTTGTCACATGTTACAAGATCTTGATGATTAATACAGGCAACGTCTGAATACAGGAGGAAATTGCATGCTTATCAGCTTGAGGAAGCAGAATGTAATTTTTAGTTTTGTCCATGGCAGATCCTATGCTTGCTAGTTCTATGACCAAGAAATTGGTTGTGAAATATTGTTATCAATCAAACGTTTTACTATAATTTTCTCATTTTGTCTGTTCAATTTTATGAATATTCTAGTCATCTGCAGATATCTTTGTAGCCAGAAGATTACGCAGTGCTATTACCTATTGATAAAGTATTCTTTAATCGACATATGCAGAAAATCATATAAAACATTTAACGAATTTTGAGACAGACAATAGCATAATTGCATAAATGAAAGAATGGATCTACATGCATGCTACTTGATTTAAACCCCTCCAGAATTCTTTGTTATGACTAAATGTATCTGGTTTTGGTTATAACAAGTTGCTTTCGCTAGTAGTTGAGAAATTTTGGTATTAAATCATTGTTTATAACTCTAAAAGGATCATTTCTCAATATGACAACCATTTGGTAGTCAAAAGATTTTAAAAAAGAACAGTATTTGCTACAATGATAGCGCAGCACAACCGCAGAAAGAATAGAAGTCAGATAACTTGCATTTCTGGCTAAAAATACCTTGAAGGTCTGACTTAAATCCACAAGTTGTCAAGCGGTTGGCCAGCTTTTCTCCCAACTCTTGTTGCCAATTATCTGTAACTTTTACTTCAGGACTGACCCATACAACTGCAGTTGCCTTCTCAAAGCTTACAGTGGCAATTGATACGTGTTGCTGTATGGAAATTCTAGCTTAGTTTCTGAATGTCACATGCCCACCATATATTAAGACCAAATGTTATCCACAGCTGACATAATTTTGTAGGATGAAACCGACTATTTAAACACGACTTAAGGCAAAGAAAACAAATTAAATTGATGGTTTAGAAAAATTTTGCTGTCAGATGATGCAAATAGGTTAATGCTATTTTGTGTGGATTACCAATACGGAAAGTATTCCATCCGAGTTGTTTACCAGCTATGTCCCATTAATAAATTGTCAAATTATAGTGAAGTAGCAATTCACATGAAACAACTTTTATAGAAATTTCATTACCAAAGTTTTGATCAGCTGTTTTCCGACGTGATCTAGTTAGAACTAGAAGAACGCCTATTTGAACACATATCCAGCTAATTCTTATTTCTTTATTAGTTCTTTATTCAGTTTTTAAGGGTAATCAAATATTGGGACTGAGGAGTACAAACAGTCAAATGTTTGAGATTTCAAAACAAGAACCTGTCTCAACTTCACAAGCTATTTTTATTTTAATACAAATTCTATCAAGCAAAATATTCTTGTTTTTAGAGTCAATATCTAAAACTAAAAACCGTGAAAAACCACCCTCAAGAGATGATATCAAATTTCACTTGTCAGTTTATCAAATAATATCACTAACCTATTACCATAATGTTATAAATCATAATCATATCAGGGAAAGATTATTTTAATTTCTAATGCACAATGATGATCAATGTAAACCAATTGACAACTCTTTGATTATTAATTTCTAATGCAGAATGATGCTCAGTGTAAACCAACTGACAATTTTTTTTAAAAAAAATTATCGAGTAAAATAAAAATTTCTAATCGTAAACTACAACTACCCATCAATTAAATTAAATATGCATATCTTACTTGACTTTCCAAGATACGCTTCACGCTCGCAGCACATCCATCGCAAGCCATCCCCTAAAACAAATCTCCACCACCAAAATTTAAAATTAAAAAGAAAAAGAAAGATTAAAGCTGCAAACTTGTCCATAAAGAGGGGAATTTTCTGCAAAAGAAAAGTTGGAAGAAAACAAATCTCTTTACCCCAACACGGAGAACTATCGCGTCCTCATCGTTTCCCAGATCGGGGATCTCTTCGGTCTCTCCCGCCGCAATCGACCTCGACTCCCCCTCTCCGCCGCCGGAGGAACCGGATAAGGCCGCTGAGCGCGGGACGGACGAGAGCCGGCGATGAGAAGATCGAGGTGAGGTCTTTGGTTGGAGGGTTATGAGAGAGGGAGAGGGGTAAGGAGGGTTTAGGGATTTGGAGAACGGGAGGATGGGTACTTTGGGAAGTGGGATGGAACCCATACCCATTGGAGGACCTCTCCTCTTCTTCCTTGTCTGCTCTCGTAATTTGAAACAGGGACATTGAAGTTATAGCTCAAGGTGCCGTCTTGATGGGGAAATTCTAAATGCGCCCGCGACTTTGCTAAGTGCCCATGAATCGGAACTTCGTGTTGAGCACATCACTTTGCTCAGTAAGCATTTTTTTTTTTTTTAATTAAGAATTAGTATTCTGAACGGTTCTAGAACATATTTAATATCATTCGAGATTAATCTCCAATAAAAAAAATAGTTACTAAAAGTTCTCATTGAGCAAAGTGGTGTGCTCGAATAAACTTTCGCCATCCGTGAACTTCAAAAAAAGAAAAAAAAAAAGAAATTATAAAAGAACCCATTCTTTTGCTAAGTGAGCCAACCTAAAAATTCTTAGCCCACTTACCAAGAGGGTGGGCTCATTTAGAATTTCCCAAAAAAAGTTTTAAGTTGGTTATTTTTTTGAGTAAGTAACTTTAGTCTGCTCACTAATACCACCCCTTCCCCAATCAATGAACGCCCCAATTCTTGAACTTATAAACCCTAAACCTAACTCCGATTCTCTTTCTAGTTTCTTACTCTTTCAGATTCAAAATAGGTATCATTCTCAAAGGTTTAGCCAATTTAATATCCTAATTGATTCTAATACCACAGAAAAGTAACTGACAGAGTTGGAGAAGATTTCAAG
Source organism: Dracaena cambodiana (assembly GCA_036321105.1). NCBI lineage: Eukaryota > Viridiplantae > Streptophyta > Magnoliopsida > Asparagales > Asparagaceae > Dracaena > Dracaena cambodiana. The sequence continues at coordinate 22,766,369 of JAYEPQ010000012.1, read as the reverse complement.
GAGATGGATAATATGAACATGCAATTGATATAATTGGAGGATCTTCTTATCTAGAGGTATGAACCAATCTTTTCCTAGTCATTTAAACTTTATATTCAATGGTTTTTTTAATAAAAAAAAATTTAAAGCATCTTTTTGTGCTAGTGATGATCAAGCATCATTCTGAGTACTCATACCTGAAGATGTGTTAAAACCATCCAGATAGTACTATCCGAACGACTAATACACTGTTCGGATATTGGTACCCGAATAGTTGAATTAAATTTACTGGTTAATTTTTTTATAATAAATATAGTTAGTTTGCATTAATACTGTAAATTAAAAAGAAGTTGACTTAAATAGAGTTTAAAATATATGGTAGAATCGGCGGTTGCCACCCAGAAGATAATTGAGTTGTAAATTATCCCTAAATATGTATATTTAAGATGTATATGACAATTTTGTAATGTTAAATTAATGTTAAATTTTGTATCCACTCGATGGAGGACCAAATTAAAATTAAAACCCAAAAAATCGAGTAAGAGTGAGCCCTAGAAGTCAAGATCATAATCCAAAAGAAATTTTAAAAAAATTATTGGAGATAGTGAAGCACACACACACACATATATATGAGAAAAATGGAAATGAACTGATAGTTTACGCAAGTTACCTGCTGCAGTTCATATTTATTATCTCCAATAATCTTTTTTTAAAAATTCTTTTGGATTATGATCTCGACCCCCTACGGTTCACTGATGCCCAATTTCTTGGGTTTTAGTTTTGATTTGATCCTCCATCAAGTTAACACAAAAGTAACGGTTTTCAATAAGTAAAACATTTTGTATGCAATTGATAAAAGGATAAATAAACTCCAAAATTTATGAAATTTAATCTGAAAGAAATTAATGAGGTAGAGATAATAATTTTAAGAAAAAATTGAAGAAAAAATCATTGGATCATTATAGTTTTGCCGCTATCTAATGTAACTTTTTTTGAACTAGCGGCTCAGCTACAGTAATCCATATATATATATTCATGAAATTACTAACTTAGCTATATTGCGGCCATAGGGTTCGAGAATTGCAAGGATATATATGGAGAAAACAAGCCTTTACCCGCTAACTTTGTTAAGGAATAAAAAAGTTTAAAGTTAATTTTATGAATTTTATTATTGTGCTTTCCATGTACATGTTTAATCTGACTAATTTTGTTTAGTCCTTGGTAAATCCCACAGAAGGAGAATATTTTTTACTTAACATAGTTATTATCTAACGGAAAATAAATTATTTTCAATGAGTGAAATTCATTATTATTTATTCCTAACTATTTTAGATACTTTAGGAATATTTTTCTAGTTACCATTTACATTTGCAACTAAGGGAAGAGCTAAGTAATGAAAATTGTACACACTGCAATTGGGTCCACATGACCTATTCTACAGTACTCAAGCCTAAAGAATTCAAAGACTCTAACAATGCTGATCAACTCAATGTAGCTTGAAGATTGTTGGTTCCTTGCTTCTATTGGAGCTGTATTTATTAGAGGAGCCAACCCTGCAATAAGTTGATCAATATTCATGTTAGAAAACCCTTCCGCTGTACCAAAACTTTGGACTTTTGGTACAGTGGAAGAGACTTTCAATATGATATCAGAGCAATCCAGATTCAATTCCTTTCGGGTGCACATTTAATTGCGGATTTTAAAAAAAATTATATCGTTGCGTAAAGTCCAGTTTTCTATTCAAAATAGGTCTTTAACCTGCGGGACGTATTAAAATACAAAATAATTTCTCTCAACCCAAAAATAGGCCTTCAACCTCCGATGGAAGGATCTTTCAATATGGTATGCGCCTTCAACCTGCAATGGAATGGACTTTAACCCAGATTCAATTTCTGCCGAGCGCGCATTTAATTGCGGGTTTTAAAAAAAATTATACCGCTGCGTAAAACCTTGGTTTATGTCCAAAAATGGGCCTTCAACCTGCGGGGGCGTGTTAAAATACAAAATAATTTCTCTCAACCCTCTCCATATTTTGGTGCAGTGAAAGAGCATTTCAACATAGTATCAGAGCAACCCAGATTCAATTCCTGTCGAGTGCGAATTTAATTGCGTGTTTTAAAGTAAAATTATACCGCTGCGTAAAACCAAGATTTCTGTCCAAAAATGAGCCTTTAACCTGCGATGGAAGGGACTTTCAATATGGTATGGGCCTTTAACTTGCGAAGGAAGGGACTTTAACCCAGGTTCAATTCCTACCGAGCGCGTATTTAATTGCGAGTTTTAAAAAAAATTATACAATTGCGTAAAGCTTGATTTCTGTCAAAAAATGGGTCTTCAATCTGTGGGGGCGTGTTAAAATATAAATTAATTTTTCTCAATACTCAACATATTTTGGTGCAGTGGAAGAGACTTTCAATTTTGTATCAGAGCAATCTAGATTCAATTCTTGCAAAGTGTGTATTTAATTGCGGGTTTTAAAAAAAAGTATACCGCTGCGTAACGTCCAGATTTCTTCCCAAAAATGGGCTTTCAACCAGCGATGGAAAGGACTTTCAATATGGTATGGGCCTTCAATTTGCGATGGAAGAGACTTTAACCCAGGTTCAATTCCTGCCGAGAGCGCATTTAGTTGTGGGTTTAAAAAAAAAATTATACCACTACGTAAAACCTAGAAAGGACTTTCAATATGGTATGGGCCTTCAACTTGCGATGGAAGAGACTTTAACCCAGGTTCAATTTCTGCCGAGAGCGTATTTAGTTGTGGATTTAAAAAAAAAAAAATTATACCACTATGTAAAACTTAGGTTTCTGTCCAAAAATAGTTTTCGCAGTTTTGATGCAGTGAAATGGTCTTCAAATTGAATTATCTTAGCCAGAAACAAAAGGTGGATTGGATTGGATTGTGGAAGGTCTGTCTAGGCTCATAATCAGTACTAGGAACAAACAACGTGCACTTGATTCTGCTTGCAGGTTTTAGCGTATAATGTAAAAGCTAAGGGCTTTCTTTGCCTAAACTTGCAGCTGCATGTTCGAACTGTTAATGATATCTGTCTCATTACGGATCGATCAGGCACATCTTGGAAAACTTCTCAATTTCAGAAACTCCATAACTGCCCTCTGAACGATCAGGACAAGGAAAAGCTTCAAGTTTTGGACTACTTCTCTCCAGTAACAGGAACAGATTTAAAAAAAAAAAAAAAAAGGGAGTGTGTGCATGTGTAATTCTAGCATTACAGGGACACAAACAACAAACAACAAACAAATCATTCTCTTTCTCTATTTCAAAATTTGTACCGTCTGTTTCATTCACGAAATATATAGTGACGATTTCAAGAGGAGGAGAGGATAGTAATTACGAAACAAATACAAGACAGAAACTATTAGAACATCGATCGATGTGAAGAGATTGAACAAGATACATGCAAACTGCTGCGGTACATGTTCACCTTTTACGAGCCACACAAAAGCCATATTAGCATATAATAAATAAATATTAGCCTGCTCTAATATAGCATGTAGCATAACGTATAACGTAGGTTACACGATTATTTATTTATTTAATTAAAAATAAATATAAAACTATATAAAATAAATTTTATAAAGTATAAATTGATTTAAAAATTCTAAAAGAAATATAAAAAAATTATATCCCAGTATTAATTCTAAATTTCTAACAAGTTTCACAGTAATTCTTTTATTTATCTTCAAAAATTAAATTACATTCACACCCATAATTTCAGTCATTATCTAAATAAGAAAACAAGATTTCAAATTTATTTTTAATTATTATCAATATTATAATTTATATTTTATAATGTTCAATTTATATTATTTTTAATTATTTATTTTAGATTAGCTGAGAATTCAATTTAATCAGCAAATAAGAAATCTAAGTAATTGGAAAGTAATTATAACAATTTTTTTTTTAAATAGTTGGAAAGAAATTATAGCAAGTAAATAAGGATGTACAACCTGACAATACCATAAGCAATCAAATAAGCAAACAATAAGCCGTCAAGTGAAAAAACTACAATAATTCGCTAACAATCAAAATAAATAATCAAAATCAATATAAAAACTATTTAAAAATTATTGTAAATAACGTAATATAATAATATAACGTAATTTAACGTAACATAAAATAACATAAAAAACGCACTGTTACGATGTATTGAGTTATTTTCGACTGTTAATTAACGTTGGCTTTCTGTTATGTTTCATAATGCAAAATAACGGGTTTCATAACGTGTTATTTTCAACATTGATGTTAATGCCTTAATTTTATTAAAACTAAATAGGGAAGTTTAGAGGTGCGAACAGTACAGTTGCTTGATTTGTATTAAAACAAAGGTTCTATGTATAACTTTTGACCTACAATTAGTAATATTAAGGATGGGAATAAAGTGCTTGAATTACTAAGGGTAGGAATAAAGTACTTGTTGGAGAACAGCCAAATAATATTAAATGTATCATTTATACGTGTCATCTGGACTTAGCAACAACTTGGTTTAAAAAAAAAAAAAAAAAAGCGATTATGATATTTCAAGCCGTAGAAAGAAGTATTTAAAGAAAGTATTATGATTCGTGCATATTGCTTGGTTTTGGAAATAACTTCAAGTAATTTTTTTATTTTTTTTCACGAACCCTATGTGGGTATTACATTGCTGACGTAGCAACATTATGACATAGCTGAGCGGAGAACTACATAATGCACAAGTATGAGAGGCTATACACATCATTTTACCGAACCTCCTATATGCTCTGACTGTGGATAACAAGTCTAGGCCTCCTACAGGAGATGCTGATAGTGAGGAAACTCATTGATGAATTAGGCCGAGGCAAATCTTTCCTAATGAGAGGAGTCTTTTCAGCTTCAATGGACTAGAATCACTTCCTTCGGGAGTTTCAAAACGTGCACACCATTTTTTCCTAATGGATCTACTTTAAAACTTTCACTTTATAACAAAATTGTCTCTAAACATTTTGGACCATCTTACCCTCTCTTTCAACCTCAGCTCTTCTCTCTCTCCTTCAACTTGCAGCAGTGGCCACAACGAACAACCGAAGTGGATCTCGAGCGGCACTGACAATACTCAGAGAGTGCTGTGTTGAAGAGAAGGTCTGCAATGGTCAGCTCTAGAGAAGAGAAGAGAAGAGAAAAATTTAGAAAGGGAGAGTTGGAGAGTTGAGTTTTAGAAAGAGTAGAGGAGAGAATAGGAGAGAGAATGAAGGGTAATTTAGTTATTTTTAGTGTGTCCACTAGGCAAAACTCTCTTTTTTTCAAAAAAGAGGATGGACTGGCTAGGGCAAAATGGTGTGTCCCTTTGGAAACTCCCCTTCCTTCCACTTCAACAACAATAATAGTTGTTGTAATGCTAGCAGTATAGGGGCCATGTAGAATACAGCTTAGTTTGAGGAGAGATGCCCAAGTTTAGGGATCCAAATTCTTTCCTTGGTGCCAATTCTAAGGGCTATTTCGTAGATGGTTCAATTTTCTTTTAGTATATTATAAAAATTAGAGCAAATCACGAAAAGTTACAGTTTGTATTAACTAGAGAGATCTCTTATTCACCAATCAATTAAATTAAATGGATAGTTGAGATTGCATTAATGATGGTCTTTATAACCATGCATTGAGGAGAGAATCCAAATCTAGGTTTGATGCATCATTCCCCCCCCCCCCCGTTTTTTAAAGTTTTTCTATTAAAAGGTACCCAAGAAAAACTCAACTTTGATTGAAAGAAATAAAAGGGTAAAAAAGAGAGCAAAAGGTATCTATGGTTGAACTTCTCTAGTCCATGAACAAAATTAGAATTTACTGACAGCGTACTCGAAATTATTGACTTATAATGTGACATATCAAAACATTAAACTTCTTCATAGAAACAAAAGGAATAACAAACACACGAAAAAAAAAAAAAGAACATGAATATAAAATCGTCAAGCAAACAAGAGATAAAGAAACATCATTTGGGAAATGCAAGAAACAACCACCATCACGTATGTAGATGTATCATCTTCTAAAAATAACAATTCCTCCGTATGGTAATTGTGTTAGAAGTTTGAAGTGTCTACTAGCATCTAGGGATGATAATGGACGTATCCACGGGCTAATTTTTAGTCTTCTCTATACAAAATTTTGAATTAGAAACATGAAGTTTTCATTTTTAATTCAAAATTTTGTATAGAATGGATCAAAAATTAACCCATGAACGCATCCACTACCATCTTTACTAGTATCAGTATGTAAGAGCCGTCACCTTCTATTCTAAAAGTTCTACTTCTACTTCTTTAGCAGGCGCAGCCTCCTGATTGTTGCGCCAGGTGGTTTGAGCTGACTGTAGGCTTCAGGTTTACATCAACCATGTCTTCCTGTTTCGTAGAAGCTAGGGTCTCCATTCCCGGCAAGGCTGCAGCAATCTTACGGAACAGGGGCTGTGATTTACAAAATTACAAGACATTTGTGACATATCGACAGTTTTAGGAACCATTTTTGATTGGAGTACAAGAGTAAATATCACAATAGAATGTGTTTGATACCTTGATGTTAAATCCTGCTTTGGCACTCGTCTCTATGAACATGACTCCAACTTCACGGGACTTGGATTCTCCTTCTTCAATTGAGACTTGCCTGTTACAAATAGCATGATAGGCTGTTATGGAGATATCTGTGTAAGAGTTATTTGGTCATATAAATTTAACAAGAACCAGGAACATTGTTTTGAATCATTTCAGGGGGAAAAAAAATATAATAAAGAGAGGAGAAAAACTTTATTGTCTACTCAACAAATGTGAAATCTTCAGAAGCTAAAGAGCTACACTGGAATCTCTGGTGACGTTTTAGTGAGAAAGCTTGTATCCGTCAACCAGTTTATAAGAGAAGAAGAACCAGCTTAAGGAAGTTAACCGATGCAGTTACTGATAAAAGAACTTTAACCAATTCCATGGCCAGCAAAATTTTGCCAAACTTGAACTGCATTAACCGACAAATTCAGAATAAAAAACTCACATCCTGAATATGTACTAGTGTCACAGTAAAATGGCCAAAGTTTAACTGATTTCCAATTGCAACTTTAATTTTATTACATTTTTAATGATTTAGCATTTAGTTGTTAGTTTTCTGGCTGAGTTGGACTGATTTAGTGTTCCTGTACCATAAAAATAAAGCCTAGAGAAGTCTCCATGAAGTTTGGTGTACAAATCCTGCTCATGACAGTCGATAAACTCCCCAAGCCTAGGGTCTAAATCAGTTTCATGAAGACTTGAACTGTGTAGTTATTCCCTCCTCATCAAACCTATATTTGTCATTAGCTTATGGATGTTGACATATCCTTATGTCCACACACCGACACCCACTGCCCCCTACGCCCCCCCCCCCCCCCCCCCCCCCCCCAAAAAAAAAAAAAAAAAACACCACACAGCCCCACACAAAAATTAAAAAAAAAACACCCATCCACCCACCCACCACAAAAAGCTAAATCTTGGCTAACATGGTATTTGATTTCCATTTTTGGAACTGGATTCTCCTAATTTAGAACACACTCCACGCATGATTGCACAAAAGACTATGATCTTACCTTTTTCTTTTTCCTTTGAGAAATACATCTTAAGCATTTTAAAAGAGATGCTCTCATCCAAGGTTTACAAGCTTAGAATAGGTATTGGCAATAACTCGTGATATCAGATACCAGTAAAAGAAAAAAATGACAACATTGGCAATACTGGTATTTATATTTTAGGATCTATATCATATTGCCTACCCTCAAAATCCTATATGATATTTGCAATATATATCAGTATCGGCTAATATTTAAAACCTTGAGTCTCATCTTATGCATGCTTTAATGAATTCTAAAATTTGCGAGGTGTATATTTTACTCTAATAACATAGAAAGCTTAAGTCGTCTGCTTAAGTGACAATTAACAGTGAATGCTAACAAACTATATTATTATAAAAAAAAAATAACATAAGATATTTGGGTCACTACCTTAATTGAAAAATGATATTAGAACAATCATATTTTTGCTATACAATAGCCCCTTGTAGTGGAAGTAAGTTAGGAGCATATGGAGGAGATGTGTGACGGCGGACGGAAGCGATTTAGGGTTTGTGGTGGATGAATTGGGGAAGAACTTAGGGTTTTGGCGGATAAATTAAGGTTTGGAACTCACATCCAGGCGAATCACACGCCCACTCTCTCACGAATCACTCGAGAAAAGATTTGATAAAACAAATCACATGCTCTAAAAAAAAATTATATTTTACTCTATATTCAAATTAGGGATTTACAAGCCATATATATAGAGAATTCTAAAGCAACAAGATAATACCAAATCTATCCAAATCTCTAATCAAATCCTAATGCAACAAGATAATACCAAATCTAACCAAATTCTAATCAAATCCTAATAAAATCTCTATCAATTCTCCCCGCTTGGAAACATTAACCACCGGTGAATGACAACTGGAAGAAGATCAAGCACATTGGATGAAGTCAAACAAGCATTCTGAGATCCGAAAAATCTTTCCACCATACCAAATATGTATAAATCAGACATATCCGAAACCAAATATCAGCTTTCGTGCTTATCCATGGCGGTGGAACTCGTGGATGTGGATGAAGTAGAGCGAGCTGAAAATCTAATGCTGTAAAGAATGTCGGGTATAAAGCAGAAGCTCGATGATCTTCTAGAGTAGAGCACCAAGGCACACGTGAATCAATCACGATCGAGCAAATATCAGGGGCTGGTGGAATATTCAACTCCAAAGGAAGCATAACAAATTCCCTCAAAAACCTAAAAGGTCATACATTGGGTATGAAAAGCCTCTACATTTCCAAAAGGAAAACTCGTAGGTGGAACCCTAATCAGCACAGATCCAGTTAGAAATACCTGCACTCTATCAAGTATATCTGCAATAACCTTGTAAGTATCATTACTAAGTATAATTTGCCTACGAAGATTCACACACAAACGATGCAAAAGTTGTGCAAGTGAATCTATAGGTGGATAAGACTTGTCAAGAAATATAAATCTGGACTCGATAGGCTCATGATTCTTATGCACAAAATGGAGCAATTTATCACCTCGAGTTAGTGTTGTTAACCCATTCTTTTTATTTTTAGATGGACTCTTGGGTGGAGGAGTCAACACAATTTTCTTTTCATTACACACAAATGCATAGGTATTGGATTATTCATAATTCTTAACATCTAGGTCAAATAACCAGGGTCTACCGAGTAAAATATGTGCAGCATCCATGTATAAAACATCACATCAAATATGATTACTATAACTCGAAAATTGAATAGGCAGAAGACAACGCTGAATAATAGCATGAAAACTCTTATCAACCCAAGTTACATTATACGGTTGAGGGTGTGATTCAGCTTTGAGGCCCATCTTGTCAACAGCTGATTTAGAAATTATATTTATACAACTACCTCCATCTATCATGACTTTATAACTCTTACCGTTGTGTGTGATATAGGTATGAAACACATTAGTCCTACGCCAATCCTCATTTTTTGATACAGTATGCAAGTACCTAACAACGTGTAAATGTGTATTTAATAGGTCATCTTCAACATCACTAAAATTTCCTTGAGGTTCATAAATTTCTTCTTCGGTCTCACTATCATCTGTATTATGAATCTCATTTATTAACAAATTTCTTGTAGGACATTGATAAGCAAAGTGACCAAAACCATGGCACTTGAAGCACTCAGTTTGTTTTGTGGCTAGTTTTGATGACTCACTAGCGACCGATTTACCTTTTGTATGCTTAGGGACAGTATTAGTATGTGTAGTATTAGTATCAGATTGTCGCTTGGGATATTTCGTGGTTCTGAAAGTGGACTTTTTATCAAAGGGTGTGCGCAAATATGCCTCATAGTTAAGAGCGCACTGAAATGCATCCTCAACAGAATTTAAAGAGCGTGTAAACACTTCTCGTTTGAGTTCGGGTTTAGTCCAGTGCGAAATTGTGAAAGAGTTAAACGACTGTCTTATTGAATATCATATTGCACTAAGAGCTCATCGAATTTGTGCATATATTCAGTCACACTCATGTTTCCCTGCTTTAGATTAGACAGCTGGTCAAGAAGGCGATCCTTAAAATTTGGAGGAAAATATTTATTTCTAAGTTTTTCTTTCATTTTAAACCATGTTTCAATTGATTCTTATCGCTCTCTTACTAACCGTCTCTCAACTGACATCCAATATATTTTAGCTGACCTTTGTAATTTTAATTTAGCGAAACGAACTCTTCGGGTTTCAGACATCCCATACCATTCAAAAAGATGGTCTATATCCGCTAACCAATCACAAAAACGTTGGGGGTCATAAATACCATCAAAAGAGCGAACATCTACTTTAATTTTACGTGTGATATCATCGTGTGGATGTTTATCCTCAAAATTATTATTTCTTCCAATATTATGATATCTTCCTTATCTACTTCCATTCCTCTGATTATTTTCAGCAGGTTTTTGCTCATTGACTTGTGTTTCTAAATTATCTAAACGTGTATTTATTACATCTAAATCAGTTTAAAGTTTTTTATTAGTGTCCATTATTTTATTTAATTTATTTAAAGTCTCAGTCAGATCCATGACTTCTCTAAAATTTTTGCCATTACGAAGCATGCAATAATTATCTATATGCAGTCAATAAAGCACACAGATGTATATGCAAAATCCTAGACACAAACTAAATGCATGACTATATGATCAAATAAGATATTCTAATGTCCGAAAGTTGTTAAATGTGAGGAAATGCAATTCCTATTTATGCAATCTAATGTAACACACAAATAAATCTCGTGGCAAATTATAAATAACAATAAACTGTCCAAGTCCACGCAAATAACAAGAATGGAGTACAAAATATTACTGACTGAATAACAACACGATTATAAATTACCTCGATGTAGAGTAAATCACACTTAGGCACGAATTCCTTCGAAAATTGTTGGGAATTTTGCACAAACTCTGGAGTAGAAATCCCACAAATTAGCTCAAGAATTACCTCAAAATTATCTGGCTCGAACTGGTTGCGAATTGGGCTCAAAACGGCTTCAAAATCCCACTTGATCCTTAACGGGTCTGTTTTGTTTGAACGGGTCTGCCCCAAATGACAACGGGTCGGGTTCAACTTCTGTCTTGGTACTGGATCGATCAATCCCTAGATGCAATCCGAAAGAAGAGGTGGTTGTTGTTGTCGAAGGCGGAGTGGAGATGATCGATGATGAGGGGAGGGGCTCTGATTGGAGGTGAGGTCAGAGAAGCGATGGCAGCGACGAGGCGGACGTGTCTCGGCGGGGTCAGACGAGAAGGTCTGCAGTTGGGTCGGTGAATATTGCTGGTGGTGGCTGATCGGAGACGAAGGGAAGGTCGCGTCGAAGTGGAACCAGAGGAGAGGCAGTTGAAGGGGTTGGGACTGCTGATCGGAGAAGAAAAGATGGGTGTTGGTGGGTCTTGATGGCGAGTCAGTGTGGGGTGGAGGAGGGGGTTGCTGCTACGGGGAGAAAGAGAGGGAATTTTTTTTTCTTTCCCTTTCTTCCTTTTTTTTCTCCTGCTGCTCCTGCTTCTTTTTTTTTTTTTTTTTCCTGTTGCTCCTGCTCGCTTCTTCTCTCTCTCTCTCTCTTTTCCTGCTACTCCTGCTCGCTTCTCTTTTTTTTTCTTTTTTTTCCTGCTGCTCCTGCTCGCTTCTTCTCTCTCTCTGTTTTTTTTTTCCTGTTGCTCCTGCTTCTTTTTTTTTCCTATTGCTCCTGCTCGCTTCTTCTTCTCTCTCTTTTTTTTCTCATGCTGTTCTTGCTTCTTTTTTTTTTTCTATTTTTTTCATGCTGCTCCTGCTCGCTTCTTCTTCTTCTTCTTCTCTCTCTCTCTCTCTCTCTCTCTTCTCCTACTGCTCTTGCTCGCTTCTTGTTGTTTTTTTTCCCTCACCTGTAACTTTTTTGCTTTCCTCTTCTTTTTTTTTTCTTCACTCAAAATTTTTTTTTCTTTTTTTTTTGGTCACAGATCTGTTCTTTTTTTTAAAATAAAATAGAAAGCAAAAAAAAATAAAAATAAAAAGAAGATGGAAGTGGAAGGAAGAAGATGGAGATAGATTTGGACTCTGATACCTGAAAATGTGGATCTTGAGCTCTGATACCAATTTGACGGTGGATGGAAGCGATTTAGGATTTGTGGTGGATGAATTGGAGAAGAATTTAGGGTTTTGGAGGATAAATTAAGATTTGGACCTCACGTCCAGGCGAATCACACGCCCACTCTCTCACGAATCACTTGAGAAAAGATTTGATAAAGCAAATCACATACTCTAAAAAAAAAAAAAAATCATATTTTACTCTATATTCAAATTAGGGTTTTACAAGCCATATATATAGAGAATTCTAAAGTAACAAAATACCAAATCTATCCAAATCTCTAATCAAATCCTAATGCAACAAGATAATACCAAATCTAACCAAATTCTAATCAAATCCTAATCAAATCTCTATCAATGTGTTAGAGAGATTAAGAGAGAGACATATGGACTAGACTGAGTGTATGTAATTTCATTGTTCCTTCTTTTGTATATTGGGTCTTCCTTACTTGTATTTTAGATTATACTTGAAGGCATTTTGCCCCTTTGCAATTTGGCCTTTATAATTCTCAAAAAGTTCCTTGGTTATAAGAAAACACGGAGCCTTATCTTTTTGGAGGCATGGGCTTCTCATAGCACTATTCTGATGTCATTATCTCCTCTTTGACGAAACAAGTGGGGAATGCTCAACTTATTATTAAAAAACAATACTATTGGTAACTTTTACATTAAAACCACGGGGAATGCTCAACTTATTATTAAAAACAATAATATTGGTAACTTTTACATTAAAACCACAACATGCCAGGAAAGAGCTGAAAGATATTAAAAAACAAAAAGGATGCTTCGGAACCAAAATATAACATGCGGAAGAACTACCGTTGTCTATGATCATGAGACAATGGGCATCAGAAACAACTCTCCAATATCAGATCTGGTGACATGCCTATTTATGTTTTTTGTAATATAGGTATTTAACCCAAATATCATTTGGTTGTTATGTACAAATAAGAAAAGTCAAAATAGTAAAATGACATTTTAAAATAATTTAGTTTTTGCCAAAAGGGTGGTGGCATATCACTTCATCTTGAGCATACTTTAGACATGAATAATAATATCCTCATATGCAAGTGACAGACACAGATGGACACAGGTGCTATGCCCAACATGACTGGAGGCACCAATATATGGTTGCGCATAGATAATCACTCAGAAACATGAAAATTATATATGCACCCAACTTATCACCTTTTGTCAACAAGATCTGTTTTGTTTCCAACAAGGACGATGATGACATCACCACCTCGCTCTGTGTGCACTTCCTCAATCCACTTTGAAGTGTTCAAAAAGGACTGCCGGTCTGCAAAAAATAAAAGTCAGCTATGCAAAGTTAGATAACCATAGTCTTACATGGAGAAAAATATTTTAGCTTATGCATATATAATGACTGTGGCTGGACAAGGAACTTGACTCTGCTAATGGTCATGTATTGAGAACAAAAAATCCATATAAAAGTTCCTCCCTAATCTGCTTGTTCCGCATAGTGAAACTGAGTTTTGAATTTTCTAAGCTTAAGTTATCTTTCTCATCAACTAATCCCCAATGATCTTAATTATGCATGACTTTAATCCTTCCAGGTTAACAAGAAGAAGCATGGAAGCAGACAAGGGGCATGGGTATGACATGGGACAGAACCAATAAACAAAAAACTCCAAAGTAGGACATGAGAATATGACAGCCATTTGAGTGCAGACATGCATGCATGTGTAGATATAATACACCATCGCCTGTAGTAACTTGGAATATTTTACTAGAATTAGACAGAAAAGAAAATAAAAGGGTAAATTAAAAATTGGATACATGTAGTTTGGGTACATTTCTCAACCTGCCGTGAAAAATCCGTCACGGGCTAAGCATGTGACTGATTTTCTGACAAAAATACCCTTGTTTTCAACCTTTAACAACCATATACATCACCAATTCAGTTCTTCAGCTGAACCAATTAAAATCTCAGCCTATATTCAAAATCTCTTCAATAAAATTCTGCCATAGGCTGCTTAGCCCCTCTCTTCCCATGTCTTCTCAGTCAAACTCCTCTTCTCGTCCCAACCTTTCTCAAATCAAAAAATGAACTTGTAACATGATGTTAACATTAACCTTGCATATTCAACTTCCTTTCTTCTCCTGGATACCTATGCTTGTTTCAGTTGTGTGGTTTATGCGAGAGCACTTGGCTATATTGGGCTCAAATATTCATTGTGACCTAGATTGCTATGTTGGGTTATAGAACACCTTACGCAAAAAAGTTAGGTGTTATTTAAATGAGTGAAAAGCTACCTCTTCAAGTCTTTTCTATCTTGTTTGTTAAAGGGTGTAACGCTAACCTGCACCACAGATCTCTAAGGCTGTAGTAATAAATTAATAATCATAGTTGTTGATGGCTATAACATCATTTCTTATCTTTCTTAGTCAATTTTGAAGCCTTTTGTTATCCCTCTAACCTGCACAGGAAATTTCTTTCTTTTGTTTTCTTATGTTGCATACACACAAACACACATACATGAGAATAATGGAAATGAGCCACCGATTCACATAAGTTACCTGAGTTGCAGTCCATTTCCACTATTTCTAATAATTTGTTTTTGTAAATTTTCTTTTAGATTATGATCTCGACCCTCCTGGGGTTCACTCATACCCAATTTTTTTGGTTTTTAGTTTTGATTTGGTATTCTATCAACTAGACACAAAATTAACAGTTTTCAGTAAATACAACATCTTATGTCCATTTGATGAAGAATAAATGAACTTCAAAATCCACGAAAGTTGATCCTAAAGTAGCTAAGGAGGTATATAGATCATGATCCCAAAAAAAATATTGAAAAAAATTAATAGGGTCATAACGTTTTCGCCACTCACGTAACTTACCTGTGCTGTCAACTCATACACAGTAATCCCTATATGTATGTGTGTGAATAATGGAAATGAGCCGACAACTCATCAGTCTATTTCTACTATTTTCAATAAATCTTTTCAAATTATTTTTTTTTTAT
The DNA here is from genome assembly GCA_036321105.1 of Dracaena cambodiana. Classification (NCBI taxonomy): domain Eukaryota; kingdom Viridiplantae; phylum Streptophyta; class Magnoliopsida; order Asparagales; family Asparagaceae; genus Dracaena; species Dracaena cambodiana. The sequence continues at coordinate 22,751,253 of JAYEPQ010000012.1, read as the reverse complement.
TATGATCTCAAGCCCCTAGGGTTAATATCCAATTTCTTGAGTTTTAGTTTTGATTTGGCATTCCATTAATTAGATATAAAATTAACTATTTTCAGTGCATACAACATTTTATATACACTTGATGGAATGAGAAATAAACTCCAATATCAACGAAACTTAATCCTAAAGAAGTTAGGGCTGCAGAGATCATGATCCAAAAAATAACTTGGAAAATTTTAATAGCATTACTATTTTTTTGTCAGTATTTAACGTAACTTATCTGAGCTGGTAGCTCGTTTACAGTAATCCTTATTTATATACATATATATGAGAATGATTTTAATGCTCCTAGAGCTTAAGATTTTAATGCTCCTAGAGCTTAACTTATTTAGTTAAACCCATACAAGAAAATGCAGGATGCAATGCAAAATTGGTCGATTTCGTCCATACATTGTGATCTACACGTTTTCAAACATCTATCCACAAAAAATCATACATTTTAAGGTCATTTGGTAAGGCATCAAATAGTGGCAAAATGAATGGTCTTCCAGAATAAAAAATCATTCATTTTGCAACCAATTGATATCTAGACAAACAACCATTAAAATGTGTAATTTTTTTGCAATGATTTTCATGAGTATAGAATAAGGTTAATGGTGCAGATTGTCAAATTTATTTTGTATAGAGTATTTTGGGAGTGGGTATAATTAGCTTAGTTATTCCCCAGAAGAGCTAAAGTCCCATCTATATGCATGTATACTAAATTTATTTATTTTGAAATGGGAAAACCAACTTTCACCGTAAAACTGAGGTTGGGATCTCCTCTTAGCACAATAAAATTGGACGCTTTGGTCCGTTCATTGTACCAACACGTCTTCAAACAACTGTCCATAAAAAATCATGCATTGTAAAATGAAGAGTCTTCCGAAAAAAAAACTATTCAATTTGCAACAAATTGATATCTAGGCATACAACTTTTAAATACGTGAATTTTTCTACATAGATGTTTCAAGACTGCAGAATAAGGTGAGTAAAATTTCATTTTGTGTGGTGTATTTTGGGAGTGGGTGTGATTAGCTTGATTATGTCCTAGGAGCATCTATATGTGTGTACTTATTTATTTATTTTGAAACGGAAAAACTAGCTTTGTTCGAAAAACCGTGGAGGCTAGGGCCTTCCCTTAGCATAGCCTTAGCTCTAGATAAACTAGTCGAGTTCCAAACCAAGGGTGGCATGGAAGATAAGCATCTTAAAACTTCCTCACTAACCACTAGGGTAGCCAGTCAGGGGTTTTTAATGTGTGTGTGTGTGTGTATATATATATATATATATATATATATATATATATATATATATATATATATATAGAGAGAGAGAGAGAGAGAGAGAGAGAGAGAGAGAGAGAGAGTTTAACTAGGATAAACTCGAGAGGATTTGAAACTTGATTTATCTAGTTAAAACTAGCTTAGAGAACCAAAAACTAAAATCCAACCGTATGTATGTGATCTTATTATATCAAAAAGCCCAGATACCAAAATTTATATGATCTATAAAAATTTAACCCCATGGATGATGACCTTTCAATGCTAATGGTTTATACACCGTGTTATTTATGCAAGTCATATTTTAAGGTCTTGTTTAATGGGTAAAAATTCTTCAAATCATATGAATATTTATATTTTGATTATTTATATATAATAGATCATATCCATCTTAATTTTAATTGGATTTTAATTTTGGTTCAAACCTCTTGAGTGTATCCCAGTCAATCTCTCTCTCTCTCTCTCTCTCTTTATATATATATATATATATATATATATATATATATATATATATATATATATAAACACTCATCCGTCATAGTATCTTCATAAGTATAACAACCTAATTTCATCGTGACTTATATTCCTGATATCAGATTAATCCCAAAGTGAGTACGTTGTGTTTCTCATTTTTATGTATTTTTTGAGATTTTCTTGAAATTTTCAAAATAATCACTTAAAATAATATTATTTTAATCACCGGTGGGTTCTACACATATTTTGACTAGTCTTTCTTCTTTTGACTTGTAAAAAAAACTTTGACTTTATTTGAGAAAGTCTAATTTGAGTTTATGACCATAAACAACTTCAAAAACCTATTATTACTAGTCATTTGTCTTATACCTATTTTGTCTTTATTCACCCATACCTCCCATACTCCATCTCACCAAATTATGGATCTCAAAGCTACTCCCACTACTGGATTAAAATGAAAAGAGAGGAAAATAGACTTTTTTTATCTCATTCTCTCTCAAAAACTCCTTCATTTTTCCTCTCTTCCATACACTCATATATGATCTCATTATAAAGATATTTGTATGGTAAATATAATGTAAAATGTTAATGAAAAGTCAAGCTACAAACCCTATACCTTACCTTCACCGTACTTGTCTTTTGGCCAAGTATAACAAGTCATTCTCTTGCCCCCATATCTCCTTTGTCTTATTATATCTTTTCTCCCTTTCTTTTCATTTTTTCTCATTATTTATTCTCTCCTTTATTTTCCATTCTTCTCTTCCTCTTTTTACTCCAACTCTCAAGAAGAATAAAAGAAAAGGAGAAGAATTTCTTTAGCCTCAAGATAGGCTTATTTTCCTAATCCATCAAGGTAAATAGAATCACATCCACTTTTATGATTTTATTTTGTAACTAAAATGTTTTATAGACAATTTAAAATCTTGATTTATTTAAATTTAGAAAGATATCTTTATACAAAATTTTCTATGATTATTTTAAATATAAAAATATGATTTTTACACTCTACTCTATGTTTATGTATAAAATTTATGATTTTATTTATGGCCTCTTATGCTTAAATTACAAGTTACAAACTTAAACCATATGTCTTATTTTGAAATTATAAAGGAACTATCCTTATGAATGTTCATCATATTTGGATATAAATTTGAATTTTCTATATAAATTCTTCATGTATAATGCAATGATTTTAAATCATTTTCCACTTGCCATTAGAAATATGTGTGTGTGTGTGTGTGTATATATATATATTCATAATCATGTTTTAAAGAGATGGTTCACATTAGTTTTTACATTAAATTTGCTAAAATATTTTTTTATACAAGCTATTATATTGGGTCATAATATCTTTTTAGACTAATCCATATTTACTTGAAAAATATATACATTAGTAAAGTTTAATAAATTTGTTACTTTGCACACCATGAAATCATGCTAGAATTTGAAAAATTCATATATTATTAATGTATTGGTTATAATAGTGTTGAGCCTATTTGATTTCTCTCCTTATACCTTAGCACCCACCTATGTAATATATGTTTATATGCATAATCTTATATGCGTGATTTCCATACATAATCATAATTTTCATAATACTCATTCTAACATTCTAAACTCTATCATACTTGCCCTTGAAATATATATAATATTTACTTGTACAAGATGAATGAAAATATGCCGGATTTTCCTGACTAGTACATAGACATGTCTTAATAATGCCATGAATCATGACTTGCCTGTTAAGTTGATTTTGACAAGAAACATATCTTGTTTGTGACTCTGATATTGATTAGATGATAGATATATGTATACAGTAATCTTGACATGATTGGTTCATTATATTCCAGATTGATTTCTATGTAATATAACTTGAAATCTTGGGTTATGGGAGAAATAAAGGGTGGACAAATATTATATCGTGAAAGATTTATGATAGGTTGCGCAACCGAAATAGGGGTCATCGCGGGGCACCCGGATGGTACTGAGTCATCTTTTATTTAGTCAATATTAATGGGACGACCGATTTCTTAGTATCGGTATCTGTTTGAGTGCTTAGCGGTACGGCTGGTTCAGCGCTAACATTTTGGCCGGGTCCCAGGTATGCACGGGTATTTTCACGATACAAGTCTATTTTTTCACCAATTAGTTCAACATAAAATAAAATATGATATTAAGTTAGACTTGATATGCATGTATATCCCGACTTGATATTGTTACTTGATTATTACTGTTTCCTATATATGTGCATATGCTTTTTATATCAATTCATATTTTACTTGTTAGTGCATATTGCACACTTCCTACCTTTTATTATTTTACTTATCGGGTTTGACCCTGAACTCCCTCACACACTCAGGTACTGAAAATGTAAGCGAGAATCTGCCATTACAGGATCTATACTTTCTTGAGCAGGCTGAGTAGCAGTAGATTTTTAGGCTTCCACTTTTGTATTTTTGGTTTGGTATGTATCATCCTTTTAGGGCTTAATTTTCAACTTTTGTATCAGTATTGTATTTATTGCCTTCTGTTTTAAACATATATATTTTTTCTTATATGGCAGTAGACTAACATCCAAGATCTTGATAGACAACTAGTATTTCTAGTTTTACATACTTAGAGGCCTCGTGTACGTTGATTTACACGTGCCCACCAGTAATGCACTCCGTTTCCGTATCCCTCCAGGAAATGGGGCGTTACAATAAGTGATCAACAGATTAGCTACAAGTTTTGTGGCTTCTTCACATGGAGTATCAATTTACCAAATTGTAGTTTATATGAACTTAATTTGGTTCTAATTTGCACTGCAAAATAAACTAATCACCGGCTACAAATGCTACATTACCCAATTTATTGATACCTACGGCACTCTACAAAACGACTAGTACCTAACAAGTAATATTCAGTACAATTCCATTAAGACTCTCTTAATCCATAGATCACAACAGATAACTCTGTTTTGCCTGTCGATGTACAATCGGACAATTCAGGTCCTCATCTTAGCTCAGTCATCACTGCAATAGATCAGATGTTTCTTCTTCTACTACTACTTAGTACTTGCAGTTTCTCTGATGCTCTTAATGTTTCTTTCATTACTCATAGCATTCCTCTAATCATCCTTCAATAAATAATGATGCAATAAGAAGGCATAGGGACCTTTTAGTGAGAGGAGATACAGATAGTGTAAGCCCCAAATTGTCTAAAGGGACCACTAATGTAAAAAGAGAGATGGGGTAAACTACAAAATGGGTACATGTAGCTTCAAAATTTTGCAAAATGGGTAATATTAATAAGGAGTAATTGGTTTAAAACACGACTTTTTAATACTGTTGGGGGTTGCTGACTGGAAATGAGACTAGCGTACCCATTCGAGGCAAAGAGAACTTGACATACCCATTTTGCAAAAGGCTAATACTACATGTACCTATTTCGTAATTTACAGATCTCAATGATTAAGAACTCCTATATTACAATATATATAAATAATTTTTAAAAACTAGAAAAATGAATGGCCCAAATACTCAATGCTGAGGCATCATGGAGAGAAGGTGGAAAAACAAAAAGAGAGAAGAATTTGGTTTTAATAGCTTGTTGGTAGTTATCACCTGAAAAGATGTGAAAAGAAAATTCACAATTTATATATTTTTCTTCCTTTCCCAATTCAAATGTTGTAAACAATGTTGAAAAAAAACCTGTTATATAATCCATTAGATTGAGTTATGATAACCAGTGCAAACTCTCCTCTATCGGACAGTCAAATATAAACGCAGTGTATCATAATAGTGCATTTTTTTTTTTCCGTTATATACATTATTTTACATTTTAATGTTATGTCTTTGAGTAATTTCCAAATTGCTGAGATTATTTGTTTTTATTGTTAGTTGATTGCTGCAATTTTTTATCTAATTGCTTATTTGCTTGTTTGATTTGTGATTTATTACTTGCTTATCTATAATTCCTTCCCTGTTGCTGAAATTTTTTGTTTTTGATTCTTAAACTCTAAACTGAATTAAAATGAAATAATTACAAATAAGATGGATTAAGCATTAAAAATATAAATTACAATATTTGTGATGGTTAAAACTGAGATAAATTAATTTGAAATTTTGTTTTCCTGTTTGATAATGAGTGAAATTAAGGTTGCAATTTAATATAATTTATGAAGATAAACAAAAATTATTGTTAAATTTGTTATAAACTTATAATAGATTCTATTTTTTACTGAATGTTTTTTATTAAATTTTAAAATTTATTTTCCTATTTAGAAACATTATTATATAGTTTTATATTTTTATTAAATAAATATAAAATGTGTAATTTACGATATGCATTATGCTATATGTAATCTAACAGAGACAAAATGTTATGTTATTGTTATCGCTATTTGAAATATTGATTGAAATCTCTCCAACAGAGATGATCTTCCTCTTCTTAAACGTTCAAAATTCTCTTAGATATCATTTTTAGAAAAATTTATGGGGCAGAAATCATGGATCTGCAATGAAAATTAAAAATTAGGAACGTAGATTGGAGATAATATGGAAATGCATGGGAAAGGAGTTGAAACATAGGAGGCCCACTAGCAAGAGATTGGGCGTAATTACAATGATGACTGAAGTGTTTGAGGGAAGAGTAGCAAAGTGGTGGTGACGAGTTTAGGATGAAATGCAAAGTTTGAATCATACATTTCGAGGTGAGGCAGGTTGAGTAGCTGTAACAATCTAATTTCTATCATAACTTACATTTCTGATGTCAAATTAATCCAAGAGTGAGTGCGTTGTGTTCGTCTCATTTTTTAATATTTTTGATGATTTTCTTGAAATTTTTTGGATAGTCACTTAATATTATTTTAATTACCAATAGACCCTACACATATTTTGACTAGTCTGTCTTGTTCTAACTAAATAAAATTTGATTTTATTTGGGCTAGTTTAATTAGAATTTATAGTCATAACCAACTCTAATAATCTATTATTACTATTTATTTGTTATATACCTATTTTGTTTTTATTCACCCATACCTCCCATATCCCATCTCTCCAAATTATACATTTCAAACCCTTCTTTATCTACTGGACTGAACTGAAAAGAGAGGAAAATAGACTTTTTTTTTGTTCATTCTTCTCTCAAAAACTTCTTCATTCTCTCTCTTCCATACACCTATATTAGATTTAGATTTTTTTAAGAAAATATAAAGTTTCCAAGCTCTCTCAACCTCAACATCATTTCTCATCTTCAACTCTACTTTAATAATACATTACAAAACAAGTAGAATCACATCCACTTTTATAATTATATTTTGTAACTAAAATATTTTATAGTCAATTTATAATCTTGATTTGTTTAAATTTAGAAAGATGATATCTTTATACAAAATTCTCTATGATTATTCTAAATATAAAAATATAATTTTTACACTTTACTCTATATTTATGTATCAAATTTATGATTTTATTTATGGTCTCTTATGCTTAAACTACAAGTTACAAACTTAAACCATATACCATATTTTTAAATTACAGAAAAGCTATCTTTATGAATATTCATCATATTTGGATATAAATTTGAATTTTTCACATTAGCCTTTTGTGTTTAATACAATGATTTTAAATTATTTTCCACTTGCCATTAGAAAATTTCTATGTAATATATGTATATATTGATTCATAATCATATTTTAAAAAGAGGGTTTCACATAAGTTATCACAATTAATTTGCTAAAATATTTCTTTTATATAAGCTAATACATTTAGGTCGTAACCCGTTTATCTATCTATTTACGTATTGTTTGTTGTCTTATATACCAAGTCAACTATCGCTTTTAGTGACTTGAATTCTCTTTACCAAACAAGATCTTCACCTTCACACCAAAAAAGAAGGAAAAAAAAGGAAATAGAAAAAAAAATGAAGGAAGAAAATGATATCCACCCTCTTAATTCAGTTGCTCATCAATTCCCCACAATTCTGCTAGAAGGTAGAATTTCATATAACTTATCTTCATTTAAAGATGAAGTTGGGACCGACTTTAAATAACTTTGGTTTTTTCAAAGTATGTGAATGAAATTTGGAAGTTATATGATCAAACAAACACAGAAAAACTAGGAACATGGGATGGAACACCAACACGTCCAACACATAACAAGTTTCAAAATAATGTGAAAAGGGTAAAAACATAGCAATAATTGTCGTGTCCCATGTAAATGACAATGACATGGACATTACTTTAGCATACAACTACTTGTGCTACATAGTATTTAATCACTTAATTCTTCAACCATGAGATCATTCCATAACTTGAACATCTCTTCCTATGTTATACTCATGATTGGGAGAAGAATGGCAACACATATATTCATAATGAAACAAGTCATTTCCTTGTACCAGTCCCTTTCCTATAAGTCCTCGCTTCTTCTTACACATTTTTGAAGGCAAAGGCCACAACCTAGACTTAATGCTGTGAAAACAACGTATTCCTACCCCTTTAAGACCTGACCTAGGAGTGTACCTACATGTCACTCAATTTGATAATTAATACCTTGGAAAGGATCTTGTGCATTTGGGTTTTTGGATATGGATTTGATGGTTTAATTGGACACTACATGGAAAGCATTTAATCCATTCTTTGACCTGTTTTCTCTATTTACAACCTATTATATTAGATCATAATCCTCTTTATACTAATTCACGCATACTTGATATATGTGTGTGTGGTTTACATGCATAATCATTATAAGTATCCTTATACTTACCACTTACGTAATATGTGTGTATATGTATAATTGTATATATGTGCTATCAATACATGATCATAATTTCCATAACACTCATTCTAGCATTTTAGATTCCATCATACTTACACTTGAAATATACATACTAGTTACTATACAAGATACATGAAAATATATCGGATTTTCCTGATTAGTATATAGACATATCTGGATAATGCCATAAATCCTGACTTGCCTATTAATTTGATTTTAACATGGACCATATTCTTCTTATTACTCGGATATTGATTAGATGATAAATATATATATGTATAAATCTTGACATGATTGATTTATCATATTCCGGATTGATTTGCATATAATATAACTTGAAACATTGGGTTATGGGAGAACTAAAGGTGGAAATATATTATATTGTGAAAAATTTAGGATAGGTTGTGCAATCGAAATAGAGGCCCATCCGCGGGGGCGCCTGGATGGTACTGAACCATCATTTCTTATTTAGTCCATATTGATTGGACAACCGATTACTTAGTATCGGTATCTGCTTGAGTGTTTAGCAGCACGGCTGGTTCAGTATCAACATCTTGGCATGATCTCAGGTATGCACGGATACTTTCACGATACCCGTCTATTTCTTCACCAATTAGTTCAAAAATAAAATAAAATAAGATATTAACTTAGACTTGATATGCATGAGTCTCCATACTTGATATTGTTACTTAATCATTTAATGTTTTTCATACATGCGTATACTTTTTAAATCCACATTCATATTTTACTTGTTAGTTTATATTATACTCCTACCTTTTATTGTTTTACTTTTCGGATTTAACCCTGCACTCCCTCACATACTCAGATATTAAAGATGTGAACGAGAATCTACCATTGCATGATCCATAATTTTTGGAGCAACCAAACAGTAGTAGATTTCTAGGCCTCCGCTTTTGTATTTCTGGATTTGGTACATACCACCCCTTTAGAGCTTAATTTCCAACTTTTGTATCAGTATTGTACTTACTGCTTTCTGTTTTAAACATGTATACCTTCTCTTATATGGCAGTAGACTAACTTCCTAAGTCCTGGTAGATGACAATATTTAATTCCATTCATTTCTGCTTCTACATACTTATAGGCCTTGTGTACGTTGACTTACATGTACCCACTAGTAACGCACTCCGTTCCGTGCTTAGTGAGGAGCGGGGCGTTAGCAAAGGAATTATGGGGATTCGAGAAAGAATAAGGTAGGAGGAAGGGTGGAGAGCAAGAAGGGGGAGAAGCAGATGCCAGCTTTGTTTTTTTTATTTTCTTTTTGTCTATGCAATTTTGAAGTCGATGCCATTTTAATTTATTTCATTTTCTTTCCTTCTATGCAATTATGATTTCTCCCCTGTCAATTTGGTGGGAGGAAGAAGGTATGGGATCAGGGGCTTTTTTGTCATTTAACATATATATATTTTAAAATAAATTTTATCATTTGACATATAAATCATTTTTAAAAATAAATTTTCTTAACAGTCAGTTATATGTGTTAGTGTGAAAGATAGCTTTTAACGGTTTATGGAGTTGTTTGTTGAGTCTAATGTATGAAATGGATTTATTACAAAATGAGGTATAGATGAAGGGGTTTCTTGAAATTAAGTGTTTTTTAGTTTTAGAACAATGTAATATTTAGGTTTAGGCTTATTTGAAATAATGAAAATTTCACTACGACTCAATTTTATTAAACTAAAATTGAAAAAAATAGAGTATGTCAAAACTATATATGTATCCAAATTATAAAATTAACGAAACTGTAATTTAGTTAAAGATTTGCAAACTGTAACAAGGGAATAAGACTCGGACAAGATTTTAATGGGAAAAATAGAGTTTGATATAACTCTATTTTGTATCAATCTTGGCCTAAAAGTAATGAAAAGCAATTTAATTAAAGGCTTGCAATCTATAACAAGCAAAAAGTATAATTATATGATACAAATCAATTTTTCATGAGACAATGTTGTATAGATTAATGAAACTACAATTTAGAAATTATAGTTAAAGGTTTCTAAATGTGTAGCCTCCTATATGAAAGTTAAAACTAATTATTTAATATGCAAGCTTGATATTTCCTTCGGATATACTACCGGCTCAGTTGTTCTGTGGCTGCAACCTCAACACGATCAGTTTCATCTTCTTCTCTATCTGTTGTAGCCTCCTATATGGAAGTTGTCTTTTCTTTCTTGAACCTAAACCCAGAAACATTCCATCAAAACTCCCAAAGTAACTCTTAACAAAAATATCAAAAACAAGCTTTAATTATTATTCCAATATTATATATTAGTTCCTGACCTAATATAATGATTTCGAAGGTGACACCGGCGAGGAGATAACAGGATGATAAGATAAGTTGGAGAATGGAAGGTGGACCACCAAAACAACTCATCGTAGAGGCAATGAATTAACATGTGTTGAAGATAGAGCATAAATTATAGTAGTCCAATTGGATACACTACAAGAAAAAGGATATAGTGACGATTTCTTAGTAACAAGTGTTAAAATTATCACTAAAATTGAGTATTTATGACAGAAATTAAATGTTGTCACAAATATTGTGTTTTCAGTGACAGAGATAAATAAATGTCACAAAAACATAATTTTCCGTGACAACAGATAAAAACTTGTTACAAAAATATAGTTTTTAGTGATGAGAACTAAATATCGCTACTAAAATATAAATTGTTTTTAGTAACGACGACAAAAACTTGTCACTAAAACATAGTTTTCAATGACGTTAACTAAAACTTGTTGCTAAAATATAAATATTTTAGTGAACAACCAAGAAAAATTGTTACTAAATATAATTTTCAGCAATGAGAGCTACAAATCGTCACTAAAATATAAACTTTTTCTGTGACAACTAAAAAAATTATCACTAAAACTGAATATTCAGTAACGAAAACTATATATCGTCACTAAAACATAAATTTCTCCTGTGTCAACGAAAAAACGTGTCACTAAAACCGAGTATTCAGTAAAGAAAACTATATTTCATCACTAAAACATAAATTTTTTCTGTGACAACTAAAACTAAGTGTTCAGTGACGAAAACTAAATATCATCACTAAAACATAAATTATTTTTGTGACAACTAAAAAACTTGTTACTAAAACTGAGAGTTCAGTGATGAAAACTAAATATTGTCATTAAAACATAAAATGTTTTAGTAGCAACTAATAAACTTATCACTAAAAATGAGTTTTCAACGATGAAAATTAAATATTGTAACTAATATACAAATTTTTTTAGTTACAACGAAATAGAGCTGTCACTAACACATGGAAATCAATTACAACTATTTTTAATTGTCACATACAATTTTGTGAGGGATTATATTGTAACAAAATTTATTTTAATTTTTAATTATTTATATAAATTTATCAACTTACAACAATCGTGAAACTTCAAATTTTCATCATACGTATTATATAAAAGTAGTTTTTCTATAGCTTATCTCGGTCGTCTATCCATATCCTATGATACAATAACTCCTTGATCTATTATAATTATAATACAAATAGAATTACAATTTTTAACCTAATATATATATATATATATATATATATATATATATATTATCTTGGCCGTCTATCCATATCCTATATGATTAAATAACTCCTTAATCTATTGTAATTATAATACAAATAGAATTATAATTTTTAAGATAATCTATACATTTAACCTAAATCTCATCTCGGTCGCTATCTAGATTCAATGATAAAATAACTCCTTAATCTATTTTAATTATTATCCACATATAAAACCTAACCAACCGCAACAATTTCCACCAGATCAGGCTGATGAGGGGCTACAAGGACAGTGCGGGTTTGAGCAGATGTGTGGAGATCTTGAAGATGGCAGAACTCGGGTTCGGGGTTGGAGCAGCGAGCAAAAAACATTGCAATTGCTTTTTGCAGATTTGGTGGAGCAGTAGACGGCCAAACGTAGAGATGGGTTGCAGATCTAGTGGAGAGCAGCCAACATAGCGATGGGTTGCAGATCTGGTGGAGAGCAACCGAACGTGGGAAGGGGTGAGGCTTCACGAAATTTAAGTGGAAGTTGCTGCGGCTGGTTAGGTTTTATATATGGATAATAATTATAATAGATTAAGGTGTTATTTTGTTATAAGATCTGGATAAACGGCCAAGATGAGATTTAGGTTAAATATATAAATTAGGTTAAAAATTATAATTCTATTTGTATTATAATTACAATAGATTAATGAGTTATTTTTTCATATAGGATTTGGATAGATGGCCGAGATAATGTTAGGTTATATATATATTAGGTTAAAAATTGTAATTCTATTTGTATTATAATCATAATAGATTAAGGAGTTATTGTATTCTAGGATATGGATAGACGACCAAGATAAGATTAAAAAACTAATTTTATATAATATGTATGATGAAAATTTGAAGGCTCACGGTTGTTGTAAGTTGATAATTTTATAGAATTAATTAAAAATTAAAATAAATTTTGTTACAATATAATCTCTCACAAAATTGTATGTGGCAATTAAAAATAGTTGTAATTGATTTCCATGTGTTAGTGGCAACTCTATTTCATTGTAACTAAAAATTTGTATATTAGTTACAATATTTAATTTTCGTCACTGAAAACTCATTTTTAGTGAAAAGTTTATTAGTTGCTACTAAAACATTTTATATTTTAATGACAATATTTAGTTTTCGTCACTAAACACTCAGTTTTAGTGACAACCTTTTTAGTTGTTGCAAAAATAATTTATGTTTTAGCGATAATATTTAGTTTTTTTCACTAAACACTTAGTTTTAGTAACAATTATTTTAGTTGTCATAGAAAAAATTTATGTTTTAGTGACAAAATATAGTTTTATTTACTGAATACTTAGTTTTTTTGACACGTTATTTTGTTGTCACAGGAGAAATTTATATTTTAGTAACGATATATAGTTTTCGTTATTAAATACTCAGTTTTAGTGACAATTTTTTTAGTTGTCAATGAAAAAATTTATGTTTTAGTAACGATTTGTAATTCTCATTACTGAAAATTATATTTAGTGATAAGTTTTCTTAGTTGTCACTGAAATATTTATATTTTAGCAACAAGTTTTAGTTAGCATCATTGAAAACTATGTTTTAGTGGCAAGTTTTTGTCGTTGTCACTAAAAAAATTATATTTTAGTAACGATATTTAGTTCTCATACTAAAAACTATATTTTTGTGACAAATTTTTATCTGTTGTCAATGAAAATTATGTTTATGTGACAATTTATTTATCTCCGTCACTGGAAACACAATATTTGTAACATTTAATTTTTGTCACAAATACTCAATTTCAGTAACAATTTTAACACTTATCATTAAGAAATCGTTACTTTGACCCATTGTCTTGTAGTGGGAGATTTTCATCTCATAAAAAGTTTTACTCTTTTATACTTCTCATTTAGAGATTTCTATCTCTTAAAGACTTCTAACTCTTTCATATTTATCATCCAGAAATTTCTATCTCTTAAAAAGTTTTAATACTTTCTTAATCGAGAGATTCTTATTTCTTTAAGAGTTCTACTATTTCATTTACAGAGCCAAATAAGGCTACTATAGAGCTAAGAGAAGATGTTAACTGCAAAGTTTGGTGTTCAATTCATCAATGGAAAATAGGATCATCTCTCACCACTACATTGAAGAATCTAAGTTTAAAAGAAAAAGTTAAAGCTAAAATGCGGATCACAAAGAGGAGATCCGCATTCCAAAGAAAGAGGGTAAATCACGGATCACAACAAGGAGACTTGTATTTGAAAACTAAATTATTAAGTGATTTGAATCCAAAATGCATATCACAGTAAGGAGACTCGTGTTTTCAGCTCAGAAGATAGAATATCAAAAATTAGCTTGGAGTCGAGGAAAACGCGGGTCGGCATGAATTTGCTAATCCATGTTTTAGCTTTATAAAATAAATGACCAAACGCGAATTGTTAAAGTCATTCGCATTTCAAGCCAAATGAGGCTAATTTGAGTAATCTTCTTGCAACAAAACACGAGCCCCAATGGGTGACATTTCAACTCCATAATATTAAGGGGCAAGAGTTGTTCCCGAAAGAAAGCAAACACGAATCAATGAAAGCCTTAGAGGCTATGAAAGGATCCAAACATGGATCATCGACTAGAGAGATCCACATTTTAGGTCAAAAAAAAGTTAAAACACGACTTTCAATGGGTCGCGTTTCAATTCTAAAACAATGAGGTAAAAATTCCCCATTTCAATCCAAATGCAGATCATTAATTAAAGAGAAATCCTCATTTCAACCCAAAAATAGCTAACAGGTGGATCAACAACTAAAAAGATATTTGCATTTTAAGCCAAAAATGGCTAACACATGGATTATCAACCAAAAAGAGATCTGCATTTCGAGTCAAGAAAAGGCTAAAATGCGATCTTCATTGGGTCACGTTCTAAATTTAAAACCTTAAAAGGTAAGAATAATCTCTATTTCGACCAAAACATAGGTCTAATCAAGCAAGATGAGCTGTTAAGAGCTAAATCGTAGATCCTCAGATAGAGAGATCCCCGATTTGCGGAAAAAGCTAAAATGCAAACCTCTTGGGTCGCATTTTGACTTCAAAACAAAAAATAAAAAATAAAAAAACATCTTCAACTGCACCCAAAAATGGGTCTAAGCATGGAAAATGAGCTGTAAAAAGCCAAAACGCGTATCTAAAACTGAGATCCATATTTTAGTTATAAATCCAGATGATTAAAAATTTCAGTTACAAATCTAATGGATTAAAAACAGAAAATAAATCCTCTATTAAGAGGCTATTAGTTAGACAGGAAAAAGTCTATAAACCTCTATAAATAGTCAAGATTTGGGCTGAAAAGAGATTAGATTATCTCCATTTGAGCACTTGTGCTACAAAACCAGAGTTCAAAGGAATTCTTCCTATTCAGAGTTTTTCAACAGTTACCAACTCAAGAGTTCGTGTTTGGATCGTCAATGGAGAGCAAAATCGTTCTCCACGACTACAAAAGAACCCCAACTTTAAAATAAAGAGGAATCACTTTCCTCATCTTCTGTAAATAGAAAACCATTATTATTGTAATTCTTTCTTCGAATTTCAATAAAACCAAATTTTATGGCAAACAAACGTAATGAAATTGTATCTGTATATGATTCTTAATATTTATATGTAATATCAATTTGGAAAGTTGTGAGGGTTAGAGAAACACAATAACTCAGGCAATATATAGTATTTTCAAGCTTTATAAATCACTAGTTATCAAACTGTTCTCAGATTGTTGTTAAGAAAGTGGAAAGTATTAAAACCATCATCTATAAATTAAATAGAATTGCAAACCTATCATTTATGCATTCAGTTTTCAACTTTTACCGGACGAATATGTGCTAATTTCTGTTACAGAATTCAGATCAATAAGTTTACTAAATGTAGTATACAAAATTATCACCAAAATTCTTACTACAAGATTGAATTCTGTGTTAGATAGTTTAATTGACAATTCAAAAATTGGATTCATTGCTGATAAATATATTCTGGTTGGAACAGCTGCTGCACAAGATTATGCCTGCTTGGGTTAGAAAGAGAAGGCAGCGTGGTGTTTCATTAAAAGTTGATTTTGCCAGAACATACTATATGTTGGACTAGAGATTTATATTTGAGATGTTACAAGCCAGGGGTCTCAAATTTGTTCAGATGCAGAGCTCTTTAATGGGTTTGGAGACAGATGGATTGGTTGGATTAAGTTGATACTGACAGTGGGAAAATTTCTAATTATGGTGAATAGAGAATATGATAATATCATTATATCTAAGAAAGGTTCGAGGCAGGATGATTATTTATCTCCATTATTATTTGTTCTTGCGGCTGACACATTCACTGAGATGTTGGAAAGGGAAGAGAAATGGTATTTCAATAGGTTTATCTCCTTATAACTTTGTAGGAAGAATGTTGAATCTACAATATGCTGATGACACCTAATTATTTGTTAATACAGACTTTTCTATAATAAGAGCTTCAAATATTTGTTTTTATGCTTTTGAGCTGGTGTTGGAATTTAAGATCAACTTTAATAAAAGCTTCGTCTATCAATTAGATGAAGATGATAAAAAGGATTAGTCAGGTAGTATATATGCTTAATAGTCAGAAAGGAGAATTTCCTTTAGTTTATTTGGGGATTCCTACAAGACCATCCCAATTACATCATGAAGATTGGCAACCACGTTTGGATAAATTTGATAGAAGATTATCTGGATGGAAATATGGAGGTTTGTCCAAGGGTGGCAATTGACACTTGTCAATTATGTATAATATGTTATGCCCTTGTATTATATGTCCTTTTATCATTTACCCTCATGGATTGGGAAGAAGTTGACAAAATAAGAAGTTTTTCGGGAGAGGTGAAAGAGACGATAAAGGATTCTATGTTTAGTTAAAGAAATGATGTTTGCAGACCTAGGAAAGATGGAGAGTTGGGGATTATAAATCTTCAAAACATGAATATTGTTTTAAACTTTTAATGGCTAAATAGTTATGGAAATTTTGTCAGAATCCTAAATTAACGTGGTGCAGAATTATTAAATCTCAATACTATCAGAACAAATCTTTAAGAGATGTTAGTAGGTATAGTAATGATATATCTCATTTCTGAAAAGGAATATTATATTCTTGGATATTTTTCTTAGATGCACTAATGTTGAAATTGGATCAGGTAATGATGCAGCCTTTTGGCTGAATATATGGTCTCTAATATGTCATTTAAAAGAAAAGTTCCTGGTTTGTATGAGCTACCATGTAATAAAAACAACAGAATTTCAAAAATGGTAAGATAGGATATGAATAATTAGATTTAGAGTATTCTAGAAGGAATTTGACATGAGCTTAATTTTAGAGTGGAAAGAAATATTTGCCACAATCAGTTCACAGGATGTTAATCATCAAATCGAATGGAAGGAGATGGTTGCTTGATACTAATGATATGGTTAAAGTTAAATCATGTTATAATGAGTTATCTGGCATCATGACAACAGTTCCTTATGCATTTACTTGGTCTTTATCAATACCTCTGCAAGTTAAGATACGTAGCTTGTTGGCTGTTTTTAACAGATTAAGTACCAAAGTTAACATGGCAGAATTGGGAGTGCTACGCATGATATAAATTGTGTTTTCTGTTCTGAGGAAGAAGGTATTTATCACTTTTTTTTATTTCTATGTCAGAGCTTTTTGGTTGAGCATTAGACATAATCTTCACATTACTACTTTACCTACAAATGTCAGATAATTACTAATTAGACGGAGGTAAATATTGGTAGGAATGTCAGGTTAGAGTGGAATCTTTTTATGCTGGCTATTCTATGGTATATTTGGAATAAAAGAAACAGAAGCATCTTTGATCAGAAACACATGAATTCATTATCTATGTTAATATCAATTAATTCTTATATCAAGTTTTGGCTTAAGAATATATCAAATAAAAAAATGGATAAAATTCATCCATGATACAGGTCTTAAAGGTATCGCAGGCAGAATGGCTATGCAAGAAGCTGGTGCAATTGGCAATCAAGGTAATTTTAGCACCCAGGAGGCTAACAGGACCAATAGAAGGGAGGTGGCATTGATTGATCAGCTATCATTCTTTTATATGGAAAATGTAATGAAAACAATTAATATTTTGGAGGTTGTTAAACTGAGGATAAGATGGAATGTGTTGTTGACTAGTAAAATTAGTTTTCGTAACAAGTGCAGTTGAAGTTTTGCATATAGCTTTTGTTTATAGGCCTTTATATAGTTAAAGGCCTATATATAGGTTGAAGGTTGTAACTTTACCTTTGTGCTTAATGGAGTTTTGGCTGGGCATTTATCCCCATTGTTCTTCTCAATAAAATTCTTTTTAAAAAAACTCTTACATGATAAATACATCTCTGTTCAGTCTTTTAATGAATATTCAGTCTTTTAATGAATAAAATGCGTTATAGGAGTATCGAGTAAGTATCCATCAAATCTATGACTATCCAAGACTCCAAGTATAGGATATGTATCAAAGATGGGTATGACCCTTGTTTTGAAGTATCCAGGCAACATAGGTATGGATTCTTCTATAAGCATCATGTTTACTCTAATAGAGAATACATGGTTCCGTGGGACATTACTAATATCATGAGATGATGTTTCCAGCTATTATGAAGTTAAGGCTGCTAATTAAAAAAGATACAATAGGTGGCATAATCTATGGTTCTAAGATCAAACCAGCAACTGATCTTAAGCCCTCTGTTGATCATTGCTGCTCTACGTGTGAATTCGGCATGCAATTGAAAGGCTTAATATTGGGATGACATGGTCACAAAAATGGGACTAATTCTTTTTTTTTTTTGGAACACTTTCAACTTCAAATCTCAGTCTATAACAAACACAACCTGATGAGAAAGAATGAATGATAATGATTAGAATTGGAATGCGGAACACTATGTGGTCCACACTTTCAGTCAATTCATATATATATATATATATATATATATATATATATATATATATCAACCAAAATGGAGTTTAAAGGTTTATTAAATATTACTATTTTTTCAAACAACTAAAAGCATTTTTTGCAAAATTTTAATTACTAGTTCTAGCCCAAATTCCAACAGTTTGACTATGGGAAGGCCAATTTTATTTTAGATCAGCATTATGTATTTAATTGTTTACATATATACCATTTATTAAGTACTTTACTTAATAAGGATATGCTTTGTTAATTTAACAATAAGACCATTAACAAAGCTGAACAGGGAGAAAAAAAAGATTCATTTGATGAGCCTAAAAAATTTGAGATAAAGGATCTGTTACTATTGGTTTTAAATTTACATTTTTTGGACAAATAATTATAAAATATCAATACCAGTAAAGCCTTAAAGGTGGTTTGATTTCATCTACCTAACTAGTATGGCAATATATATATATATATATATATATATATATATATATATATATATACATAAAGGTATTCAAGAACATATTCATATAGACAAGTATAATAGAATAAAATGAACTACAGATCAGATCCAACTAAACATCAAGAAATAGATTATGAAAATAATTGAGATTCAGACATGACAAGAATAGTAGTTAAAGAAGATTGGTAGTAATAATAACTATGACAAGAATGACAATAACAACAACAACAATAACAACTGAGCAAGTAAAAATGTAAAAGAGAAGTGGAAGAAAAAGAGGAGTTTTGGGAAACGTTTTAAGTCTTGAATAGTATTTAAATAAGCTCCACAATGTAGATCTCTAACACATAACTTTGTGATATCAGGATCTCAAGTTTTCAAAGAAACAATTTAAAAATCTGGTTAATTTAAGCAGTTATGGGTTTTCTCTTATATATAGGAATAATATTGGTTATAAGCACCAAATCTATTTATAAGTTACAAACTTAATTTAGAAAATGAACCATACTGGCTGATATATCAAGGTGATATATCGAGGCTATATATCGAGCGATAATGCAAATATCGACTGATATATGCACAAAATGATATAACCTATATTTTTAACATATCATCTCGGTTAGCCCGAAAAATAATAAATTAGGGGGATATCTTGCCCATATCGAGGTATTTAAAACAATGCTTAATATAAATGTCTAGAACTATCAACCTATGTTGTGTGATTAAGCTCTTCCCGGTATAACTTTGCAACCCTTGTACAAAAATCGATCTATCCTTCTAGTAAGGAAAGCCTATTTGAATATCACTTGGACTACTTTTATGAGATACTAAACGTTTATCACAATGTTAAAAGTGAAGCGTTATTGAATCCGTCATATTTGTTATGATAGCTAATGCTAACTCATTAGCATATAATAGTAGAAAAATAACTAAGTGCACCATAGCAATGAGTTTTTATGTTATTTTATGATATATTACGTTATGTAAGGTTATCTGCTATTATTTTTTAGTAACTTCCAGAGTGTTGTTGAACATTTACTATGACTGTTAGCTGATTGCTGTAATTTATTTACTTGATCACTTATTATTGTTTGATTGCTTTTGTAATTTAATTACTAATTGTTGGAGAACGAAACCTCCCATCAGATTCCGCAAATATGACGAGATCATAACATCATCGAGATAGGAAATACAATAAGCACAAGAACATAAGAAAATTAACGTAGTTTGGTCAACCAAACTTGCCCTACATCCACAGGAACAATGTAAGATTCATTATGAGAATAAAATTCATTATGAGAAAAAAAATGTTACAAGAAGAGATTAAAGTCTCTACCTCTCGCATCTCTCATAATAATAAAAACTCTCTCTCATCTATTGCTCACCTCTCTCATATTACATACAATATATATATATATATATATATATATATATATATATATATAGTACAACTATTCTAATCCTATCAGGATAGCACTATCATCATCTAATTAGTGTTCCAATCCTATTAAGATACTGACTTTAGATCCAAATCCAATTAGGACTCCTCGTAATCCTTTGATCATATTTAAATACTCAACGGATGCGAGACATAAACCCTACAATCACCACCTTGGCTCGTATCCGATGAGCCATGCAACTTGGAAAAACTCTGTTGTTCTCGCCATCTACTTTACAGACATCCACCGCACTTTCACCACGCTCCACCTAGTAAGAACTAGTATAATCATTACCGTCTCTATACTTGAGTACTCATGAATACTAAATCATGCTCTTCTCTGAGCACTCATGATCACTAAACCGTACTCTCTTAAACACTCATGATTATACACAGTGCTTTTCATCAAGTGCTCATAATTGCTACACCGTGTTCCATTGAGTGCTCACGACTATTACACCAAGCTCTCATAATTGTTACACCATGCTCCACCTCGGTCAAGACATAAGGATTACCAGAGCACCCACGTCATTGTACATAGATTATTATACTCTACAATCACTTCTCATGTCATGTACCAGACAAAAGTGACCGCTATACCATACTTCTTGATCCAAAAAACTATGACCATCTCTAGAGACAAATATAGATGATTATACATTATCATGTGCACACTATATCCCGAAGCAATTGCATTCATCACCATGAAATACTACGCAGTATCTCATCATTGTACAATAACTAACCATTGACCATTTATCATCTCAGTCAATATCGACCTCTCGATTATCGTCGATCACCGCTGATCTGCACAATATATTCTCCAAATAGTGAATTTTGTTCAATTTGCGTCCACCATTGCGTCCAGAATGCTAGAAAACATAGGATTTGACTCCTAAATCACCTAAATCGGACACCGATTCCTCGATCCATACTCCAATCAACTACAACCGTCAATCTGCGCCTCAGAATCCATCTCAGCTTTCAGCCACTCCTTTTAGTGTTTATTGTTCTGGAGCTAACAACAAATCATACCTCATGCGAACGCATGATTCAAAAGTAGATCTTGTGTGTTGTGTTTGGGCCAAACACCAAATCTCAATTAGAAAGAAATCCCAAATTTCCACCCAATGTGATTCTAGCAACACAACATGACTGTTTTCTGTCCTAGACGGGTTCACCGCCCCTGCCGCTTGCAGGCTACTGGATGGCGCCGCTCGCTCACTGGCCGGAAGCCGCACATGCCTCGGCCTAGATGCCATGAGTGCGATCTGGGAGCGCGCCCTGTGACAGGGCGATCGCGGGCGCTCCTGTGCTCCGGCCAGGTGCCAGCTGGCCGATTGCCCTTTGGCCGATGGCCCACCGGCTGGGCGCCCTATGGCCGGCTGTCCGTCGACCCTGTTCGTAGGGGTGGCCACCTGCCACCGTTTTTTATTTTTTCCTTCCTTATTTCTTCTATTGTTGATGCTGATCAACTTTGTCGATTTAACATCATTCCATCCTTCATCTCGTGAACTCGACTCATAATCAATAACCAAAGTTCTGATACCACTTGTTAGGGATCGAAACCTCCATCAAATTTCACAAATACGACGAGATCACAACATCAAAATCATCGAGATAATAAACACAATAAGTAAAAGAAGAACACAAGAGAATTAACATGGTTCGATCATCCAAATTTAACCTATATCTACGAAAACAATATGACAAATTCATTATAAGGAAAAAAGTTACAAGAAGAGATTCAAGTCTCTATCTCTCATAATAACAAAGGCTCTCTCATCTATTGCTCACTTCTCTCATATCATATACAAAAGATATATATAGTGCTACTATTCTAATCCTATCAAGACAGTAATATTATCATCTAATTGGTATTTCAATCCAATTAGGATAATGGTCCTCTAACCAGTCCTATTGGGACTCTTCGTGATCCTTTGGTCATATCTGAATACTCAACGGATGCGAGACATAAACCCAATACTAACTTGTTAATTTGTAATTGTTTGTTGGTTTGCTTGCTTGAATTCCTCTCTACTTACTGCAATTTCTTAGCTATTATTGACTATTGAACTCTCAGGTAAACTAAAAATAAACAATTACAAATAAGACAAATGAATTATTACAAAATATAAATTATACCATTAATGATGACTAATATTGAAATAAATATATTTGAGATCTTATTTCTTGTTTAGTAATGATTGCAATTACGATTTCAAACTTAATACAATTTATGAAAATAAAAAATGAAAGTAATTATGAAACTTGTTAGAAACTTAGAATAACTTATGTCTTACGAATATTTTTATATCATTTTTTGAATTTTTAAAATTATTTTTCAATTTGTAAAAAATGTTGAATATAGTTAATCATATTAATAAATAAATAGGAAATTGGGGTAATCAATGTTACACCTTATGCTATATGCGATATAGCCTAACAGAAGCAACTTACATCATTCTTATCACTATTTTAAACACTGATATTCATCTCTCTTCTTAAAACATATATATGCTATTATAACATAATATCGTATAAAAGGTTATTATTAATTGGCTGTCAGATTGCTGTCTAACATAAACATCTTGCCTACAGCTCTAGTGATTAATTTATTACAACAAGAGCTTCAGTAACTTAGAAACTCTAGGGAATAAGATTCACGAAATGAAAGTCATATGGTCATGGGATAGCTGTTTCCAGAGGATTTAGCAAGAAAACTTGTTTCATGGTGTTGCAATTTGCAATATTAGGAAATACAATTGTCTCAGAAATTGATCCGAGTGTAAAGATAAAACCAATATAATGTGATATTAAAATTTACTGGAATGAGAAATTGGCAACTATAATACATAGGTATTTGTATTAAGTTCATAGTAAAAGAAACTGAAGACTGACCTCATGTAAGAGGACCACTAACAATAGTAAAGAGTCTAAAGACACATAATAAGAGGAAACACCACATTGCAATAGAACTGTCATCATATTCCTATATTCATATTGGTGATTTAACAGATTTTGTAGCTAAAATTCCACCATAATAAATTAAAATCTAGTTCATGTCCTCAAATGTCCTTGAACTGGATGTCTCTTTATTGAATTTCTACTTCAAATTTTCATACATCGCACATGAGGAAATTATATAAAATGATAAAGACTACTTACTTGCTACATCGTAAACAATAACTGCAACAGAAGAATCTCTAATGTAGCTTGGAATAAGACTCCTAAATCTCTCTTGGCCTGCAGTATCCCTGAAATTTAATGGCCCCCAAATATGTTACATCGTCTTACTGAAAAAGCATGTTATGTCCATTAGAGTGAAACAAAGCTATGGTATAACGATGTTGTAAACATACAGAGTGGTCAAACTAAAAAGATCATATCACCCAACCTGAATAAATAAATAAAATAAATTAAAAAAAAAATGATGATGATAATGATGATGACGATGATGATGATGATGATGAAAAACTACGAAAAGCTCATATAGCAACACAGACTGGTATACTGGAACGCGCAGAATTGAGAAGAAGACAACTCTGCCCATCTATGGATCCAATGAGAGCATGCTTTGCAGCATATTAGGTCAATATCATTGATCGCATCCGCACATTGTGCGAAAAGCGAGCGGATAGTCAGATCAATTTAAAAAGATGCCAATACTGAAATCAGACAACAAATGCACTAGTGGTTACAGTTAAACATGGAGAGTGAAACAAGGATAGAAAAAAATATTAGGAGTTCATATGTGAGTATAATTCTATATCGGATAAAATAAGAAAAGTTTATGGGTATCAATACAAAATTGGGGTCTCTACCATTAGCTTAAGCATTTGGGTCAGATTGGTTCTCAGTTTTGTATTTAAAACCCATCATGCTCCTAGGGGGCTCGATGTTTCTCCCAAATAATTAGTATCAGAGCCCAGATGGGAGTGACTAAAGGAGCCCATGGTTCTCGTAAATGATTATGCTATACTCAAAATGAAGGGCGAGATTAGTAGGAGTTCATATGTAAATATAGTCCCATATCGGATAGAATAAGAAACGTTCATAGATTTAATTACAAAGTTGGGACATATACCTATTAGCTTAAACTTTTGGATCAGATTGGTTCTCACTTTTGTTTTTAAAGCCCATCATGCTCCCAAGGGGCCCGACATTTCTCCCCAATAAAAAAAAACATCATATAGGAGTTTTTCTTTTAATAGGGATCAGAACATGACTGGTGGGTGGGTTATGTCAGGAAATGTCATTGGAATTTTGCATCATGAAGATCTTGCCTACGAATTAAAACATTAATGCATGTTTTCCCATGCTCAACCACTTGATAAGTATAGCAGGGATGGAACAAAAAAGCATAGTTTGGTGCGGCCATGGCCCAACAAATTTTTTTGAGTAGCCCATTAAAATTAGTTTGCTGGCAATTAATTAGTTAACAACTATAAAAGAAAATAAGTAGATAGCTTTTCTCTTGATTAATACAATCTAAATGCAAGTGCCATTATAGCCAAGAGGTAAATCTCTTAGCTGTGGAAGAGGTTCGAATGTCACTTGCATCCAGCTATGGCCTTCAAAATGGGCTAAGAAGCACGGACACACAGTTAGGGATGTCGTGTCCATGTCGGACACGTGTCCAACATGGACATGCCATAGACACACCAAAAATCGTATCGAATATGCCACACGACGAGCCCAATAAACTAAAAAAATGTCGTGCCATTACCGTGTCCGAACTTCTTATAGGTTGTCTAAAAAAAAGAGTTAACTGGTCTACTATTTATACATAGTTAGTTTTATGAGTCTTATTTGTATTTGAAGAAATGGTTTTTTGTATCCACATGCTATGTTGATTTGTAATCCGCTATCATCAATTCTTTTTCCTTATGTTTTCTTTGCCTATAGAAAGTCAGCGAGAGAGAAGATGTATGGTTGATGACACGACTTTTCTTTGTAAAAGAAAGAAGAGACACACCTGTATGTTGTTAATACTTTCTTTTTGGATATTTTAATAAGAATATTATACCAATAATAGAAAAATATATACTTATATTTATATTATTTTTCATGTTCTTACTGTGTCCGTAACCTCATTTTTTTTCATATATGCAGTATTCCGTGTCCAATCCGAATTTGTGTGCAAAAAGTTTATGTCCGTGTCCGTGCTTCTTAGAAAACAGGGTATTGAGTTGGGGATAACTATGGCCCCTATTCAAAGAAAAATATACATACAATCTAAAACCTTACCGGCCTTTGAATTATTAGATGCTTAATTTCCCAAAATGAAAGAAGACGAAGAAACAATACCTTTCGGTATATTAGCAATAAAGCATAGATAGACTAAATTCATGTTGTGCACCTATAATGTATGCTTGAGGGTCATCCTATGAAGCTGTATGCAGACACGGGACACGAATATAATATGAATACAAATATGAATAGAGGACAAACAATATTTATCATTATTACTATTATAAATTTATAAATAAAATATAAAATATCAATTGACAAACTATTATCACAAGATATTCATACATAATTAAAATAAGGATGCTTGTTAACTTAGCCGCTGTACCAGTTTGATTAACCATGTAAGAATAAGAATATTTCAATCACTACAATTTTCCCAATCCAAAACAATGAAGGTTGCCTAATTAGCCTTTAAATTTTTTTTTTTCTTATTTTAGACTTTCTATAACCATATAGAAAAAGCTCATTGTGATTTATTAGTACAAGATGATTGTGAATATTAAGATTAACCAAAAAAAGATTATCTAATTACCATTATCCATGGCTAAATCCATATCACAAATAAATGTTTCACTAACAAATAGAACCTGCATAATTTAGGCTCATTCACATCTATTGTAAAGATTTTATATTTTGCTAGCACAAACAAGCCCATGAAAACAAGGTCATTGAACTATTTAACTACATATAGATGTCAATCAAATTAATTATATCTAAAAAAACTTGTATGAAATAATATGAATTAAATTGACAATTTCATTGCACATGTCGCATTGACCACAAGTTAGACACATATGTTTCGCATTATCTGCAAATTGGATACAAACATTTCGCATTAACTGTGTGTTGGACATGCCAAATCCATAACACCCACATGAATCGTATCAGCTATATGTTCGATGTGGACGCGGGACCAGATTTGACATGTTCAAACTTCATAGGCGCCATCCATGCTCATGTGTGGCATGATTGCGTGTCTATACACGCTTGTTTGTACACATCTACAAACATATGCTAGAATGCAAAGACTGAAAAATGGACAACTTACCAAAGCTGCAAGCGAATAGTGCGATCTTCAAGGTACATTGTCTTCGACAGAAAATCTATACCAATTGTAGCCTGTAAATTGTAGGAGACACACAAGTAGATTGGTAAATAAAGATGAGAATAGTGATTACATGAGATTGTATGTTACATCACCTATTTCATATTGCCAACCAGGACAAAATATATATGAACCATATAAAGAGACTCGCATAGGTTCATATAACTTGCAATAGGCAAAGTTGTCAAATCGGATATGTATAGCGCATTGTTATCACTATGTATCGTATAGCATATCGTATCGAATATCATATCGTTGGATACATTAATTAATATATAATAGATAAGTAATTAGCACATAACAGTGTATAATATAATAAACATATGAGTGAATTTAAAGTAAAAGTAAATAAATAGCTAAAAACAAATACTAAACCAGTAATATGCTAAATATAAATTAATAGTTACATATAAATATGTAACTAATATTCAAAGCATTATGACTATAAGGCCATCAATCTAAATTATACTATATCAGTAGATACATTGCTAAATTCACCTAAAGTTGAAAATAACACTCATTTTTTTCATCTTCGTCTCTCTTACTCCATACAAGCACCGCCTTTAAAATATCATTTCTTTTTCCACATTTACTATTTATATGCATTCAAGTTAAGAGATCTTACGAATAACGATAAAATAATCTATTAGAGACAAAATATTATAAATAAATAACAAATTGATAAAATTTTACAATTACATATTCTCTTTCTTTTCTTTTTAGTAGATCTATTGTTCCTTCTATAGCTTAAAAACACACAATGAAATCATTCAATATACACCTTTTACCATATAAAGTTTTTATTCCTCATTAATCCACTCATAATTGAGTTTTATATCCAACAATCAAATTAGATTAAATTTTTTTAATCTCTTCCCTTTTTTATTGGTTGTATGTTATTTCACAGAAACCAAAACATTGAGCAAAAGTTCGTTATCCCTCAGAAAAAATACAAAACAAGTAAAAATAATGTCAATTAATCATCCCTTATGATTATATCACCATCATTCTTAAGAATTTTTATTTTAATTTTATCTTCATCTTTTCAAATCTATACAAAATCTTCGTTTTATCGAGATTTTAACGTATAATAAACAAGCTCTTTAGAGATTTGAATTAAGAATTAGTAATTAAATAATTTATATTGACCATAAATTAATAATATACCTCTTTTGATGCTTTATTTAATATTTTATCAAATAAAATAAATATGTTAAATTTTGATGTTAAATGACTATACTTATTCGAAATTTGCATTTCATATTTAACTCAAAATGTTCGTTTGGATGAATTTGAAATCTATTTATGAACCAAGTCAACGTATCATTACGTATCGCATATCGTAAGATACATATCACATATTGTAGGATATACTTATCGTATCTTAAGAATCATAACCTAATAATATCACATATCTTATGAATCATATCATATCATAAGATACGTATCGAATATCGTAGAATATTGACAACTATGGCAACAGGTAAGAAAAACCCATTTCCTAATCTCTTTTCATCTCTATACATTTTTCCTAGGAACACTTTGAAATATCGTTGAAGTCCAGATTATCCAATTATGTTATGCACCTAATGTTAGTAATAAATTAGGTTAGTAAGTGAGATTAAAATAATAAATAAAAAAATGAAGGGCCCTTAGCAAGACAAGAGTCAGAGAATGTAATCTTGCTTCCTTCAAATTTTTTCCCCCTTTCCCCATGCTAGAATCCAATTTTAGTACACAATTCATAATTAAAAAGTAACCAATATAAAAGAAATTTCAGCTTACATGACATCAAATACTGCATGATCTCTATTATTTTCAGCAATGCATTTAAATGTATATGAATTTATCCACCCAACCACCAACTAAGCTAAAATCAATCAACCATCGTAGATAATCTTCTCCACCTATAATTCTTATATAGAAAAGAAAAGATTTTTTAATGAAATTCAAAGTTGAGAGAATGAGAATATTTTTTTTAGATTGGTTGTTAGCATGAAATTTGGCATACCCAAAGGAGTGCTCTTGTGGTTTTATTTTGAAGGAGATCAAACTTATTAGAGTACATACAATATCATATTTTAAAATCAACCATAGGACCTAAATTTGAATATTATCACATCTTATATGAAGATCTACCTGTTACAAAGTAACCAGAATCAAAACTCAATCTCAATCTTCATATCTATTATAAGTTAGAGGATATATATTTATAGAACTCTCAACTCCATATAAACTTGGTGATATGGAACTAAATTCAAATACAAAATAGCATTTTAATCTAACACTCCCACTCAAGTTGGGGCATAAATATCAATCATTCCCAACTTGTTACACAGATTAGAAAACACAATTGGTGATACAGCTTTAGTTAGAATATCGGCCAATTGTTCTAACGATAAGTAAATGGAATACATATTATCTTCTTCGCCAAATTATCTCGAACTAAATGACAGTCTACCTCTATATACTTAGTCTGATAATGAAACATTGGATTTTGAACAATATAAATTGCTGACTGATTATTACAATATATAGGCATAGATTCTGAGTTAAACTCAAATTCAGTCAGCAAATTTTTTAACTATAACAATTCGCACATAGTATATGCTATTGCCATATATTCTGCCTTAGCTGAAAATCTAGACACTACATTATTTTTATTACTCCTCCATGTGACTAAATTAACTCCAACAAATGTAAGATATCTAGTGATCGACTTTCTATCTCCTTTATCTCCTGCATATTCAGCATATGAAAAGACAGAAATTTTAACATATCCATATTTTTAATGAAATAATCTTTTTTCAGGAGAGCTCTTAATATATGCCAAAACTCTCAGAGCAACTTTCTAATGTATATCCCTTGGTTTATGCATGAACTGACTTAGCAGCCCAACAATAAAAAAAATGTCATGTCTAATGATCATGAGATAGAAAGAAAATATCTTGGTCTTTCCATATTTTTAGTTACAAAATATTGCTTGAGATAATCCTTTATCTCAGTCAAAATTGTTGTATCACTCCCGGTTATTAAAATATCATCTACATATACATCAAGAAGAACAATACCAGAACGAGTATATCGGACAAAAGCAGAATGATCATATTGAACGCTGGAATCCAATACCAGCAATTACAGTAGAGAACTTCTCAAACCATGCTCGAGAATTTTGTTTAAGTCCATAAATTCTTTCTTGAGTTTGCAGACTACATTTTTCCCCTAAACAACATACCCTGGAGGTTGTTTCATATACACCTCTTCTTATAGATCACCATATAAGAAAGCATTCTTAACATCCAATTGGAATAATGGCCAATTGAGATTCACGGCAAGAGAAAAGAGAATGCGAATAAAATTGAGACGTGCTACAGGACAGAGTCTCAAAATAATCAACACCATAGGTTTGGGAAAAACCTTTCACAATAAGACGAGCTTTATAGCGATCAATAGAGCCGTCCAGCTTGTATTTGATAAAGTAAACTCAGCGATAACTAACAATACATGCATCAGACAGAGAAGGAACCAAATCCCAGGTTCTACGAGAAACAAGGGCTTGCATTTCTTCATCCATGACCTCTATGACCGACTGCTAGACAGAGACTAATACTGCTTCCTGAAAAGACCAGGGTATAGAGACGAAAGAAAGAGAAAGGACAAACTGGTGGAACATTGGGTGAAGATGATTATATGAAACAAATTGAGAAATAGGATGAGCAGTAGTAAAGCGCTTATATTTCCAAAGAGGAATGAAAAGATCAAAGGCAGAAGAAGAAGAATGTTGTGGTTGTTTGGGAGCTGCTACTGGAGATGGCAGAGTAATAGGTAGTGAGTTGGGAGGATGCACTTTTTGACGATGAGAAAATACCAACAGTGATTTTATAGAAGGCACATGTTCATCCCTTTTATGAGATACCGAGACTTACCTAGTTTCAGTAGTAGAGACATGTAGCGGTAAAGGAAAAGAAGCGTCCAACTGGTATGTCGATGTGGAAGTAAAGTAGGAAATAGAGTCAAAGAAAATAACATTAACAGAGACAAAATACTTTCTAAATACCGGATCATAACACCTATACCCTTTTGTGTCCTCGAGTATCTAATAAATACACACTTGATTGTATGAAGAGAAGGCTTGTCCAAACCGGGAGACAAATTTTGAACAAAATATGTACAATCAAACACTCGAGATATCAGAGAAAACATGGATATATTAGGATAAAAACAGAAAAACAGAGTTTTACCATGCAAGATAGAATATGACATCCTATTTATTAAATGACAAGCACACATACAGTATCGGGCCACAGATATCTTAGAACATGCATGTAAATCATTAATGTCCGAGCAACATCTAGATATGTCTATACTTCCTTTCAGTAATACAATTTTACTGGGATGTGTGAGAACAAAATATTTGATGAATAATTCCATTATTAGCACAAAATAAAGAAATATCAGTTTTCAC
Source organism: Dracaena cambodiana (assembly GCA_036321105.1). Taxonomy (NCBI): domain Eukaryota; kingdom Viridiplantae; phylum Streptophyta; class Magnoliopsida; order Asparagales; family Asparagaceae; genus Dracaena; species Dracaena cambodiana. The sequence continues at coordinate 22,719,511 of JAYEPQ010000012.1, read as the reverse complement.
ATACTTCATAATATTATCAGTGCGTAAAACACGAATAGATGTAAAAAATTAATTTTTTATTTCCTTATAAAATAGTTCAATTATACTAGGAACAGCAGGGTTTTCTCTTAACAAATACATCCATGTCATACGAGAGAAATCATCCACAAATATAAGAAAATACCTAAATCTCTTAAAAAAAAGAAAATAATATGGTCCCTAAATATCAGAATAGACTAACTCAAATGGAAAGCTACTACGTGGATTGACTCGACCTGAATACGAAATGCAATAATGCTTACCTAGTTTACAAGACTCATAATTTAACGTAGATATACCAGACGTAGTGGGTAAAATGAGATGAAGATTCTAGAGAGAAGGATATCTAAGGTGTTGGTGCCACTGTAAAAGGGAATCATAGGAGGTATCTGCAAAGCTTGTTGGTGATGTCTAATCGAAAAAGTACATCTCCCGTTGCTTACGGCCCATACCAATCCTCATTCCAGTCTGGAGGTCCTGAAAAATATAGTAAATAGGAAGGAATGTTATAGAACAATTGTTAGTTTTGGTAATTTGGCTAATAGATAATAAACTAACAGGAAAATTGGGAACAAACAAAACATTATCAAGGATTAATGAATTGGTAGCATGAAATTTTCCATCACTAATAACTAAAAAAGAATTCATTAGTGCTAGAAGAATTCGGTAGATTAAAAACGGAGAAACATGTCAAGTTCACGTTGTAAAATTTGAACCATCGTTGAAGATATTGAAGTGCTAGCAGAATTCGTTGTCGATGTAGTATCTTTTGTTGGAGGTAAAATAGTAGTAGCTTGTGCCATTTTGGTTTTTGTATTTCTCCCATTAGTATGTAGATGTGTGATTTTTTTCTGCCATATTAGTTACATTCACGAGATTCTCGTCCACCACCGGTGTCTCGATCACCATTGCCACCACGACCACAGCCTCCTCCTGAATCATGATTGCGACCACGGTCACGGCCTCGTATTTGACCAGAAAATAAGGCAGAATGGTTATTAGAGTCAAGCGTTTGAGTTGTTGATATAGTAGATCTAGTAGAAACATAAAGGACTCTGAAATACGTTGCTGTTAGGGGTGGAACACTGTCACAAGTAAGAATTTGATCCCTTGAATCAATAAAGAAGAATTCAAACCAGAGAGGAATTTTGCAACAGCGAGATCTGACGATATTGTCTCAAAATCTTAAGATCTGTAAACAGTGGCTGATAAATCTCAATCTCATCCAATGTGCCTCGAAGAGAGGATTAGTATTCGGATATAGACATTTTATCTTGTTTGAGAGTAAATAAGTGTTCATACAGTTCAAAAACTCGTGATATATTTTCTCATTGTCATATACTTTTTTAAAAGTGTCTCATATCTCTTTTATAGTTTTTAAAAACATAACACAAGAACTTACTTGTTCTTCCATACTATTAAAGAGTTATGTAATCACGTAGCCATTATTAACAAGCCAATCAGAATATATAGAATCGTTTTTATTTGATGGATTATCCAGTAAATACTTAATTTTTTTTCGAATACCAACAAATACTCTGACTGAGCCCATAATAGATAATTATTGCCATTCAACTTTACAGTAATAGCAGTAAGGCTTTTTGGATATAAATTCTCAGTCATTGTAGTAATAATATAAGCACTAGCAGTAAATGAATCACCTAATATGGATAATGCTATAAAATTAAACTGCTAATCTTCTATCAGAGATTAAACTGTTGGTTCGAAAAATCCTTCGGCACAGGTAGCATTGAATCAACATGCAGGGTTGAGTCAAGCTAGCTGATCAAACAAAGCTGTTGGAAAAAGCTACTGAATTTACTTTATGGCAGCAGCAGCTGGAAAAGCAAAGCTGTTGATTCAGGCACAAGTTGTTGGAAAAAGCTGGAGAAAGCTGCTAAATTTACTTTATGGCAGCTGCTGGAAAAAGCAAAGCTGCTGATCCAGGCACAAGCTGCTGGAAAAAGCTGGAAAACTGAACTGTAGAACTGTACAACTATTATGGTTGCACTGCAGAACTAGAAAAAGCTGGAAAAAGCAGAGATACTTTATGGCTGAACTGCAGAATTTTTTTTCTTTTTTCTGCGAGTGGTTGAGAGGCTGAGCTAGGGTTTTTTTCTTTCTTTTTTTTTCATTTGTTCTCCCCTTTTTTAATTTTTGAGTTGATGGTTGAGATTGACAGGTAATCGGACTACACATATGAGATATATTTCTCAAATCGGATCTGATACCATGTTACAAAGTAACCAGAATCAAAACTCAATCTCAATCTTCACATCTATTATAAGTCAGAGAATATATATATTTATAGACCTCTCAATTTCATATAAATCTCTCAACAGGCGATGTTGTACTAAATTTAAATACAAAATAGTATTTTAATCTAACACTACCCATCAAAAGAACCAATATCATATATTATCTTTCATGATATAAACCTCTCAACATGCGATATGGTACTAAACTTAAATACAAAATAATATTTTAATCTAACACTACCCATCAAAAGAACCAATATCATATATTATCTTTCATGTTGGGTCTGCATCAAACTTGGCACTCTAGAAGGACCATTTTTATGATTACATCTCAAAGGAGATGTGCAGTAGAGACAATCTGATATCATTAATTTAGTCATAGGACCTCAATTTGAATAACCTGACGTCTCACCTGACATTCTAAATCAAACCATTGAACTTGTATTGAGTGCCCTTGAATATCCAATGTAATGTTAGTTGAATATTAAGAAGATTTTCTAATTGTACTTAGTTAATTGGATATGATGTTGGTTATAAATATGAGTAATCCCTATAATTTTATTTGCTAGATCATGGAGTTAATTAAATCATTTATAAGGAGATAGCATCTAAATAATGATTTCTTAAATTAGTATTTAACCTGCAATTAGTTACGATACTAAGTTGCAATAGGTCATCATATGTGACACAGACGTATGAGATTTGGTGAACTGTTACCATAATTTGGATCGAGATCCCTATGTGTACATCATGGACACATATATAGAAGTGTATAGCATAAGACTGTTTGCTTATCTAGAGCATGTTGAGTCTCTTATGAGGTTTGAAGAACTCTTTAACAAAACAAAAAAAGAAACAAAATGTTTCTAAGAGAGGGTACCTACCACCGTGGATCATGAATGTCTTATGCAAGGACCAGTGGATTTGGTTGGAGGCTAATGAACTTGTGAGGCCAACAAAATAGAATTTTGAATTTTGAAGCAAAGACTTACAGAGTTAAAAGAATTTCAAATTGAAAATTTTGAAAAGGTATGCTTTTAAGTGGTCCTAAATCGATATGCATATTCTGCCTTTATTGCACAAATGTTTCCAACATAAACTTGCAAATTCCTTCAAATCCAAGCAAATTCTCAACAATATGATTTGGATGAATCCAATTCAAGCTTGATTATTTTACAATCAAAACATGCAATATAAAATCAAACTAGGAGAAAGGAAATTAGGTAAATTTACCTAATAAGAGACAAGTTTGCAGCAGACAATCAACTTGGCATCTTACCTCAGTTAAAGAATGAGCTATAGAAAATAAGGCTTTACGAAATAGTTCGAAATTTTTTTATGCCCAGCAATCAACCTGTAGTGAACACTCTATTTTGGTGAGGCTAATTACTGGACCATGACAATGCACATTCTTTTAATTCTTTCTCATCATATCAGATATATCGTTTCTTTCATCTGGAACTATTAGTTTATCCCTAATACAAACAACAACTGAGCTTTTTTATGCCAAATATTTGGGATGGGCTACATGAACGACAAAAAAATTATATCAGATCGAGCACATTGATCATCCTTCTGCATTCGTTCCTATAAAGCAACATGTCTTTATTAAGGCCTTCAGTATCCATATTTTTACATATCATTTATATCCGTATTTTCTTCGGTCGTCCCCTTACTTTTTTAACTTGCCCTATATTAATAAACTCCATTTGCTGAACTTATCCATATGTAGGTCTACATTGTATATGACCTAATTATCACAGGTGATTTTCTTGTATCTTCTCTTCATATGATGTATCATACTTAGCAAGAATATCTTTATTTCTCGCCTTACCTCTCCTAATATACCATATATCCATCGAAACATAACATCTCTGTTACATTCATCTTCTATACATGATCTCTTTATACTCCAACATTCTGTGCCATATAATAAAACTTACTAATAGCAGCATGATAAAAGCAGAAAGCTTAATGGAATGTTACATCTGCATAAACACCCGTTATGCTGTTCCATTTTTACCAGTCAGCCTGGATCTTATAGTTGGCATCACTATCGATCTCCCAGTCTTTTTGGATAATGGAACCAAGATAGTTAAACTGACTGCCTATTAGTATCTCTCGTACATTTAGTGTCACAAAGCCACAATCTCGGTTGTTCTATTTATTAGATTTGCACTTACATACTTTGTTGTAGACCTACTTAATCTAAAATCTTAAGATTCTAAATTACCTCTATAGCTCCAATTTGCATTTACCCTCAGTCTTATCCCATCGACTAGAACAGTATCATCAGCAACTAGCTTACTCAAAAGTATCTCGTCTAGAATAACTCTACTAAACTACTTCATCACTAAGACAAACAATAATGGACTCAATTTAGATCCTTGATGCAAACTAATTGTAATCGAAAATCACTTACTAGGTCACCACAAATTCTGGCATTTTGCCACTACCCATCATACTTGATGATGTTAATATACTTTCGTAACACCTTTATTTTTCAGCAACGGAGGACGCTACTTAAAAGTTCATTAGACAACCAATAGTGCCAAGAACTCGAAGTAACCGTAAGGACTGCCATAGCCAGATGAATAAATAACATATCTGAAACTGAAATTGCATTTATAAAGAATAAGGTTGATTACATGAAAAGGGTATACTATTCTAGATATGTACAACAAAAGAATCAAAAGAAAGAATAGTGCCCGCTCAAAGAAATATGAACACTATATATAAAATTATAAGACTAGATTCACTTTTTATTGATGCTCTATTTGATCAATGAAATAGGTGTCTCTGATTAGTGCAGGCTCTCCTTTGCTTCCTCAAAACCTAGGTCTGGAACCCACAAGACTAAACCCAACATATAACACTTTAAGAAAAGATAAAGGTGTACTAACACTGGAGAACCAATGCACATGGACATTCTCATGTCAGTATTGGTCATGAACACATAAATTATGCATGTAAGCAAGTATGAATAAACATGCATGATGAAATAATTATATGTAATCTTGATTATGTGCTTTACTGGTCTCAGTCATCATCCAACTTACAACAACAACAACAACTAAGCCTTTCATCCCAAGTATTTGGGGTAGGCTACATGAATAAAAAAAGAATCACACCGGATCAATCACTTTGATAGTCCTCCATTCATTTCTATCAAGTAATATCTCCTCATTTAAAGTGCTAGAATCCATATCTTTTCGTATCACCTCCATTCATATTTTCTTCGATTTTCTCTTTGTTTGTTTAACTTGTCTTACATTAATAAACTCCTCTCGTCGAATTAGTGCATTTATAGGCCTACGTTGCACATGACCAAACCATCGTAATCGGTTTTCTCACATCTTCTCATCGATGAGAGCTAAACCTATTTTAGCACGAATATCTTCATTTCTTACTTTATCTCTCCTAGTGTTGCTGCATATCTAGCGGAGCATGCGCATCTCTGCTACATTTATTTTCTGTGAACGACGTTTCTTTATAGCGCAATATTCCGTGCCATATAACAAACCTGGTCTAATAGCAGTTCTATAAAATTTTTCCTTCAGTCTTAACGGAATGTTACGGTCGGATAAAACTCTCGTTGCCCTCCTCCATTTCAACCAGCCAGTTTGTATTTTATGGTTAACATTATTATCAATCTCTCCGTCATTCTGAATAATAGAACCCAAATATCTAAACTGACTACTTATTTGTATCTCTTACCCATCCAGTTTTATGACATTATAGTCTATGGTCCGTCGTTTACTAAATTTACACTCCATATACTCTGTTTTAGGCCTACTCAATTTAAAACCTCTAGATTCTAATGTATGCCTCCATAATTCTAACTTGGCATTTACCCCTTCTCTTATCTCATCAACTAAGATAATATCATTAGCAAATAGTATACACCAAGGTATCTCATACTAAATAGCTCTAGTAAGCTCATCCATCACTATAGCAAATAAGAACGGACTCAATGTAGATCCTTGATGCAATCCAATTGTGATAGAAAAATTACTTGTTAAACCACCACATGTTCTGATATTGACCACTACTCTATCATACTCGTCCTTAATTATATTGATATACTTAATGGGAACTCTTTTCTTCATCAATGTCCACCAAAATATCTCTCGTGGTACCTTATCATAAGTTTTTTCTAAGTCAATAAATACTATATGCAAATCTCTATTTCTCTCTCGAAATCGCTCTATAAGTTGATGAAATAAATGAATAGGTTTTGTCGTCGATAACCCCGACATAAATCCAAACTGGTTCTCTGATATTTTAACAGTTTGTCACAATTTATATTCAATTAACTTTTCCCAAAGCTTCATAGTATGACACATGAGTTTTATTTCTCGATAATTAGAACAACTCTGAATATTACCCTTATTCTTATACAGAGATACTAGGGTACTCTTTTTTCATTCATTTAGCATTTTCTAAATTTGTCAAATCTTATTAAGAACTAGATATTATTATTCACACCCCGTTTACTTTATTACAGTAACAGACATACTACACTAGGTAGCATTCCTCGATAGCATGGCACTGAACCATGTCATACAACTAGATATTATTATTCACACCCCGTTTACTGTATTACAGTAACAGACATACCACACTAGGTACTAATCAATACTCGGTGATCCAACATCACCCAAACAACTTCAGTAAGAGATTTCAGACCTTAACATTACACTAATCCGTATACGACATGACTCTTATTCATCATATAGTTTCTTTCCATTCCCGAATTCATGGTACGTGATACACATGGCATAAAATATCATAACATGATTTATTTATTACCGTGTACAAATCTATTTTAATTAACTATACTAATATTACTAATTCACTACTAGACCATATACACATCATAATATTGTATTCCATTTTCCTCTCATATTACCATGTTCATTACCATGTCCACCATGTATTAGCCATTATGAATGTCATGCATATAATAAATCATGTTATATATCAATCAAGTGTTGCATATTATTATCATGTGTCATGTTATATAACAATTCGCTTGTGTCAAGTGTTATGTTACTGTGCTTGAGTTTAGTATCGTGTCTAAATGTTAAATCAAGCAAACTATTATTATTATTTTTTTATTTCTATATTCCAGGAGATCAATTGATTAAGCCTTAAAGCTCAATTGGCTTCACATTAGTTGAAAGCCTTGCTCTTTGTTAATTGTGATGCATGGGTTGAGGATCCTAATTAATTAATTTCCCATCCCTAACAACAAAAGCAAATGGGGAATTGTGCAGGTTATCAGTCCTATGTAAATTATTTGGACTATGTAAATTTATTTAATTAAATTTTCCAATAAATTATTTGTACTATGGACCTTGTTCCTTCACATTGAATACAACAAATATGAAGGGAAGGCTTTCAACTCCATTAACAATGATATTACTCAATTGGCCTCTAATATTTTTAAGGCTTTCCAAGAAAATGAATAAATAATTTAGTATTCTTATGAAGCTTCATAAGGTGATTTATTATCTTATATAAAGAGATCAAATGTGAAGTATGATGTTGAAGGAACAAGTGATTTATTAACACCTTATGATACCATAGTGGAATGTTGTGGAAATCCAAATATATTTACAGGTGATCCTATTTATCTACTGGAAATAATTTATTTAATTGACCACAAAAAATATTACCAGGAGATCATACTAGATTTATAGTCAAGAAGACATGAACTAAGCATAATCATAAAATAAAATAAATTATTTGCGCATAGCATAAATTAAATAAATTTCAAAGAAAAAAAAAATGAAGAAATAAAAGTCTTACTTGGATTTGTTGCCTTGAGTAATTGGATAATTTCTCTAGTTGCTATTTTCCCCTTGGATCCATCTACGTAGTGTGAGAGTGAGATGTCAATTTTCTTTTTTATTTATTATTTATTTTTATATATTTTTATTTTTTTGTTTCCGTGAATGAAAGAACAGAGGGAAAGGTTTTTATACTAATTTTAACAAAATCCTACACATCTACCCCTCCCATAATTTCAATGACACTTCATTGAGTTCCTTACCACCATAAATTTGGTGGACACCTCATTGCCGACACAAGGGGGTGCCCTTAGAAATTGGTCTAGAGAGTGTGTGTAAAAAGAAAATTTCAATTTATTCAATATTTTATTATTTACGGTTCTAACCAAGATTTTCCAAATATTACCAATTAATATAGTACTTAATTGTCAATGAGAGAAACACTAAAAAACTTTTCGTAAATTTGTTTGATGTCTGGAATGAGAGATATAGATTGCCGAAGTAATTACAAAAATAATTTAATATTTTGTAATCAGCAAATTTGAGATTTTCTTGGATTTCTGAGAAAATTTCTAAAAATCATAAATATTAGAAAAACCACAACGACGAAGACGGAATGCCATTTAGAATTATAGGTTTAAGTTACGGTTATCGAAAGTCATTTTGATATCCAAATTGATCCATGACAACCCTAATTTGGCATGATCAAACACAAGGGAAGGATACGAGTAACACAATTTTTAGGATATTACAAATTTATTAGGACTCACTTTTTCATTAGTGTCCATCCTATTATTTCTCTTGATACCTTATCATATATTTTCTCTAAATCAATAAATATCATATACAAATCTCTATTTCTCTCGTAATCACTCCATGACGCAGTAAATGAATAGCCTCTATTGTTGATCCCTAATTGGATCTCCGATATCTTAATATTTTGCATTAACCTGTGTTTAATCACTCTTTCATAAAGCTTCATAATGTGATGAATGAGTTTTCTTCTATAGTAGTTAGAAGAACTCTGAATATCACCCTTATTCTTATATAGAGGTACTAAAATATTCATTCTCTACTAATTTGACATTTTAATAGTTGGTCGAATTTGTTGAAGAGACTTTTCGAGGTATCTCTATATCTCAATAGAAATACCTCCACCTCTCTTATGCCCATCTCTCCTATGTATCTCTATATCTCAATAGAAATCCCTTTAGAACCAACAATTTTTCTTAATTTCATCACCTTAAAAGTCTCTTTAACTTCAGAATCTCTAACTCTGCACATAATACTGAATGATATGGCCATTCAAATCTTGAGTAAAACTATGATTGAATAGTTTGTCAAAGAAATACCTCCACCTTTTCTTAATCTCTGTCTTAAACTAGAAACTTCTTAATCTCATCTTTGACACACTTCAAAGTACATAAGTGACTAGACTTTCTCCTCCTTATTTGACCAATTTTATACATCCTTTCTAGCCTCATCGGTGTCTAACTTCTCATATACTTCTTAGACTTTACCCTTGCTTCTCAAACGGCTTTTTAGCCTCCTTCTTGGCAAATTTAAACCTCTCAAAACTTACTCCATCATTGTTCTTCAAATTTGTGTAAGAATCTCACTTGATCTTAATATTAAGAATCTCACTTGATCTTAATATTACTTTTTATCTCTTTATTTTACTATGATATGTTCTTACATGGTTGAGCACCACCTCTTCATTCAACAATTACAATTTTAACTACTGTCATACTGCAGAAAGCCATTTTGTTTCATATTGCATCGATAACATCTTGGACCTTCCAACCCATTTACTGTGTTACCCAATCTACTTCCAATCTATAAAGGCTCATTGTTTAAGATCTAATTTCTGTTTTTTTTTTTTTAAGTCCCATTAATTCTACCATCTAAATATAAGAGCCTACGCCTAGTTACTACACCTCACTCGATACTATTTTCCAATCAATGCAACTACTTCTATCTACATTCCTAGTTGAAAAGAAATCTATTTAACTCGCACTCGATCCACTTCTAAAAGTGATCAAGTAAGAAACTCTCTTTTTTAACAAAGAATTCGTTAAAGATAAAATAATATGACAAACCAAAATATAAAATCAAATTACATACTTTATTTCTTTATCCCAAACCAAATTTTCCATGCACATTATTAACTCATTAAAACTAGTTCCTATATGCCAATGCTACTTGAAATCACCACCTATAAAGAGTTTTTCTCTAATGGGTATCTTTTACACCATCTTATTTAGATACTCCTAAAATTGATGCTTACTAGATTCATCAAGTCCTACTCATGGTATGCCTAATATATTTTCATAAAACTCCAAGCCCTTATTATTTTATAAAATATAAAGGTTTTAAAGCCCCTTATAATGCTTGCCAATGTATTATGAAATTAAATTTCAAATTATGATGGTATGTTGATCACTTCAAAAGAAAAGGTGTGTTATTTGATTCAAGCTAAAACATGAAGTATTTTTGAAACTTTCCTTTTAAAAGAATGGGAATTACTTCCATCATCTACGGAATTGATAAAGGCTTTAGCAACTAAAAAGGTAATGATCTAACCATTTGTTGCGTCAATCCAAATGAAAAAAAAATGGTTATCACCTGCAATTGTAATTTTTAAGTAACACCTCCAATTGTAGTCATTATATTTATCAGTATAACCAAATGTATGCCAAAGGTTAGGTGCCACATTAGACCAATAAAGATAATTGCATATGATTTCAGTCTTAAGAGATCAACCTAAAAGAAAGTCAATCTAAAGTCACAAATCAGATTAGTTCAATTCAGCAAGTCATAATCTTAGATCATCTTTCCAAGTCATTGTTCTTTCTCCCTGCTAACATCCAATCCTACCAAATAAAAAACTGCATAATTAGGACCAATCCAAATTCATGATTTAGATCTCAATCAATTACAGAACCGAAATTCACAAAATCTCACATAACAATTGAAGACCTAGCAACCAAACTCATCAATCCTACCAATTCCAATAAATTATGAACAAATCAGCTTTGAAATCGTGCAATCAAACTTAAAAATCTGTCATTCTTTCACAATTACAACAAATTAAACAAAAAGGGGGGAAACTGCAAGAAATTACCTGATAAGTGGTGTCGAATTTGTCATACATGAATCGAGTGATGATGCTCGTTTTACCCACCGATTGATCTCCCAAAAACACCAGCTTGTACTTCGCCAACGCCGACACCGCCGCCATTATTAGGGCTTCTCACTCCAAGTCAAAGATCGGATCGAATCAAGAATTGATCTTTTGACGAGATCGCGAGAAATTAGGGTTGCTCACTCTAAACCTCTCTATCCTTCCACTTTCTCTCCCTACAATCAATCAAGAGACACGAGATCGCGATCGAAAAAAGGAGCAGTTAATTTTGGACGGAAAACGTATATAAATAAACGGAACCGGAGTCGGCAGCTAGGCGACGAGGAAAGAGCAATAGCGGAAACCGCTGTCGCCGATAGGATCTTTTGGTATAACACCAAACAGGAAAAACAACCCAATAGAAACAGGCAACGTTGCCATTCTGCTTTCTCTTGCTTTGCATGCCCCTTGCCGACTGCTGGGTCTCAATGTGTGTTGCGTGATCCCAGTCAATGGGAAGCGTTCCCGCCTTTCTCGATTTGACAGGAGGAATCAACTGACTATTCGAGGGAGTTTCTAAAGGAGCACACCATTTGCTAATAGAAAGTCCGTATCAAAATTACTGAGGAAAGTGGGCTCACTAGAAACTCTCCCTGGGAAATGTTTTAGACGGATTAGCCCTTTCACTTCTTTTATTTGCAGAGAACACCCTTTCTTCTACGAAACTTTGGCATGTGATGTTCTTGCAATTTTGAAATATCTGCCCGATTTGATATTTTTGGGAAGGAAAAAATAATAAAGTTTGTGGACCGCACGTTATACGGACCCAAGTCTTTACTATGACCAACGATAGTATAATAGGCGTTAATGTCATCTGTTTATTGCTACTTTTCTTTTTGTCTGAATTAAAATTATTTTATTGCTTCTTGGGAAACAAAATTTACTTCTTGGACCTGGAAAGGACTGGGCTGAATCAGAAAAATCAGATTTACTTTTTGAACGATGATTGCATTGGATGCAGCTGGAGAAATAAATAGTTTTAATTTCCAAAAGTCAAATGGGATTTTTTTGGGATATAAAACAATTAAGGGGTTTTTACATATCGGTCCTTCAAATCTTTAAAAATTAGACTTTAGTTTCTGAAATCTTTATATTTTGTTTTAGTCCTCCAAATTTTTTAAGCTAAAAAACGGTAAATTTTAATTTTAATATTTAAGAGATAGAGGAAATGACTGATATACTTTAAGTTAATTGTAATCTTAGGTCATTTGGTTAGGGTTAGGATTACTTGAAGAAAGCATTCTTTTACAGGATGAGAGATATAGGGTTAGGAAAAGAAATGAAAGAAGGAAGAGAAAGAGAGAGAGAGACTAACTAAAATGGAAGAGAGAGAGAAAAAAAAGAATGGAGAGGGAAACCCAATAAGAAGAGGAAGAGAGAAAGAAGAGGGAAGGTTTCCTTCAGGGGTATAACGGAAAATTCGGGTCAAAATTTTAACTAGCTTAACGGAAGTTATCCAGGGGGACTAAAATGAAGTAATTTAAAGGGTTTAGAGTACTAAAATCAAAATATGAATATTTCAGAAACTAATATATAATTTTAGTAAGGGACCAATATGTAAAAGCCCCAACAATTAACCAAATAAAGCTTTTATCTTTAGATAATATTGGAACATCTTTAACTCGTGGTGTTTATCTTATATTTTCCTTTTTAAAAATTTTATAGTAATTTTTGTAGTACAATTAACAATCCGCAAATTGATGTGGCGACCAACTAGATGTAGGCTATGTAAACTTTTTAAGGGTTTGAAGTCACGCACAGCACACCTGAGCTACGGTCATTGAATGCCGGACATATATGCTTTACACATAAATCATCATTAGAGAGAAAGGTCTCCTTGTAACCTCAACACATGAGCTACTATTGAAGGAAAGGCCATGTAAGCTACCTCAAGGAAATATACGAGGTCAGAAACACGTGCACAATAAATGAATTACACTTGAGGGTCTATAATAATGAGCAGGGTAATTACAAGTGAAAAGTGCAAGATTTATTATGTAATTTATGCACTTGTGATAAACTTATGTACCTTAATTCCACGGTGTTATTAATATATTATGTATTTGCATTAAATCTCCAATTTGATCATATATGCAAGCTCAACAAGTGTTTTAATATGTGATAAAACTATGAATTGAGAGAGTTTGAGAAGAATAATTTTTTATTCTGAGATACATATAAAACGTTACAATAACCATCTTTTTTATAGGTGAAAAAGGCGAATATAAAAGATAAAGACAAAAAAATATATAATTTGATTATAATTGCATATAATCCTAAATCAGTATAATCAGCCTAATTAGAGATATTTGACAAATATACTAATTTAGAAAGATATCCTGAGATATGCTAATAAATTAGAGGATTTGTCAAATACACTAATTTATGAAGATATTCTAAATTAGTGAGAAATTCTAATATCCTCCACAAACTCAAGATGGTTTGGAAAACACCAACTTGAGTTTGAAAACGAGAACATGATGGCGACCAGGTGGATGAGCAATAGATAGGATCTCTGATACAAGAGATGGTGATGGAGCAACAGACAGAGTTACCGAAGAAGGAGACAGAGATGACAAAGCCTGTATCATTGAAGATGACAGTGGCGACGGAGCAGGAACCGAAAATGACACACTAGATTTCGGTAATGGAGTCATAGATGGAGTCACTGAAGCATGAGACAGAGACGGTAAAGAAGAAGCTTGAAGATAGTGATGACGGCAGAGCAGGTCCCACAATAGACCTAGAAGTTATAGCCGGCAACGGCGAGGCGGTGGAGTTGGCACATAGGGGGCAGAGTAAGGGCTGTGCTCGCAACAGAGGCAGCGCCAGCGTCAGCGAGCTATCAAATGCCATCACATCTCAACCTCGTTTTGATATCATGATAAAACTATGAACTGAGAGAGTTTGAGAAGAATAATTTTGTATTCTAAGATATATATAAAACGTTGCAATGACCATCTTTTTATAGATGAAGGGAACAAATAAAACGTAAAGACAAGAGAACATGTAATTTGATCATAATTGTATATAATCATAAATTAACATAATCAATCTAATTAGAGATATTTAACAAATAACTAATTTAGAAGATATTTTGAGATATATTAATAAATTAGAGGATTATCAAATATACTAATTTAGGAAGATATCCTAAATTTGTGAGATATTTAATAATATGTTTTTAGAGTATGGAGCTGAATAGAGGAAAAAAGGGCATGAAAACTCTACACGTGCTTAAAGTAGATGGTTGTCGATAGCTATCGATTAACAGCGACAATCCAAGTAATTTTTTGAGGACTATAGCAGTCTATATGGTGTTGTTATAGCAAATGTCAACAATGCCAGTTTTTTGAGCTTACTTGCAAGTGGCTATCGAAGGAGTTGTTAAAACTATTATCGACAACCCAATGAGTTGACATGCTGATAATTTCGGCTCCAGATCGTGTCAATCATGTATTTCCTTGTTAAGTACCTATTGATAGAATCCCAGCCTAGGGGCTATAAATATACCTTCTATATCTTATTTATAAATATATCTGAACTCTTTTCAGATCTATTTTTTTCTTCATAATCCTTTGGTTTTTTCTTGTGAGAAAAACTTGAGATTGTGTAAACATTAAGGGTTTTGATTAATAGAGTTTTTTTTTTTTCCTTTCATATGATATTTTCAATGGCTATTAGCAGCTAAATATTTCTTCAAGCATAGGTGAAAAGGTAACCTAGTTTTTATTATTGATTGTCTTATTTACTTTTCCTTTTTCTATGTTTGAACATATAAAATTGCACCTTTGATATGTCAAAAGATTTGTGGAGGGATAATTGATTAGGATAGTTTCCTGATAGTTTTCACTTAGTTTCCATCAATTTTTCTTGTGCTTGATGATTTAAAGATAGAACTATACTACAAGTCGTACTTGATTTAATAATTGAGTGCTAACTTTGGAAGATTATCATAAGTAACCCAAACTTTTTTTGTAATTCTATTATCTACTTGCTAATGAAACGCAGAGGGCTTCCACCTGCCGTTTTGATAAAAAAAAAACTTTGGAAGATTATACTTAGGATTAATAAGATTCTAATTCAAAGTTAAATTGGAGAAATAATTTTAGGTAAATTATACGTTTGATTTAGAGGATCGATATCTATCAAATTATCTAATTAGGTCAAGTCAGGTGCCTTTATCTAATTGAGATATAGAAAATAGAAAGTGGATAGTCAACCAAGAAAGAATCTGGTGTTACATTTGGATCCTAGCCAATTGATCTCTTGAAAACTCTCTCAATAAATTCTCTCTCATAATCTTATCTCACTTTTCACTTTTACCTCTATTTTCAATCGTAATAATGTACTTGACGCATCTACAATTTTCGTGTTGCATCCCTCAGAAGAACGATCTTGGGTTTCTCATCTAAGTATTACTTGACGATCATTTGTACTTGGGAGTACACGTATAAGAATAGATAAAGTTTTTGGCATTGTTGCTGAGGACAAGTGGTACTATGTTTTTGGCACCCTAACATCGTAAACATTTTCTAGCCAAACAGTAGAAAAATCTGAAGCCCCCCCCTTGTATAAGCAGTTGGCAAAGGAATTCCATTGGAAGATAGTAACATGCGCTCAAACTCGACTCCTTTTCATCACATCCAACCCAAAGAGGAGTCATGTCTCGCAACAATAACAAAAATAGGGAATAACAACAATGGCATTAGATGTGCCAGAGCTAATAACGAGAATATGGACAATATGAGAGTGCCCATGATAGTGACGACAGAATGTTAAGGGATTACTTACAGCTCGATAGGACAAGCCAACCATCTTGCATCATTTTTTCATTGAAATAGGGCACTTTCAGATTAAATTTTGAGTGATACAACTTTTGCCTATGGCATGGAAAGTGAGAGTCTGTATTTACATCGTCGTGAGTTCGAGGACGTTTATTCAACTATCAATCTTAAAAACATCACCACCAAACAACTTCGGCTCAAAACTCCTTTCCTTATCACCAAAAGATAGGGCAAAAATATGGTTACATTTTTTGCATCCCAACTTCAGCGCTCATTGGAGCAAATTACAGAAGCAGTTCCTTAGGAAGTTTTTCCCTGCAAACTGGAGAAACTATGTATGGAGGCAAAATGTGACTTTCTGACAAAAAGATAACGAATCATTTTTTGAGCACTGGAATAGGTCCAATGATTTATTACTTTTATGTCCACATCACGGGTATGAAAAGTGGTGCTATGTGAACACGCTCTATCAAGGGGTCAATCATACTTCTCGCCATTTCATAGAGTCAATGCGCAACAAGTCCTTAAGCATGGACGAAGAGGAAGGATGAAATTTTATCGAGCAGCTTGTGGAGAATTTTTAGGCATGGGACATTGAGGATAAATTTGACAGAGATCAACTAAAAAACTTCTATATCAATAAAAGGAGGTGTCTGTCAATTGAAGGAGGCCGATGATGTGAATGCCAAACTCACAAGCCTTATGAAAGCTTCAGAATACTAAACTGGTCAAGACAGTAGAGCAAATAACTGAAGTTTGTGATATGTGCGAACTTTAATGACATATCACGAAGGATTTCCCTACTTTGACAACATTTAAGGAAGTCTTCAACGAGTAAGCTAATGTGTTCAACACATTCCCCTGGCAAGGTAATAATCTCTACTTCAATATTTACAGTCAAGGTTAGTGAGATCATCCAAGTCTTGAGTGAACACAAAAGCCAGCTACCGCTCCGAATCAACAATATCAGCAAGCACCAAAGCAACTCCATCAACGAAAAGTTTATCCAGACGCGGCAACCAACAAATACACAAACTATACCCAAACTTACTCATCATGCTACCACATTGGACGAAATAAAAACATGAGTAATTTGACCTCGGCACTACATATATATATATAAAAAAGTTAAACTTCCTAGTCAACTAAAGACAAGTGGTAAAGGTAAGGTTGAAAGTATCAATAATTTTCTTATTCTTCTGATAATGATAATAAGATATTATCAGGAATTAGCTAAAGAAATGGCAAGGTTTTGAAGAGTCCACTTTAGTGACTACTAATAAGTTGATCCAACACCTGCCATGGCAGATGAGGTAGCACCCTCATATATATCACCTATTCCTTATCCTTGCAGACTCATGAAGTCTATGACTAATCATATTGATATTATCGATGTCTTCAAACAGGTGCACATTAACTTATCACTGCTGGAGGAAATCAAGTAAATACCTGCATATGCCAAATTTCTTAAGGACCTTATAACGATTAAGTGTAAGTAATGTATAAAAGAAGATCGTAAGTAATCTCCAAAAGTGCATGGAGCTCGTGTGCTAGAATACTGGGGCTGAACATTAATATTAAGCTAGATGTTAATATTTGGAGAAGATTCTCTAGGGGAGATAATGATACCTAGTCACTTAGAACAGTTATTACGGCATTCTACTGGAATATCTGGAAGGAAAGAAACAATAAATTATTTAATGATAAATGTCATTCCATTCAATATTGTATGAGGCTTATCATTCATGATTTCATTATGTGGACAGATATCCCTTCAGACGAGGAGAAGCTACATCTTTCAAGAGACTTTTCGGGAGATGATATGATGCTAGCACGTCAGACCAGGAGTAGAAAATCATAGCAGAGGACAAAATCAGTTAGTGTCTAAAGAATTATTGGACCTTTTTTGTTTTATTTAGAACTTTTATGTAAATTTATTGATGGACCACCCTATTAGTGGTTCTAACTCTTATTGCTCTGTTATTATCTCATTAATGGAACGCAGAGGATTATATCACGTCATTTATTGTCAAAAAAAATGTACAAAATAAGGCCTTCCTCACATAGCAGGTAAGCCCACTTAATTTTCCCATCAAGTATAAGGACCACAGCTACCTGACGATTGCGGCTGTCGTAGGCCAACAAAACATTGATAGAGCACCCGCAGATTTGGGAGAGCTACAATAAACTTGTTACCTTGTACAGTATACTAGCAAGTGGGTCTGAGAAAGCCTATATCTGTGGTAATCCAATCAACATATAAGCCAGTGCATCATCCTAAAGGTATTGTTGAAGATGTATTGGTAAGGATTGGAAACTTCTCCTTTCCTATTGATTTCCTTGTCACCGAGACTACATTGGTTGCTAACACTTCTCACAAATATCGATCATTCAAGGGCATCCTTTCCATTGTACTGCTAACGTTTTTGTTAACTGTAGGAACAGGATAATGAAACTAACTTTTGGTAATATGGCTCTATAAGTGAACATATTTAAAGAATGTAAGCAAGCCCATCTTGATACTAATGTGTACAACATTAATTAAGTTACTATGATGTTAGAAGATAACAGCCTCTCTGCTCTCTGACGCAGGACGGAGGCGAAATTAGAGTTAGGGTTTTGAAAATTAGTATTTTTTTTTGATGAATTGGGGAAAATAGATAAATTGGAGAAAAACTTACGGGGTTTGAAAATCCACCCAGACGAATCCACGCCCACTCTCCACGAAACTACGAGGAAAGATTCGCTCAAGCGAAATTCACGCCAGAAATTTCTCAAGAAATTTTCAAATATTATTCATCTTTTTTAATTCTCCATACAAATATATATATATAGGAAAACCCTAACAAATAAAATCCTAATAGAATTCAAACTCCTAATCCAATCAAATATCCTAATAAAATTCAAATCCTAATAAGATCCAAATCTAATCAAATCTAATCTATTCCCAAATCAAATCCTGATCTCCATCAATTCTCCCCTGCTTCAAAACATGAATCTCCGGTGAATGACGAAGATGATAATTATTGAGCAAATCCGGGTCAAGCTGTTGGACTTCTTCGGTGCACAACCAAGTACAATCTGAGTCTGGACGTCCATGCCAGCACACCAAATAACGCTGATATCCACCATCAGCTGTCGAAACAATCTCATCATCCAAAATATCTTCAATCTGATTTATATGATCTTCTATGGAGCAGGAGGAGGCGATGTACGGATGGGAAAATGCCGATGTCCTGGCGAAACTGATGATGGTAAATTCGGGATAACTGCTGGATAATCAAATGGAGTACAATATGGAGTCAGGTCCTCGGCATTAAAAACTGGATTGATTCCGAGATTGTGGGA
Organism: Dracaena cambodiana; assembly: GCA_036321105.1. Taxonomy (NCBI): domain Eukaryota; kingdom Viridiplantae; phylum Streptophyta; class Magnoliopsida; order Asparagales; family Asparagaceae; genus Dracaena; species Dracaena cambodiana. The sequence goes on along the minus strand of JAYEPQ010000012.1, from coordinate 22,700,121 downwards.
AATCGCAAGCTCAAAAGTATTAGAACCAATCCTTTTTAGAACTCGGTAAGGACCCATACGTCGAGCATGAAGTTTATTCAAGGTTCCTAGAGGGAACCTCTTCGGACGCACTCTAACCATTACCTCATCAACAACTGCAAATTCCTGCAATTTTTTGTGCTAGTCTGCTGTAGACTTGTAGTTATTATTACTAATTGTTATTTGCAGACGAATATGATCATGCAAATCATTCAAATGCTGTGCAGAAGACTCAGCTGAGGCATAGGCCTATCACATATAGGGAGGGGAAGAAGGTTTATAGGTTTTTTAGACTTATAACCTGTAATTAGCTCAAATGGACTCATCCCAGTAAACCTATTGACTGAACTATCATATGCAAACTCCGCTATAGGTAAAATAAGATCCCACGTGGTTCAATGGTTGCCCACTAAATATCGAAGCAAGTTACCTAAACTACGATTGACAACTTCAGTCTACCATCTGTCTGTGAATGATAAGCAGTGGAGAATTTAAGTGTGGTAACCATTTTCTTTCAAAGAGTTCGCCAAAAATGACTTGTGAATCGAACATTTCTGTCAGAAACAATTGAGTTAGAAAGGCCATGCAAACGGACTATCTCTTTACAGAACAAGTGTGCAACATATGAGGTATCCGAAGTCTTGTGATAAGAGATAAAATGTGTCATTTTGAAAAATCTATCCACCACAACTAATATTGCATCATGTTTCCTAAGTGTGCGAAGGAGTCCTAAAATGAAATTCATACTAGGATGCTCCTAAGGTGTAAAGGGTATGGGTAATGGTGTATAGAGTCTTGTATTCTGCTTCCTACCCTTAGCTACCTGACAAACTCGACAATGCGACACAACTCGAGCAACATCACATTTAATGCGTGGCCAATAAAATCAGTTCTCTATAAGAATGATAGTTTTATCTCGACCGAAATGACCAACGATCCCTTCCGCATGCATTTCCCAAATCAAATGATCACACAAAAAAGTATTGGGAATATATAGACGGGTACCTCAAAATAAAAAACCATCAACAATGCTGAAGGCAACTACTATAGTAGGAGGATCTTGTATCAGAGATGAATAGATGTTACAAAGTCCCAACAAATAGGATAGTCTTGAAGATTTGCTCAAATCTGATAACTTTTGCACTCATCATCTATAAAGTGCAAAGTTTCCTACTTAATATATCAGCGGCTTTATTTTCAGTTCCGATATAATGTTTGAGTACAAAATTGTATTTCTGAATAAACTCAAGCCACTTGATGTGTTGATACCCTACTCTCTTTTTGAAATTGATATAGCATAGAGTTTGATGGCCTGGATATAGAATGAACTCTTTTGGTAGCAAATAGTGACGCCAATGACACAAATATTGCACTATTGCATAAAACTCTCGATCACGTCTCATTCAACTTTTCGCTAAAAATGGTGATAGGATGATTTTCTTGGCTCAAGACACCACCTATACCTACGCCTGATGTATCATATGCTATCTCAAAAACTTTCGAGAAATATGGAAGATGGAGGACTGAGGCAGTAGTCAACTTCTTTTTAATTTTCTCGAAAGTATGAGTAGCAGATTTAGTCCATTGAAACTCCCATTTCTCAAGACAATAAGTGATAGGAGGCATGATAGTACTAAATCTCCTAACAAACCTCCTATAAAATGTGGTCAGACCATAGAAGCTCCTGGCCTCATGGATCTTACAAGGAGTAGGCCATTCTCTTATGGCCTTAACCTTATCAGGGTCTGCTGCTACTCCGTCTTTAGAGACAATGAACCCAAGACAGTGAATAAAGAAAACTAAGAATGCACATTTCTTCAAATTGACAAACAGTTTCTCCTTACCGAAAGTCCCTAAAACCTGTGTCAAATGAGAAAGATGCGCTTTTAGGTTCGACTAAAGACGAGAATGTCATCAAAATAGAAAACAACGAACTTGCCTAAGAAAAAACGCAATATCTGGGTCATAACTCTCATAAATGTGTTGGGTGCGTTAGATAAACCAAAAGGTATGACCAACCATTAATACAATCTGTCCTTAATTTTAAAAGTAGTTTTCCATTCATCACCTTCACGGATACGGATCTGATGATATCCGCTTCGAAAATCTATTTTTGAAAAGATTTAAGAGCGAGCCATCATATCTAATAAGTCATCAAGTCTACGAATGGAAAACCTATACTTGATGATAATTCTGTTGATAGCGCGACTGTCAAAGCACATCTTCCAGCTACCATCCTTTTTAGGTGTGAGCAGAGCGAAAACGACATAAGAACTAAAACTCTCTCTAATAAAATCTTTCCGCAATAACTCATCGACCTGTCTTCTTAACTTAGCGTGCTCAACATGATTCATCCTATAATGAAGTAAATTGGGCAAACTGGACCCTGGCACGAAATTAATGGCATGCTGAATGTCCCGAAGGGGAGGAAGTTCATCAGGTAATTTATCGAGTATGATATCATGAAAATCAGTGAGAATCTGATGAATCTTAGGGTGGTAAACGATAGCTGAACTAGAAGACTCTCTTAAAATAATTACCGCATACACTAGTCCCTCCTCTAAACTCTCCTGAGGAACTGTGATCGACTTACCAGGTGAAGAGACTTTTTATGTACTTGGCCTGTGACTTTTTTGCTCTTTGGGATCTCATCTCTAGACTTAGGTGGTGTGGGTTTCAAAATAATTTTTTTTCCCATTAAATTTGAATGTATATGTGTTTGACTTGCCGAAACTCATCACATCAAAGTCATACAACTATGGCCTATCAAGCAAGATAAGTTTGGCGGTTATATCTAACACATCACACCAAAACTGGTTCTAATAGCTTGACATTGGATAGGCACTAGACAATGCTAGGTAATAGATTGAGCAGTTTTATCTACCTATGTTACGTTGTATGGTTGTAGATGGGGTTCAGCTTTGAGGCCTATTTTTTCAACAACCGTTCTTGAGATTATATTCACACAACTACCCCTGTCAATCATACTCGATAACTCTTTCCTCCGTGTGTGATGTACGTGGTGAAAACGCTAGATCTACACCAATATTCATCTTTCATTTTAATGTAAAGACACATAACGATGCCTAAGCGCACATTTGAAATGACTATTTTCTCGTCTGTCTCACTAGCGTTTCCTACTAGTTCATATACTTCATCCTCAAGATCATCATCATCATCATTATGTTCTCCTTCTACGAGTAAAGCTATAATGGGACACTATGAAGTTTTGTAGTCATACTCATGACACCTAAAACACTCTACGCCTTTCGTACCCTGTTTAGATGACTCACCCATTAGACTTTATCCTTAAAGTCTTTGTTGAATTGGGTGTTAGGTCTCTTGTTATCTTCAGAAGGGCGTCTGGACTGCTCCCCAGCTCTAGGAGTAAACTTGCGGTTAGTATAAAATTTGATAGAGTGCTCTATATCTTCTGCTAATTGACAAGCTTGAGTAAGGGAACTTGTATTCCGAGAATGGATATGCATGGCTCGTTGTATGTCAGCGCATAGTCCAGAACGAAATCTAGATATCGCCTGGTGTCGGTCCTCTCGCAAATCACATCGAAGTGTCAATTCATCAAATTGAGTCATATACTCTTGGACCGTCATGCTCCCCTGGCAAAAACTGTGCAACCTATCTAAAAGGTAACTCCTAAATGTGACTGGAAGATACTTCACTTTAAGTCTAACTTTCATGTCATTCCAAGTCTCTATTGCATCCAGATATCTTTCACATTCTCTTTCCACCGATATCCAATATATCCTAGCGGGCCTTGTCAATCGCATCCGAGCAAATCGTATTTTACACTCTTCAGCCATGTCATACTAATCGAAATAGTAATCCATATCTGTGAGCCAGTCACTAAAGACTTTAGGGTCGTGAGTGCCGTTGAATGTAGGAGCTTCTATTTTTATCTTACGTGTGATATCATCTTCGATACGCTTAGTTCTAGAGACACTCTCATCTCTATTCCTTTCATTTCGATCTCTTGGTCCTCTATACTAATCGTAATTCCTTTCGTTATATTCATTCTTATAAATTTGATTATTTTGTTCTTCTAGATTGTCCATTTGTTGTTTTAGTGCATCCAACTATTTATTAACAATTTTAAACTGTTCCATTTGTTCAGTGATAGTTTTTAATTGTTTCATCATGATTTCTAACTTTTTATTCACATTACTAGAACTTAAGGTGGTCATTTTACCGTTACGAAGAAGCATACAATCAAATAAGCGTATGCAATACAATTTTCTAGACTCAGTCAAATTCTATATGCGTGCACTATATGATCAAATAAAATTTTCTAAGGTTTAGTTTCTAAAATGCAAGGAAATGGATCCTAAAATATGTTATGCATGCAAGCAATGAGTTAGCAAAAAATTATTAGTAATTCTAACTAATAATCTTATGTAGAATTTCACAAAAAATAATTACAAAATTTTGCTGAAGAAAATGGGTTAGTTTAGAGGTTACCCAAATACCGAAGAACTTCATGCACTTGCAGTGGTTCCTTAGAGTTTTCTAAAATTGGTTCGCCTGCTGAAAAGCTTTAAAATCCTACCACAATTATTGGAAACAAATTCAGGAAAACATCGCTTCGAATCTGACTCGAATTGGATTTCGAACAGGCTGTGAATCACAAATTTTTCCTTCACTGCTACACTGGTCTGCTATTCTGCTTCTACTGGCTGCTACCACAGCTGTTCTGTAGCCGTTGCTGCTGTCCTACTGCCAGCAGTAGTAAAATTGCTGTTGCTGCAGTTCTGCAGCTAATATCGCAGTTCCTGCTGCTGCTACTGCTTGCTGCTATGCTGCTGTTCCTGCTTGTTGCTGCTTCTGTTGCTTGTTGTTAAGGTTGCTACAGGAGGCGACAGTGTCGCTGGAGATGGAGGATGTGATTGATGCTGCTGTGGAGTCGCAGGAGACGAGAGAGCGGGGTGGAGATGGTGCTGGTGGGTTATAGGTGGAGAAAAATAAGAAGAGGAGAAGAAATTGGGGAGAGAAGAAAGGGAAAAGGAGAAGAAATTTAGATTTTTTTTTGCTGTTGCTGGTAGAAAAGAAGAGGAGGAGGAATAGGTGGCTGTTGTTGGAGAGAATAAGGGAAAGATTTTTTTTCTAGATCTGTACTTTTTTTTTTTTCAGATCTGTACTTTTTTTGGCTGTTGCGGGTAGAAAAGAAGAGGAGGAGAAGGAGGAACAGGTGACTGTTGTTGGAGAGAAGAAGGAAAAGTTTTTTTTTTCAGATCTGTACTTTTTTTCCAGATCAGTCTGGGCTTTTTTTTTAGATCTGATTTGAGCTTCTTTTTTTCAGATTAGACTAAACCCTTTTTTTTCAAAATAAAAATAAAAATAGAAAAAACTAAAATAAAAGAGGATGGAGATGTGAAAGAAGAAGATGGTGATGGAGAAGAAAATTTAAGCTCTGATACCAAGTTTGACGCAGGACGGAGGCAAAATTAGAGTTAGGGTTTTGAAAATTAGGGTTTTTTCTGATGAACTGGGGAAAATAGATAAATTGGGGAAGAGATTAAAGGGTTTGGGAATCCACTTAGATGAATCCACGCCCACTCTCCACGAATCCATGAGGAAATATTTGCTCAAGCGAAATTCACTCCAGAAATTTCTCAAAAACTTTTCAAATATTATTCATTTTTTTTAATTCTCCATATAAACCCATATATATAGGAAAATCCTAACAAACAAAATTCTAATATAATTCAAACTCCTAATCCAATCAAATATCCGAAAAAAAATTCAAATCCTAATAAGATTCGAATCTAATCAAATCTAATCTATTCCCAAATCAAATCCTGATTTCCATCACTCTCTATCTCTGATCCATTATAATTGAGTTTACAAGAAGATGCTAATTTACTTGAGAACTTAATATTAACTAATGCACTTGAATTAAACGCTTACATGAATATTGTTGAAACTGTATCTTCTATAGTTTGAATACCCAAGAAGGAGATCTTGGAAAAACGGTCACCGACTAGAGAAGACATTGATTCCTTTTAGTTTGTCAACTCCAAAACCAGAGCTTTTGCCTAAAGAGTTGAAGCATGCATTCTTCCCTGTGGTTATTTCTTCTTAGCGTGACGCCTATTAGGAGGAAGAGTTTTTTGAAGTAATACGAGCACACAAGGGGATGCTAGGATGGAATATGGCAGATATTAAAGGAATGGTACCACTAATATGCACACATCGCATCACACTTGAGGAAGACATGACCTACTTGAAAAATGTAGCGGAGGCTCAATCCCACAATGAAAGAAGCGATGAAAGATGAGGTTTTGAAACTATTGAATGCAAGGATTTATCTATGCAGTTGCAGTGGGTTAGTTCTACACAAGTGGCCATCTCAAAGAAGAGTGGTATTACAGTGATGTATATTGGAAGTGGGTGTTAGTTATTCATATGTGAGTATAGTTGCACATCGGATAGGACATAGAAAGTCTATAGGTTTAAATACAAAGTTAGGGTCTTGACCTAACGACTTAAGTTTTTGGATCAAACTGGTTCTCGGTCAATGGGCCAGATAATGGCCTAAGAAGGAGTGAAGCCAATGTTTGAAGCCCAAATTGGTCGAGTTAACTTTGGATTTGGTTTCCCACGTGCTCATATCGGATAGGACAAAAAAAGTTTATGGGTTTAAATACAAAATTGGGCCTTGACCTAATGGCTTAAGTTTTTCTGGGTCATGCTCCTGTTAGATCCGGTGTTTCACATCGGATAGGACAAAGAAAGTCTATGGGTTTAAATACAAAGTTGGGGTCTTGACCTAACGGCTTAAACTTTTGGGTCAAATTGGTTCTCAGTTTTGTATTTAGGCCCATCATTCTCTCCGTTGGACCCGGTATTTCTCCCCAACAATGGGGAGATGGTGCTAACTAGAATTATTACAGGTTGGTAAATGTGTATTGACTATCGTAAGTTTAATTAGGTAACACGAAAATACCACTTCCTATTACCATTTCTTGATCAAGTCTTGGAAAGAGTTGCAGGGCATCCTTTTTATTATTTCTTAGATGGTTATTCTAGTTATTACTAAATAGAGATAGTCTGTGATGATCAGGAGAAAACTACTTTCACCTACTCTTTTGGAACTCACATTTCGCCGAATGTCATTTCAGTTGTGTAATGCCCCTTAAACCTTTCAATGATGCATGCTAAGCATCTTCAACGATATGGTGGAAGATTACTTAGAGGTTGTATGGACAATTTTTCTGTGTTTGGTAATAGTTTTAATTTTTGTTTGTCATATTTAGATACTGTACTAACTAGATGTGAATAGAGAAATCTACTTTTGAATCGGGAGAAGTGCTATTTGATGGTGTTGAAGGGGCATTGTACTGGTTCACATCATCTCATAGAGGTATGAATGTTGACCGAGTTAAAGTTGACATAATCTCCAAGCTTCTAACGCCAAAGATAGTGAAGGGTATCCGATCATTTCTAAGACACGCAGACTTCTACCACAGGTTTATTAAAAACTTTAACACTATAACTAGGCCTTTGTCTCACATGCTTCCCCAGAATGTACAGTTCATCTGGACCCCGTAATATTAGGAATCCTTGATATGTTGAAGAACACGCTAATCACAACACTAATCATGCAGCCACCGGACTGCTCTTTACTGTTGGCAAAATTTTCGAGAAAAAGAAAGAAAAGAAGGACTCTCATAATGTTAACAAAAAATTGGCTAATACGTGGATCATTTGTCATAAAGTGATCCGCATTTCGGAGCTAAGAAAGCTAAAACGTGATCCTCACAGAGTCGCGTTTTATCTGTCAAAACAGTCAAAACGCGGATCTTCATTCAGAGAGAGCTGTGAATTGGGCTCACAGAGATAGGCCTTACAGGGTCACGTTTTGCCCATTCTTTGGACTCAAATGCAACGATTGCATTATGGCTCACAAAGACTTATAAAAGCCAAAGATGACCCCATTTCAATACAAATGCGGGTTCAGCATAAAGCTAGAATGCGGATCATCAATTAAAGAAAGACTCATAATTTTAGCTATCCTTTTGAGCTCCTGGATAGAGCTAAATACAATAAATACAAACTCCAGAGAGTCGCGTTTCTATTCCAAACTCTTAAAGGATGAAAATTATCCTCATTTATACCCAAACGCGAGTTTCATCAAGCAAGACCTATTGCTGGGAGCTCAAACGCAGATCATCTACTATAGAGAGATCCGCGTTTGACTTTTCTGATCTGATAATTAGAACTAAGTGCAACCAATATGCGAGTCTAATCCAGAAGGGTCGTGATTTTACTTTAAAGCCTCGAGAAATGAAAATCATCTTCAATGATACTCAAACGTGAGTCTGAGCATGCCATGCAAACTACCAGAAGTCAAAACGCGAATCTAAAGGTTGAGATTCATGTTTCATTTATAAATTCAGATGATTAAAGACATCGGTTATAAATTCTGGAGATTTAATATAAATCTAATGGATTAAAAGACATAAAATTAATCATCAATCAAGGAGGCTATTAATTGAACCGTTACACCAATTTAAAGGTCTCCAAAGCTCTATAATGGCCAAAGGTTGGACTAAAAAAGGGATTAATCAGTTGGTGATAAAAACCAGAGACTTAATTACCAGTAATCATCTTCATTTAAGCACTTATAGTAAGAATTCAGAGACCTTGCATCCCAGAGCTTTGTGAAAATCGCCAACTACAGAACTTGTTTGGAGCGTCAACAGAGAGCAGGATCACCTCCACGGCTACTATAAAACCCAACCTTAAACAAAGAGGAAATTATTTTTTCCTCATCTTCTATAAATGGGAAACCGTTCATATTGTAATATTTTCAATAAAAAATCAACTTGATGGCAAACATTTACTATTCGAGATCATGTGTGATGCCATCAACTATGCAATGAGAGCAGTGCTAGGACAATGAAAGCAGAAGAAGCCAAATGTGGTGTACTATGCAAGCAAAATGTTAAATGATGCACAAATGAATTACACCACTATAAAAAAAGGATTTGCTTGCAGTAGTATTTAATTTAGACAAATTTTGATCTTATATAATGAGCTCATATGTGCCTATTGATGTGAATCAAACTATGTAAATGCACAATATAAATTATAGTGTAAATAGGTCATCCCATATGGATCTAAGATGTTTTGCAATATTATTATGATCTTAAACCTAACGAGTCAATTAAGAAATTATAGTAAAAAAGAGAATTGATTAATGATTGTAAAAGCATGCATAAGATGATCAAATCCATTAAACGAATGATATAATAATGAATTTTTTCTTCTTTCATACTTTTTTAACATAAACAGTCAAGTTACATAATAAAAAGTCGATCTTTAAAAATTGATTTGAATATCATGCTCCTTATTATGATCTATCAATTGTCATACAAGCATTGATCATTAAAGATGACATTTTTATTAAATCAAATGATATTAAATTGATAACTAAATAGATTAAATAGAGAATACTATTTTCAAACTGATCTAAGCATATATTATCAAAAATAAATTAAGAATATTTCAAGATTTACAAACTAGTATCTTTGTTTTCATCCACTAGAAAATCATAACATTATTTCTTTAGAAAGAAAGTTAAAATCCATGCTAATATTGTTTAGTTTAATTTCATATACATCTTAGAACTCTGGAAAATTAGCTATTCATGTTGTTTATTATAAAAGCTATATTTTTAATTATGATTACACAAAGAAATCTAATTATCTCTTTAAAAGTGATAAATCAACCAATTAATGCATAAAGATCTAACTAAAAAGTAATAAATGAATTACCTAAGCACCAAAAGAGATGGAAGAAGGTGAAATTAAGCATTGTAGAGATCCGATATGGCGGCCATCTCCTCAATAAAACCTAATCTCAGGTTTTATTAACTACTTAAAAAGAGTACAAAAGCACCAATAAGGATTATATCATATAAATAGACTTTGAGTACAAAACCCTAATCCAATTAGCTATACACACACCCAAAAATAAGTCTCAACTGCTGACTTAGGTGGTTTGCCACTAAATAGTATTATTGACTACTATCCATGGTGGTCAACATACGTGAGAAGACTCCAAGTTTTCTGTGATTCAGCATGAAAATATGATATGGAAATTCCATATTTTTGCCCCACTCAAACACAAAATTATCTCCTTTGGCTTTTTGGCACTTTATCTTTAGGCTCTAGATTTTTCCTTTTCATGATTGGGTACTCTATTCTCAACTCTGAACTCCCTATCACTTTAGATCTTCTCATTTTATTTTTTTCTAGACTCAGTTTTTGCAGGACTTTAGCTTATTCCATAGAATTCTTACAGCAATGGAACCTAACATAAAAGGCAACTAAAAATACACAAGTAACATTATTTATAAACAAAATAGTCAAAATATGGGATATAAATATGCAAAATATAACACTCATCATGCACCATAAGATAGTCCTCGAACCAAACCTAAATTTAAATAGAGAAAAAAAAAATCTTAACTCAATTTTACAAGAATTACGGTTGCACTTAGCACATGCAACCAACCATTAAACATCTAAGTTGCCCTAATGGACGAGTGGTGTCTTGTGAGGGTTTGTAGTAAATATATCCATAAAATTCAAGAAATAAAAGGTTTAAAAAAATAAAGAGAGAAGATAAGGATAACCGAAAATCAATAAAAATGAAAAATCCTATACTAATAAAACAAAATAAAACAATATGTACAATAAAAAATATTTTTAGAATTTTGTGCAATTAGTCTCACTAATACCAAAAATTAAGAGTGCAGCTACATTATCAATTTTTCAATTCAAGCTTCATTCTAGATATACTTGTTATTTTAATCAAAAAATAAATCTTATTTTTCAATACCAACTAATTAGTAATCTTCAACTCCTATAAATCTACATACGTCTATGATGGTTTATTTTGTTTTTGGGCTCAAAACTCTAACTTTTGATTTATTTTTTTTCTAAAAATATTGTGTGTGTGTGTGTGTGCGCGCGTGCATGCGCGTGTGCATAATTCACCTTTTACATGAATATTTACACTTAGTTAAGCGTATGCCCGATTGCTCAGATCATACACAATTTTTTAAAAATACCATTCATATGAATACTTATGCTTCGTGAGGCACACCTAACTATTTAGTATATTAAGAATTTTTATTTATTTAGAAAGAATTATCACCTTAATATCAGTCTCACCTCTTTATTTTTTTTCTTATTTGTTTATTTATATATTTTTTTTAGAGAGAAAGTATTACTCAATTATTTTATTCCTTAACCCAATAAACAATTATGAAGTGAATAAAATAAATATATAATTACCTAAAAAATAACAATTAGTGGTATCTCTTTTTCGGATTTTAATTTTTTCATAAGATTCCAAGTGTATTCTCATTATACTTTCATATTAAATCTCAAATTTAAATTACTTTATCATTTATAATTAGCTTGATTTCTTACAGAAAACACTTTTAAATTTTAAGTATTTTTTAAAGAGTAAAAAGAAAATAATTTTTTAGAAGATAAGAAAAATATACATAAAGACCAAGAAACTATCCAAAGTGAAAAATAAAGAACCCAAAATTCTAAAAAGATAAAATCTTAAAAAGAAAAATAAACTAAAATAACATAAAAAGCATAGGAAAAAAAAAATATAAAACTCTCCCATACCAAACTCGTATATGCCCTCATACACGAATTAGTAGTGATGACCCTGTTATCGCCGACCCATATCGGATTTTCCATGCCGTGTGCATGAGTCAAGCTTTCTCCATGCTCATTTTTATTTAATTGACACTAGACCTTTCCCAAGTCCTTGCAAATAATATCTAAATATTCCCTAGTTTCGGATAGAGGGTTCTGATAAAAAAAAGCATCATCCTTTTCATCCTATATGGGATCAGAGGCGTGCAGATCTTTGTTAATGGTGGCCAAATTCTTGTCTTTAGCAACAGCCACATTGTAGGCCACCATGAGATGCTTGCTCCCTAAAAAAACATGATGCTCCTCATACTTTGCGAATTCGACCTAAGACATAAACGTGGAACAAATTTGTGTTACCAAATACAGTAAAGACAAAGATGTCCTAGACCACAATTTGTTATTAATTAGCGTGCCAAGTAACTATTGCATATACAGAAGTTAGGATCTTGGGTCATCAGATAGTGGGTGTATAAAAGGAGGATATGTAAGAGACATCGATCATACTGCGGTGGATCCAACAACATGCGACATAAATATTACAATAAATTGCTATGCTATTGATTCCACAATCGCATGTGATTGTACAGTTAGGGCTCACCTCAGTGATTATTCCTCAATAGCTCGGGAAATCTGGTATCTATTGCTGAGGGTAATGTCGATGGTAGTAAAGATGATCCTCGCATGTACAAGAATGGTGTGTTCCCACCATTTTAGATGAAAATTTTTGAGGTCGTCCGAGATATTGGGTTTGGAAAGTATGACATAAAATACCTCAACCAAGGTGGAGACATAATAGGAATCGGACTCATATATTAGACAATCCCAACCCATGGAAATAATTATAGAATAAAAATACACATTGAATGTTCCAAAAACTTCCCTAAAACTATGTCTGCAAAAAAATTTGCTATCTCAAAATCAATTAAACTTAATTTAACACTGGAGGAGAGTGTACTACTCCTAAAGTTGCAGAGGAAAATTCTAAATTAATATCCTTGAAGAATGGTTGATACCGCTGAATGGCTACAACAGTGGGGCTTGTCAGGTCTCGCTGAATGAAGGTGGGTCGCATGGGGTGGCACTATGTCTAGGCTTCCTTGATCCGAGATATTTTGGTAGATTCGAATTGGTACGGTTTGGAAGAAGTAGATTATGGTGTTGTGTTGGGAGATTTTTATAATGGGTGGAAAATTACTTCACTCCACAGCATTGTGCATCTTCGTTTTAGACCCAAAAAACTTAAAAGTAAAAGTAATTTAATGTAAACATATTTATAAAAGAAAAAAAATATTATACAAGCTATGATACATGCCCTTACACATACTACAAGTCGTAAGGGGTCACGACCTTGACGTTTTTACTTAGTCGAGATTCTAAAAAGGTTTCAATATTTGTCCATTAACTTTAAATATGTTATAGTTTTTGGAATTCTCAATATCTGTTGCATCATGATGTTTTACCTCCCTTACAATGTACGATCTACTCCATTGTGATCTCAATATCTCTAGAAAAATATGTAGCCTTGAATTATATAAGAGAACTTTTTGGCCTAGTGTAAATGACTTTCATATAATGATTTGACCGTAAAACACCTTCGTCTCTCTTTATAAATCTTGGCGCTTTCATGAGTGTCCTCCTAGTCTCATTGAGTTTGTTTAGTTGTAGCCTTGGTTGCTCTCAGGCTTTGTCCAATTTGAAATTCAAGAATTTGACGGTTCATAAAGCCCTATGCTCAAGTTCCACTAGCAGATGATACGCTTTGTCAAAAATCAAATGGTATGGATACTATCCATTCCCAAATTGGTCTTGTAAGTAGTATGGTAAGCCCATAATGCGTCGCTTAATTTACAAGACCAGTTTTTTTGGGTTATATTGCACATTTTTCAAAATTTATTTGATTTGGCGACTAGAAACCTCCACTTGCCCACTAGTTTGAAGTTGATATGGTGTAGCTAAATTATAGGTAATGGAGTGTTTCTTCATCAGAGTCTTAAATGATCTATTGCAAAAGTGGGTTCCATTTCCACTAATGGTAGCACGAGGAGTGTCAAATCGTAAAAAAAAAAATCTCTCTTTTAAGAACTTGACAACTACTTTGTTGCTATTCAATTTGGTAGTAACCGCCTCAACCCATCTGAAAATATAATATACAACGACTAGTATATAATGGTTTCCAAACAAGTTCGGTAATAGACCCATAAAGTCTATTCCCATATGTCGAATATCTCAACCTCGAGTATAGGTTACAGAGGTATCATGTATGCAATGTGATTCTACCTATTTGTTGGTATCATGCACATGTCTTGCAGAATTCAATAGTGTCCTTAAAAGGAATAGGCCAATAAAAGTCACTTTACAAACCTTTTCTGCTATTTTCCTGAGACCAAAGTATCCTCCACAAGGAAGATTGTGACAAAAGGATATGACACTTTCTATCTCTTCTTCAGCTATACGCAGCCTCATGATCTTGTTAGGATAGTATTTAAATAAATATAGATTGTCTCAATAGAATAATTTTATTTGGGACAGTAATCAGTATCAATCTTGCTTAGAATAGTGAGATGAGATTTTGTTGGTCATGAGATAGTTCACAATATCTGCAACTAGGGCCCATGAAGAAGTGATAGTAATTGCTCACCAACGAGAACGTTCGTTTATGGGGTGAGTAACGGATGGAGCACTGGTCAGGCAATGATCAACTACTACGTTATCGACACCTTTCTCGCTTCGTATCTTAAGATAAAACTCTTATAATAAGAGGAACCATCTATCAGCCTAGCTTTTGCATCTTTCTTGGTCAATAAATAGTTCAAAGCAGCATAGTTTGTATACACTATAATCTGCGACCCAATCAAGTAAGAATGGAACTTTTAAAAACAAAGACAATTGCCAAAAGTTCTTTTTCTATAGTACAGTAGTTCAACTAGGCATTACCTGAGTAACAGATCACATGAGGCGGTTTCTCGACGTGTTGTCTGAGAACTTTATCGATGGTAAATTCAGATGTATCACACATAAGTTTTAATGGAAAGCTCCAATCAGGCATATGAATGATAGGAGTGGTAGTTGGCACCTTTTTGAGTTGCTCAAAGGCTTTGAGGCAATCAAGTGTAGAATCAAATGGTATATCATTTGCCAATAAATGAGTCAAAGACATAACAATTTTACTAAAGTCTCTAATGAATCTTTTGTAGACCTAGCATGACCAAAAAAGATTTTACATCATGGAGATGGAAGGTTTGTAATCAGTCAACTTAGCTTTGTCAACCTCGATGTCATTCTTTGAGATGGCGTGACTTAGAACAATGCCTTTGCATATCATGAAATGACATTTCTCTTAATTGTGTGTCAAATTCTTCTCATGGAAAGGCATAAGAACTAGCTTGAGATGGTGCAGTCACTCATTGAATAAATCTCCAAAGATAGAGAAGTTATCTATAAATATTTCAAAAAATCGTTCAACTATGTGTGAAAAGATACTAACCATACATTTTTGGAATGTGGCTGGTGAGTTGCATAGACCAAAGGCATGCAAAAATATGCGAAGGTGCCCAAAGGACAAGTGAATGCGGTCTTCTCCTACTCCTTAGGAGCAATGGAAACTCGTATCCGGCCAACTGCTCAAGTATTTGATCAATAAAAGGCAAGGGAAAGTGATTATTCTTCATTGCAACACTGAGCTTTTTATAATCAATGCAAACTCGCCATCCTATTTGCATTCGCATCTCATTTGCATCGCTTTTAATCACAATGATTCTACACTTCTTTGGTAATACTTGAACCAGACTAACCTATGTACTATCAGAGATAAAATAAATGTTTCCATTATCAAAGCACCTTAAAATATCCTTCATCACAGCCTCCATCATCGCTAGATTCAACCTACGGTGAGGATCACTTGTAGGTCATGCATCTAGTAGATGAATCCTATGTTCAATTATGCATGGACTAATCTCCTCGATATCTGCTATGGTCCACTCTAGCAATTGATAACAGCGTCAGAAGTAACCAGGAATGGTCAACCCAAGATAACTAGGATATATTGTTGTAGATTCACTATATAATGAGTCTGAAGAACTATGAAATTGACCAGGAAGATAAACTCTCCAATCTTAATTATTACATTCTCGATCTCTTCCATACGTTTCTTCATATGCCTATTGGCTACCTGTAACTTAATCTTTGTGGGCTCAACTCTGCCAACCCCAACTACTAGTACACTGTATAAGGTAGTAAGTTGACACTTGCTCTAAGATCCAATAAGGCCCTATCAATCACTATACTTTCTATATTGTAGAATACAGTAGGACTTCTAGGTCTTAGTACTTTATAGGTATAGAGTAGAAAAAGAAACTAGAGATGTTAGCAGCTGGAAAGACCTTCTTTAGAATATTTATTAACCTCTTCTTCAAGAACTTTGCATAATTAGGAACTTGTTAGATTGTATTTAGAAGAGGTATGTTGGCCTTTACTTACTTGAACACTTCAAGAATGTTCTCAATCTAAGGAGAAAGTTTCTTTAAATGATAGCATAGTGAACCTCACGCTTAGATATATGGCCAACAGAAGGATCATATACTGAGGAGACAAGCTCCTCATAAATACTAGTTGGTGTACTGTAGGGCGGTAGTGGTGATGATGAAGGGATATGAAATGATGAAGTTTGTGAAGTGGAATCAGCGAGTGTGGCCTATGATATGATGTGAGTGGAATCGTAAGCATGGCTACAGGTTGTCCGCCTGCTTGCCAGATCAAAATATGTGACTTGCCAGCACAATGGTTGACGTGCACTGGATAGAGTTATAGGAATTGACAATACGGTTTGTCATAGGTTGACTTGGAAATGTTCCCTTACTGCTTTTACTCATTTGACTCGCTAGTTTTCCAACCTCCTGATCTAGATTTTTAATTGACTAAGAATTCACACGTAATTTCTAATCAGTTCGTTGAATAAAGTCAATTGGCATTTTTATCAGATTCTGCATGTGAGTGTCAAGGTTGGATGAAATTTTGAGAAGATTCTCTGACATTCTTCTCAAGTGATGATAGTTGCCTAGCATGATCATCATTAGACTTCTTGCTTTGAATAAGAAGAATTAACTGCAGGTAATCTAATTTGGTAGTTCCCAGCATTTGTAGCATTTCGATGCTGGCAGACACCCATGACTTCATGAGAGGTCTAACCCCTTGGATTCATTAAAAGTGGGCACTCCTTCATAACGTGATTCAGTGTACCATAATTAAAGCACGTGGGGGTATGTAACTGATTGACCTGACTTACCTGCGAAACAGTAGAAGTTTCCAATGCATCAATTCTCCTCATAACAGAAGTAATATTATCTTCAGCAGCTATAGAGCTATCAAATTTATGGATTCCACTCTTATTCGTTGAACTTGAGGTGCTGGGTTTCTCAGGGGATTATCTCACTGCATAATTTTCTATGATAAGTCCTCTAAAAATTTTCAGGCTTCATCCTTATTCTTTCTCATAAACTCTCACTGACATATGCACTCAAGAAGAGTTTTGAAATTGTAATCGAGAGTTTCATACATGATTTGACACTTCACTTTTCTATCACATGATAAGGGCATTGCGTTAAGAGATTTTTGAACCATTCCAAGTATTTCTAGAAGATACTCTCTAAATCTAACAGAGTTGATTTATGATATTTTTTTATTTTCATCGTCTTGTGAGTGTGCTAGTATTTCTTAAGAAACACTATAACTAATTGATCCCAACAAGAGATGGAATCAGTGGGCATATTGCATAGCCACTTCATAGCGTTATCCTTAATGTGATAAAGCGAAGTTCAATTATATCATCTGATAAATATTGTAGTTTAATCAACATATATACATCCTGAAACTATATATATATATATATATATATATACATATATACACACACACACACACACACACATATATACATACACACACACACACACACATATATATCTATACACACACACACACACACATATATATTATATATACATACATACATACATACACACACACACACACACACACACACACACATATATATATATATATATATATATATATATATATATATTCTGAATCAGATCTAGGAAGTATGCTACTATATTATGGTTTTAGCTCATAATTATAACCTGCAACTACGAGGAGCTTGATACAAGATGGCAACGAGGTGCACATCAGATAACAACGATTCTGAAAGACTAGGATCAGCCGGTCTATCTTCCTACCCATGATAGAATCTGACCTAACGAGTTAACCAAATTGATCATGAGCCCATGTTAGAATAAAACTACAAAGAATGGTAATGAATGTGTGGATGGCCTAGATTCGATAACTATTAGAAGAATGGTTGGATGTTGATAGATGAGATAAAAAGTGAAAGAGGACTAGATAACGAAAACTCTAACTCTACCAACTAAAAAAATCAATTCTGCCTAATCACTAAAACCAGTAAAGAAGCTTTAGGTGTAGAAAGTCCTTGGAGCCAACGTCTAATAATTTTTAACTTTTATGATAATATGCAGTATGAAATGTGATTTTTGAGCTTAGGAAGGGTGATGAAATCCCTATCCTATTTGATTAGGTTCTTGGATTATGATCTTAGATAGATTATGTTAGTTATGCAACCAAAATACAACAACTAAAGATGAAATGCAGCATGTACCACTTATCTAACAATCACCGACATGAAAAAAAATAAAGATGATGTATGCTAAAAGCTACCAGATAGTAACTTTTTTACATTTATAAAATTAGGAAACAAAATATTGCAACAGAAAAAAATTATAGGTATAGAGGCTTACTAGTGCCACTGATGGCGGCAACTACTACTGTTTGATGGCAAAACCTGGCATTTTGAATCTCTAGTTTTTGTAGCAGGCTCCGGTTGCTCCCCCAGTCCTTTTGGAATTGTTTTCCATGTACTTCAGTTATCTTGCACACTCAATGCACATAGTTAACATGTAAAACACAAGAACAAGCAATGAAACATCGTTGATTTCCGGCAATGATGCTAAAAACTTGATGTGAATTAAACTACTGTAATAGCATAGTTTCAATTATAGTGCAAATAGTTGTCCCTTGGAAATCTAAGGTGTTTAGCAATTTTACTATGATCTTAAATCTAGTGAATTAACTAAGAAATTATGGTTCAAAGATATGATTAACGATTCTAAAAAGTAAGCCTAAGATGACTGAATCCGTTAAGCTAACGATATAACAATGAGTCTTTTCTTCTTTCTTACTTTTTAACATGTACAATCCAGTTACATAACAACATGTCAATCTTTTAAATTTTATTTCAATAACATGTCTCAAAGCATGATTGTAATGTCCTTGTTTTTTAACTGCTTCCCAAAAAGGAGGACTATACATAAAATTACATTAAATTACCCAATATACACTAATATCCATAACTACTACCATATTCAGATGGATAAATAATATGTCTGAAACTTAAATATTTTATTTATATACAGAGTTGATAACATAAAAGGCACATTACTCTGAATATGAAACTACTACTAATAGATAAAATGCACGGTATTACTCATATCGTATAAGTGCCTGTACATATCTAGGATCTGGTCCAAACCTATGGAGCAAAACTATGATGCACCACTAGGCACTGCTACATAGATTAAACATTGTGAAGTATTAATGGTTGTAACACATCATGAAAACTTAAATATCAAACTGTGGCTCTGTATCACACAGTGTTGCTGCAGTACAAACCCTCATCACTTAATTAGAAACGGCAAACTTGATTCTATTACAATACAGTTTTATCTATCATGTAGTTTTTCCAATCTCAAGTCAATAATACACGAGATACATGAACAAATGAAATATCATGGCATGCTAAGTCAGATTGTGTACATGCCCTTTATTAGAAATTGGAATTCAAGAATCAATTTAATTCATAACAAAAGTATCACGAGAATACTCTATTTCCATATAATCAAGATATATGAACCTTATCATAATGCTCCTATGAATGATCATGTTCATTGTGTATTAGGTGTGAAGTGTTGTTCAATTATGTTAGATTATTAGGTTCAATTATCAAGTATCATGTTCCATGCATCAGTTATCATATATCATGCAAACTATATTAAATACATGTCAATGTCATAATATAACACGCATATAAATAGTCATTCATATAATAATTTACTTGTATCATTTATGTCAGAGTACACATGGACTATTTGGGGACAACATGGCTTATATATAATGTACATGTCCAACAATATAGGAAGCATAATTTAGAGGTCAAGAGTTAATTATCATATCAATCTCCTTTACAAACATCATAGTACCAGATGGATTTCAACTCCATCTCATACAGAAAATACATAATTTGCAGGAATAGTATGTAGAACTATTTTAATTTTGAACACACAAAACACATATAAGTTTATACTTTATTTATAGCATAATAACAATTAAGCATATACTAACAAATATATGTTTATATTTTTTTTTTCTTCCAAAAGTTAATCTTGCTTTCCATGAACTTCACAATGGTGGTAAAGTCAATAATTTCGAAATATAACCTTATGCAGCAAGTAGCTTTCATACTACCATGTAGAGTTTGAAGTGGGTGGGTGTATCTTTTTTAATGAATAATTGAATGCTATTAGTGAAGGAAAAAGGGACATTATCCTATATGACTAAGATTAACAAAATAATTCCATCAGTGGTAGTTTGGAGATAAGATAATATATGGAAATTTCATAGAAAACTTTTTTGTTCGATTTATTATTTTAATAATTCCATAATCCCTCATGTGGATATGTGGACACCTACCTCAGGCATAATATGTCATAATACCTCATGTGGATGTCAACTTTATGCAAGTGTCATTTTTACTAAAATGGTGAAACGACAGTAATGATTCAAAGGTTTGAGAGGATGCCCTTAGAAACTAGTTTAGAGACTTGAGGAGTACAAATTTTTTTTTAATTAAAAGTGTATTTTGTTATTTATTATTTTAGTCCATATTTTTTAAATATTACCAAATTAATACATGATATAATAGTTAATGACAGAAGTACTAAAAAATTATCCAAATATTATTCTGATACTCGGAATGAGAAATATTTAAAAACAATTTAAAAATCAAATTGTTGGATCCAACAAATAATCCAAATGTGTCTTTACATCCTTCATGCACTACACTTTGTGCAATTACCTTATAAATAAAGTAATTCACATATAAAAATCTTAGATAAGAGGAATGGTGTTACTTATATAGTATTAATTTAATTTAATCAATATGATCCTTAACTCTACCTCTCCTTTCCCTTAGTTTTGCAGGAATGTGCAGAGAGAGTTTCTCTCTGTGAGTGTTGTAACATCTTTTTTGTGGGATGGAGAAAAGAAGTGTGAAGATAATTTATAGTTAAGCCAAATGATAAAATTATAATTTTTGACATCTTAGCCTATAAGCTAAGTTCTCTAAATAGGCCACATCATCTTTCTTTTGGCACCTTCTTTGACATGATGATACGTTACAGTATGTGACTTCCATTCAAATAATTTAATTTGCATAAGGCTTGATTATTTAATTTATTAATTTGTCTAAATAAAAATTTATTGATTGTGATTTCATTCGATATTCTCCAAAATTACAAAACCTAGAGGCAAGTGGGAGGAGTATTGTGAAATTTTTTGTATATTATTCTAATGTCCGGAATGAGAGATTTAAATTGCTGAACTAAAAGAATAATTTAATATTTTATAATTAGCAAAATTTTGAGATTTTCTATAATGGGTTTTGCGAGAAAATTCTTAAGAATTATAAATGTTAGAAAAATAATAACCGTAAAGACCAAAAGTTATTTGGAGTTACGAAGTTCTAGTTACAGTCACCGAAAATTATGTAGGTATCCAATTTGACTCAGTGATTCTAATTTGACACGATCAGATCCAAAGGAAGCATAAGTGTAGCTAGAATCTTGCGATATTACATCCTACCCATCTAACAAAAGATTTTTGTCCTTGAAATTCAAAAATTAAAGACAGATAAGAATCAAGAACCAAGTAATAGAAAATTCAACTAAACAAATGAGCACGATATGGATAAGATAGATGGTCAAGGTAAAAAATAAATTTCAATAGTCAATTATAGATATTCTTTTATGTGGCAAAAGTTATATGGTCTTTAACTAAACCTAGGCTTTAATACTACCATGTAATGCCTTCATTTTTAAGCTGCTTTCCAAAACGGATGACGCTACATAAATTACACTTAACTATCTAATAGGTATAGGATTTTTGAATAATCATATCAATAACCACATTCAAATGGATAAATAATATGTCTAAAACTGATAAGGTTTTATTTATATAAAAAGTTGATTATATAAAAAGGAACACCGTTCTTAACATGAACACAAAGAATGAAAAGGATGTAAGAGAAAAGTAGTGTCCAAATAAAAGAAATATAAAGAAATATGTACAAAGAATCTCTAGATGATACTCCAACGCTTACTACCACTCGGTCTGCTTAAGGAGGTATGGGTTGTCGGCTTGGCTAGTTCTTCTTCCTTGTCTTCTAGACCTGGATGCAGAACTCAGGGGATTAAACTAATCAAGTAAAGCTATGAAAAAGAGAAGTTGTATTATCATAATATGTAGAAAATGTGATCGTGAATATACTATATTAGTGTTGGTTATGATAGCATAAGTCAAGAATAATATAAATAAATATGGAGTTATAATTAACTTCGATATTCAGGCTGTGCAAATTAGATATAGACAACAAGTCTTATTCAGGTATTATGTCAGATATTAAAAACTAAACAGATTATTAATTAGTTAGATGTCCGAAACTACCACTGGTGGATAAGATCCACGTTGTTATCCATATCATATAAGTGCTCGTACATACATGGGACCAAGCCCAAACTCGTGGTGTTGAACCATGATGCACCACTAAGTGCTGCCAGATAGATTCTACTTAGTAAAACAGTAACGAACGTAACCCATCATAGAAACTTAAATATCAGACTGTGGCTTAGTATCACATGGTGCTACTGCAAGTCCTCAGCACCTAATTAGAAATCGTACGATACGGTTCTTATCCATCATGTAGTTTTTCTCTAAGTCAATGATACACAATATATATGAACCAATAAAAATATCATGGGATTCCAAGTTAGATTGTGTACATATCCTTTACAAGAAACTGGAATTTAAGAATCAATTTAATTCATGATCACGTGCAGACATATCACGAGTATATTCTATTTCCATATAATCAAGATATGCGAGCTTTGTCATTGTGTTCCCATATGTGATCATGCTCATCATGTATTAGGTGTAAAATGTTGTTCAATTATGTCAGGTTATCAAATTTAATTATCATGTTCCACGCATCAGTAATCATATATCATGCAAACTATATTAACTGCTTGTCAATGTCATATCATATGCCACGCATATGTATTGCTATGTCATCTAACGATTTATTTGTATCATTTATATCAGAGTACACATGGACTACTTAGAGACACTATCCCTTATAATATAATGTACATGTCCTGCAATATTGAAAGTAAGATTTAAAAGTCAAGGGTTAATTATCATATCAGTCTCCTTTACAAACATCATAATGTCAGATGGATGTCAACTCCATATCCTACAAAAAAATAAATAATTGGCAAGAATAATATATAGAACTATATGTATAAAATAAGTTGAAGTTTGAACACACAAAACACCATATAGGCTTATACTTCATTTATAATATAATAACAACTGAGCATATGTTAATATATATAAGTTAATCTTGTTTTCTATGAACTTCACAATGGTGGTAAAATCAATGATATCGAAATATCTCCTTCTGCAGCAAGTAGCTTTCATGCTAGCTTGTAGAGTTTGAAGAAGGTGGATATATATATATATATATATATATATATCATAAGTTAATCTTGCTTTCCATGAAATTCACAATGGTGGTAAAATCAATAATATTGAAATATATTCTTGTGCAAAAAGTGGCTTTCATGCTAGCTTGTAGAGTTCGAAGTAGGTGCGTATTTCTTTTTTTCTTTTTATGAATAATTGAATGTTATCAATGAAGGAAAAAGGACAGAATCCTATATGACTATGATTAACAAAATAATTCCACCAGTGGTAGTTTAGAGTGATGTAATAAACTGCAAGTGCACAGTGTCGGTTGTAGCGCTATACAGGTCGTCCCACAGAGATCTTAGGTATTTTGCGATTCTTACTATTTTTTTTAGTTCTAGTGAATTAACTAAGAGTTTCTAAATTGAGGGAATATTGGTTCTAAGTTCTAAAGATTAACCTAGGATTTCAAATCCATTAGAATAATAATCTAACAGTGAATTATCTCTTTCTTCCTATTTTTTTAATTATGCACGGTTAAGTAACATATTAAAATGGTGATCTTTTTAATTTGATTTTAATCAAGTGCCCCTAAGTATGACCTATCAAGTGATGTGCAAGTATAGACCATAAAAAATAACACCTTTCTTAAAAATAAATCATATCAAGTAGAAAATCTCATAAACAAAAGAAAAGAAATAAACTTCAAACCCTAATCTAAGTATAGACTATCAAAAGACCAAACTTAAGTATAACCTATCAAAAAAATCAGATTTACAAGTTTATTCAAGTCAATTTATTTATAAGAAAATATTTATTGATAATTCTAAAAATAAACAAAGAAGAAGAATTCCAAATTTCATCTAAGTATAGATTATCAAAATATTAATTAAGCAGAATCTATCAAAGAATTATGATTTGTAAACTCTATCTTTTATTTATTTATAGAAAAATCATAATTTTATTTCTTTTTAGAAAAAAGATGAGATAAATCCATGCTAGATCTATTAAACTAATTTCATCTACATCCTAGGGCTAAAAAAAATTAGTTACACATAATTCTAGTAAGCTAAATCCCATTTTTATTGATAAAAGCAAATAAATCTAATCTATAAAGCGATAAAACCTAAACTAGAAAGCAATTAACTCTATCTAGAAAGCTAATAAAGATCTCAAAATAATGGCTTATCTCTGGAGCACGGTGTTGTGGCCGCCACCCTTTTAGCAAAATCCTAATTTTATTAATTTAAAACGAGTACAAAACTTACAGGATTCTCCTCGAATACAAGGATACGGCCAATATATAGACTTTGGAAATCAAACCCTAATTCTAACATAACTGAAAAACTAAAACATTACAAAGAAACCACCTAAGAAACATCAGCTTGTGGAGCCCACTTTGGGCAGCTATTTGGCGGTAATTACCGCTAATTGGCTGCACGTTTTTGAGATATTTGCTTGAAATTTCTTCCGTAAGAGTCTCATGTCTCGTACTCTTGGTTTTCTTGATTGTATTTGACTTTTGACTCTCGAAAGTATTTTAATATTGTAGTTTTGCTCTCTCTAAACTCTTTTCTGGACTTGATTTCCTAATTCGGCTCTGATTTCATGCCATCTCCTTGTTTGAATCGGATTATCTGAAAAAGACGCTAAAAATACCCGACTAGCATTTATTTATATACAAAAATAGATAAAATATGGGAGAAAAAAATACAATATATGATATTCATCACACCTCCACACCTATCTTTTGCTAGTCCTCGAGCAAAACCTAATCCTAAAAAGAAAAAGAAAAATCCTAACTCATTTTCGCAGGAATCACGATTGCACTTAGCATGTGCAATAAGTCTTTAAACCCCTAGGTTACCCTAGTCGACGAGTGTTGTCTCGTGAGGGTTTGCAGTAAATGTACCCACAAAATTCATTAAAAAAATAGATGAAGGAATAAAGTAAACAAAAATAAGGATAACCGAAAATCAAGAAAAATAAAAATTTTTATACAAAAGAAAGAAAAATCTTTTTCTTATGATATTTTTATCAATTAATCTCACAATATACAAACTCAAGAACGCATTTAGATTATCAATTTTCAAAATCGAGCGTCATATCAGATACACTTATCATTTTAATAAAAAATTTAAATCTTATCTTTCAATACCCACAACAGATAATCCATTGGCTCCTATACAACTATGTGCAAGTGTGATAGTCTATTTTGGCCTTGGACTCCAACTCTAACTCATAATCATCTCCTCTCTCATAACAAATTTTTTTTCTTTTATTTTTCTTATTTTTTTTAGAATATTTCACCTTTCATGCGAATATTCACGCTTACTTAGGCGCAAAGTACCCGATTACTTGGATCGTACTCTTTTTTTTAGAATATTTCACCTTTCATGCGAATATTCACGCTTACTTAGGCGCAAAGTACCTGATTATTTGGATCATACTCTTTTTTCACTCTTGAGGCTATTGCCTTAATACCATGCTCACCCCATTATTTTATTCACTTTTTTTTCTTTTTTTTCTTTTTTTTTTTAGAGAGAGAAGACTTACTCAATCGTTATTATCTTTGTCCTTAACCTAATAAACTATTGTGAAGTGAAAAATAGATGTATACTTGCCTCAAAACTACTGATAGCGGTATTTTTTTTTTGAATTTTGATCTTTTTCATAAAATTCAAAATGTATCATCCAATCTACTCTCCTATCCAATTTCAAATCTAAATTTGTTCCTTTATCTGTAATTAGGTTGATCTATTGATAAAAAATACATAAATTTGTTGTTAAATTTTTTTTATTTATTTATTTTCATTTTTTTTATTTATTTTTTTCAGTTTTTTAAAAAAAATTTTAGTTAGTTACCCTAAAAATTACCCAAAGTGTAAAATAAAGAAACCCAAAAATCAAAAAAATAAAATAAAAAATCTAAAAAAAACTAAAATCTTAGAAAAACCCAACGAAAATATCATATCCCACTCCTCCACACCTAAACTCGTGTATGCCCTCATACACAAACCAAGTGTAGTAAAATAAATATGAAAACTATTATGCAAATACTATACAAATATTGGGAGTCGTAAAAATTACGATCTCAATATCATCACCCTATTAACGCATGGAAAGCAGTTACGACCTCTCGATCACTTTCCACTTTCATAGTGTGTGCATTTTAAATGTGAAGTGGGTGCATTATTATATCTCATCAACCTCCTACAAGTCACGAAATTACCTGTCTGTAGCTTATGCTGCCCTCGCTTTTTCTTTGTCCACATGTAAGCATTAACAATTGGGTTAAAGAATTCTTTATTATAAACCTGCCAATCATCGTTAGTAACAAGCATACATGTAGAAGTATCGTGAGGTGAGAAGAGTGTTGTAGGCTCGAATGAATGTGGTGGTGGCTCTTCTAACTCACAAAGTAATGCGAGCTCCTCTGTAAATAAATCCTCAAAATTTTGCTCATAAATCAATGGCACATTTGCACAAGTATCATCATACATAGAATCAGTATGTGCTAATTCATTTAATAATATGAGCTCATCTTTGAACAATTGCTCAAATGAGGTTTCATCATCAGTGCAAGAGGTCGAATGAGAGTGCAAATTATGAATCATGTTGACCTCAATGCGAGAGCTCGTTGCGTACTCATCCATATTAAATATGTTCAATACCACAGTCATATTCCCAAACGATAACTTCATGAGGCAACTCCTACAATCAATTAATGCATTTGATGTTGCAAAGAATGGTCTACCCAAGATAACTGGAATTTAATTTCGTGGATTAGAGATCGACTCAGTTTCTAAGACAATGAAGTCTACATGAAACCGAACTTAATGAGCACATCTTCAACCATACCAAGTGGTCTCTTGATAGAACGATCAGCTAGCTGCAATGTGACCTTGGTAGGTTGAAATTTTCCTAACCCCAGTTGCTGATAAATAGTATAAGGAAGCAAGTTGACACTTGCCCCTAAATCAAGCAACGCCCTATCAAATGTAGTGTTCCCAATAGTGTATGAGATTGTAGGGAAATTTGGATCTTTGTACTTGATAGGCAAGGAGTTAGAAAGGATATGTGAATATTTGCAGCAAGAAAAACTTTCTCAGGAACGTTTCTTGCTCGTTTCTTAGTACACAAATCCTTAAGCAACTTAGCATAAGTAGGAACCTACTGTATAATGTCAAGGAGTGGAATATTAACCTTCACCTACTGAAATATTTCAAGAATCTTTTCTAGTTGCGGTGAAGGCTTCCTAAGCCGATTGAGATATGGTGCTTTCGGCTTAGGAACAGGTTCTTCCAAATGAGTATGTGACAGTGATGGAGGTGATGGAGATGGTTGTGGAGAAAGGGGTGGAAGAGATGATGTAGCCTACGAGATAGTAGGAGTGGGATCAGAGGGTATAGTTACATTATTGTCCACTTGCTTGCCAGATCTAAGCATGTGAATGGCATTGCATTGGTGGACATGCGACTGATTGGAGTTTGAGGAACTAACATTGGGGTTCGTTATGGGTTGACTTGGAAAGGTTCCCTGGCCACGTTCACTCATCTGACTCGCTAATTGTCCAACCTGCTGCTCTATATTCTTTATAGATTGAGAGTTCACGAGCAGTTGCTGACTTGTACTTTGAATAAAGTCAGTTGATACTTTCATAAGATTTTGCATGTGTGTGTCAAGGCTGGAATGAGACTTGAGGAGATTTTCAACGTTCTTCTCAAGTGACAGGAGTCGCTTTTCTTGATTAATATTAGACCCCTGTTGTGGATGAGAGTGATTTTGTGTAGGTGGTCTATTCTGGTTGATCCCATAATTTGAAGCGTTTGGGTGTTGGTAGGCACCCACATTTGGTCTTGGGAACAGACCAGTGGCTGGAGGCTATATGTTAAGGTTAGGGCCTCCTGATATTGCCCTTGACCCTATGATAGATTTGAATGGTTCCTCCAGCCAGGATTGTATGTAGGAGCGTAAGGATTATTCATAGGTCCTTGATACAAGGCGTTAATCTGCTCAAGTATGGGACCCATGGAATTCATTAATAATGGACACTCCTCCATAACATGATTCGGAGTTCCATAATTAAACCATGTGGAAATTTGAATTTGATTTACCTAACCCACCGGTGGAGCACGAGTGTCTCCAATGCCTCAATTTTCCTCATAAGAGCTGCAATCTTAGTTTTGGCAGCTATAGAGCTGTAGACGCTATGGATCCCACTCTTATGCCTGGAAGTTGATGCACTAGGCTTCTCAGCGGGACTCTCCCACTGCATAGTCTTCCACGATAGGTCCTCAAGAAAATCTCATGCTTCGTCCTCATTTTTCCTCATAAACTCCCCCTGACACATAGATTCAAGAAGAGTTTTGGATGTGTAATTGAGTTCTTCGTACGCGATTTGACACAAACGCCACTTTTCTATCGCATGGTGGGGGCACTGAGCTAATAAGTCCTTTGACCGTTCCAAGTATTTCCAGAAGGGCTCTCCCGGTACTTGACGGAATTGATTGATTTGATTTGGAATCCTTGCCATCTTATGTGTGGGATAGTACTTCTTAAGAAATACTGTAACAAATTCATCCCAAGTAGTGATTGAATCAGTAGGCATACTGTACAACCACTTCTTGGCATTATCCTTGAGTGCAAACAGGATGAAGCGGAGCTTAATTGCATCATCCGATAAGTGTTGCAGTTTTATCATCACGCATACTTCCTGAAATTCACTGATAAAGAGATATGCATCCTCTGAATCAAAACCAATGAATTTAGAAAGCATACTGATATACTGCGGCTTCAACTCATAGTGATTACCCGCTGTGCGCAACGGGTAACATCGATCCTGAAGGATCGGGATCGGTTGGTCCATCTTGGCATCCATGAGCAAATCTGATCTCACTAGTCGACCAAATTGATCACGGATCCAATGTGGCATGAACTAGCGACCTTGAGTGTATGCATGAATTCCCTATACTAATGCAAGAAGTGGTGTGTGGTGGAGATAAAAACGGTGTAATAGATATGATCAAATAAAAATGTGATTCCTACTGCTCCTAATTTGTTTTTTTTTAATATTTTTTTACATAACTAGGGAACAAAATTATAGAACTGGAAACAGTTTGGGTTCGGGAAGTACCTTAATAGCCTCCAATTGGCAGGTTTTACCGCTAAATAGCGGTCAAACCAGAGTGTTTGACCCTCTACTTTCTGTTACACAGTTCTGAGACTTCTCCAATCCTTTTTGTCTTCCGGTATCTGCAATATCTGCTCCTTGAATACTCAACACACACTGTTAACTCGTAAAACGTTAGAAAAAACAAGAAAAATACCGTCGATCCCCGTCAACGGCGCCAAAAACTTGATGTGATAAACTGCAAGCGCACAGTATCGGTTGTAGCGCTATACAGGTCGTTCCACAGAGATCTCAGGTGTTTTGTGATTCTTACTATTTTTTTAATTCTAGTGGATTAACTAAGAGTTTCTAAATTGAGGGAAGATTGGTTCTAAGTTCTAAAGATTAGTCTAGGATTTCGAATCCATTAGAATAATAGCCTAACAGTGAATTATCTCTTTCTTCCTATCTTTTTAATTATGCACGGTTAAGTAACATATTAAAAATGTGATATTTTTAATTTGATTTTAATCAAGTGCCCCTAAGTATGACTTATCAAGTGATGTGCAAGTATAGACCATCAAAGATAACACCTTTATTAAAAACAAATCATATCAAGTAGAAAATCTCATAAACAAAAGAAAAGAAATAAACTTCAAACCCTAATCTAAGCATAGACTATCAAAAAACCAAACTTAAGTATAACCTATCAAAGAAATCAGATTTACAAGGTTATTCAAGTTAATTTATTTATAAGAAAATCTTTATTGATAATTCTAAAAATAAACAAAGAATAAGAATTCCAAACTTCATCTAAGTATAGATTATCAAAATATTAAATAAGCATAATCTATCAAAGAATTATGATTTGTGAACTCTATCTTTTATTTATTTATAGAAAAATCATAACTTTATTTCTTTTAGAAAGAAGATGAGATAAATCCATATTAGATTTATTAAACTAACTTCATTTACATCCTAGGGCTAAAGAAAATTAGTTACACATAATTCTAGCAAGCAAAATCCTATTTTTATTCATGAAAGCAAATAAATCTAATCTAGAAAGGAATAAAATCTAAACTAGAAAGTAATTAACTCTATTTAGAAAGTAAATAAAGATCTCAAAACAATGGCTTACCTCTGGAGCACGGTGTTGTGACAGCCACCCCTTCAGCAAAACACTAATTTTATTAATTTAAAACGAGTACAAAACTTACAGGATTCTCCTTGAATACAAGGATATGGCCAATATATAGGTTTCGGAAATTAAACCCTAATTATAACATAACTAAAAAACTAAAACATAACAACGAAACTACTGAAGAAAAATCAGCTTGTGGAGAGCATTTTGGGCTGCTATTTGGCAGTAGTTACCGCTAATTGGCTGCACGTTTTTGAGATATTGGCTTGAATTTTCTTTCTTAAGAGTCTCATGTCAAGTACTCTTGGTTTTCTTGACTGTATTTGACTTTTGACTCTCTAAAATATTTTAATCTTTTAGTTTTGCTCTCTTTAAACTCTTTTCTGGACTTGATTTCCTAATCCGGCTTTGATTTCATGTCATCTCCTTGTATGAATCGGATTACCTGAAAAATATGCTAAAAATACCCGACTAATATTTATTTATATAAAAAAATAGATAAAATATGGGAAGAAAAAAACAATATATGATACTCATCATCAGATAATATATGAAACTTTTATAGGTAAGTTTTGTATTCAATTTATCATTTTAATAATTCCATAATTCCTCATGTGGCAACCTACTTCATACATAATACCTCATGCAGATGCCTACTTCATGCAAGTGCCACTTTTATCGAATGGGTGACACGGCAATAATAATTCGAAGTTTTGAGCGGGTGCCCTTAGAAATTAGTTTAGGGACTATAGAGGAGGACACATTTTTTTTTAATTAAAAGTGTATTTTATTATTTACGCTCTGTCAATATTTTTCAAATATTACCAAATTAATCCAAAATACACTGGTCAATGATAGAAGTATTAGAAAATTATCTAAATATTATTATGATACCCAGGATGAGAAATATTTAAAAATAATTTAAAAATCAAATTCTTGGACCCAACAAATAATTCAAATATATGTTTATAACTTTCATGCACTTGTGCAATTATCGAATAAATATATAGTAATTCATATAGAAAAATTATAAAGAAGAGGAATAGTGTTACATAATATGTATCCAAATTAATCAATATGATCCTTAACTCTAGCTCTCCTTCCCCTTTGTTCTACAAGAACGTGTAGAGAGAGTTTCTCTCTGTGAGCATTGTAACACTTTTTTTTTTTGAAATGGAGAAAAGTTGTGTGAAGTTAATTTATAGTTAGGCCACATCATCTTTCCTTCCTTTGTCACCTTTTTTTATGTGATGGCACATCACACCATGTGATTTTCACTCAAAGAATTCAATTTGCTTAATGCTTGATTATTTAATTGATTAATTTGTCTAAAAAATTTTATTGATTATGTTTTTGTTTGGTATTCTTTAAAAATTACAGAACGTAGAGGCCAGAGATATGAGTATTATGAAAATTTTCTTATATTATTCTGATATCCGGAAGAGAGATTTAAATTACTAAACTAATTAGAAGAATAATATAATATTCTATAATTAGCAAAATTTGGGGATTCTTTTAACGAGTTGACGAGTACCATATATTGCATATTTATAGCCTCCATATTATCTATCTTTTGTATATAAATAATTGTTACTTGGGTATATTTAGTGTGTTTTTATATGTAACAAAGGATTTTCAAGGAAGAGAAGATAAAGGAGCAAATTTAAGACAAATACGAGCAAAAAAATTGAATTAAGGTGAAGACAGAACATTAAGTGCAGCAGTAGTAATTTCAAGAGCATATTTGGCCAAGATAAAGTTTGAACTGGAAATATTTGTGTAGAAAAAATTTGTAGAGTTCAGAACTATCTTCGTAATTCTATTAAGAAAAGCTCAATCTAAGTTCGTATGCAAAAGTTATGGTTATTTTACTGAAACACTATAGAATAGAAATCAAATCCAGTGGGCTACGGGTGTGTTGAAAGTAATTTTGGGTTTTAAACTTGAAAATTAGTATTTGAGCTATCTAATCTCAATCATTGGTTTCTAATAACTATGAATTGGATTAGAATTATATATCTTGAGATTAGTTTGTATTAGACTAGGATTATATATTTTGTACTGAGTTTGAGTAAGAGTATGATTGTATATGGGTTAAAAATATCCAATGAATCCATATAAATTAAGAGGGCTTTTTAGATCTAATTTTAGATACACTTTTGATTAAATAAATATTAGGATTTTGCCGAAGGGGTGACGGCCGTAATACCGAACTCCAAAGGTGACCCTTTGTTGCTCACTATTGTTTCTTAGATAATTTTCTTTTACTTGCTTTCTAGTTAGATTTATCTTGTTTTCTAAATAATTAAAATTTTTATGACTTTCATAAATAAATATAGGTTTTCGGTAATTAGTAGTATGAATAACTAACTTGCACTGCCCTAGGATGTAGATGAAATTAGTTTAATAGATCTAAAATAAATTTTTATTTTCTTCCTAAAAATAGATAAAATCTTTGATTTTTCTATAAATAAAATAAAGATAGGTTTGTAAATCATAATTCTTTGATAAATTATGCTTAATTCATATTTTGATAATCTATACTTAAATGAGATTAGGAATTCATATTCTTTGTTTTTATTTATAGAATTACTAACAAGATTTTTCTATAAATAAATTGATGAGAATAAACTTGTAAATCTAATTTTTTTTATAGGTAATACTTAAGTTTGATTTTTTGATAGCCTATGCTTAGATTAGAGTTTGAAGTTTATTTATTTGCTTTTATTTATAAGATTATCTACTAGATAGAATTTGTTTTTAAGAAAGATATTATCTTTGATGATCTATACTTGCACGTCACTTGATAGGTCATACTTAGGGGCTCTGAATTAAAATCGAATTAAAAAATTACCTTTTTAATGTATTACTTGATTGTGCATGATTAAAAAGTTAGGAAGAAAGAGATAATTCACTGTTAGGCTATTATTCTAATAGATTCGAAATCCTAAACTAAAATTTAGGAACTTAAAATTAATCTTCTCAATCTAGAATCTGATAGTTAACTTGATAGAACTAAAGAATTAGTAAGATGGTAAAACACTCTAGATTCTTATGGAAACGACCTATAAAGCGCTTCAACCGATACTGTGCACTTGAAGTAGATTATTCACATCATGAGTTTCCAAGAAAATTCCTAAAAACTATAAAATAAGAAATCTAATAGCCATGATGACAGGAAGTTACTTGAAGTAACGAATTTATGGTTACGGTCATCGAAAGTTATTTCAGTATCCAATTTGCCAGTGTCCTTAATTTAGCAAGTTCTAGCCAAAGAAAGCATTAGAATAGCAAGAATTTTGGTGCCTAATCATTCTTGAAATTTAAAAATTAAAGATAGATAGGAATCATGGACCAAGTAATAGAAAATTCAACTAAACGGATAAGTACGATAAGAATAAGATACATGGTCAAGATAAAAAATAGAAATCAATAATTTGTAATAGATATGTTTTAATATGGCAGTAGTCTAAAAGTGGCAAGTAGGCTGTGCCCAGCGACCCGTCCCCAATTGGGGACGTGTCGTGCCTCAAGCACGGCACGTTGCCTGGGGCATTAGTCCGGGACTAGTCCAGTTGCACGGCACGCTAGTCACAGGCCGTAGGCTCGGCCTGTGCCTGGCCGTGCTGGCCCACCTGGGCAAAAATCTAATTTTTTAGTTAAACTCGTTTCAAAATTTGAATTTTGTTTTTTTTAATTAGAAACTTATGTTTATGTTAGTAATTATCTAATGAATTTAATGCATACATGATAAAAATAGATGATTAACTAAAAAAATTAATATGAAAATGGGAATTTATTTCATTGAATCTCATTAAATTTATAAATTTACTTTATATATCTCTTTGGATATCATACAAATCCTAAAGAGAGGAGAGAGGACCCTGATCGTCAACCTCAATTGCTCTTTGTATTATTTCCTAGAGAATTATAAGTTTTAAAAAAAAATTACATTGGCAATAAATTACAAGCAAAGAGAAAAAAAATGAAGACCAGTAGTGTATTAGTATTCAATTTTCAATCTTCTTTAGGTGAGTTCTCTTGTTCGACTTCGTCTGCAAGTCCTTAGTTTTCTTATTCTGCATCAAGCTAGTCCTTTAGATATACATACATCTCCAATGTGTTTGCTATCATTGAGCCCCTTCATTCCGTTAGTAATCTCCCACCTGCATTAAAAGCAGACTCCAATACTAGTATATCATGAGCCATGTTGGAAAGCATATGATATATTTTTTCCTGTAATTTCTATCAGGCCAAAATATCAGAAATTTTATAATGGTCACGTAAATTACTATCTATACTATCTATATCTAGATAGTAATGAAGTTCATTAAAAGAAGTGTGTGTTGTCTTAGGAGTTTTGTAGTTGAATAAACTTGATAATATTTTACTTGAAGTATCATCATTATCAGGACCGAGTTGGTTTGATGTATATGGGGATCTGTTTACATACATATCTTCATATGTAGAGTACATAATATCTAAATATATTTTAGCATCATTTATTAATTCTTGAACAATATATTTATAGCCCATATTTTTATGAAATAATTTTGTTAAATATTTTATTTCATCTAATTTTGTACGTGGATCTATAATGGTGGCAAAATAAAGTAAATAAGAAAAAATTTAAAAATATTTATTAAACTTACATTAGTTAACAATATTTTCAAGAATGGGATTATTCATATTTTCATAAAATAGACTAAACTAATTTTGGTTAAATAATATAATGCAACATTTATGGTTGGGTAGTAAACCCCAGAAAGTGCCTTAATTGCATCTTTGATTTTTCTTAAAAAATTACCAATGCAAATTAATTGATTCCATTCATTTGGTCCAATAGACAAGAATTTAATTCTATCTCGTTAAATAAATTTAATAAATCTGTATATTTAATTGCTTCATCCAATATCTTGAATACGAAATTCCACTTTATTCTAACATCTTGGAGTAAAACTTTCAGTGAGAGTAAAATTTTTACTATTTATTTGAAAGTTTGCTTTCTTGGCTCACTACATTTTATGAATGTAATTATGTTTCTAAGTTTAATTATAAATTCATTAACAACCCTTAATCCATTCTAAACACACAAGTTTATTACGTGGTAAAGACATCGAATGTGAAATAAGTTTTCTTCTAAAATTGTTTTAATTATAGTTTTTTTGAAATTTCAATTGCAGCCGTATTTTCGGATGCAATATTAAAAGAAATACAATTTTTTTTCATCTATTCCAAAAGTCAAAAAAACACTAAGAAAAGATTAAGAAAGATTATGTGTGCTGTGAGAAAATTCAAATCTTCTAAACCCTATTATTCTTTTTTAAATTTGCTAATCTTAATCTATGTAATGGATTGTTATACATTAAAAAATCACTGTCATTTAATTCTTCCCAACAATCAAAAGTTATGGCAACTCTATAAATTAAATAAGTTAACATTACAATTAGTGTTTGTCTTTTATTATTATATATTTTAACTATATTAGATTTACATATTGATCTTGGGACCTTTGGAATTCGGGATTATATGTCATTCTACGAAAATTTTCACATTTAGGGTCTTTGGTTATTGAGAATGGTTGTTCGATAGACAACTAATTGTTCTCTATGGTTATAGGATTATATTTAAATATTTCTAAAGTACCACCATATGTATTTAGTTGATCTTGTTAGAGCTCACTTGGTGGGTGTGGTTTATCTAAATGCTCTCTTAGATGACCCGTTCCACTTTCTTAGGGAAGGAGCATGGTCCTAACACCATCTTCTATAAATTTTTTAAAATGATTTCAAATATTGGATTTAGATGGCCTAGAGGAGATGATTACACCTATGGAAGGCTCGGAAATTATATATTGAGTGGGTCATCTTGTGGTAAATTAGAAGAATCAATATATTCGTGTAATTCAATAAATGAAACTTGTGGAGGTTGTTCTAATGGTGCTTGCAAAAAATGATATTCTTCATTTATTAAAAAAGGAGAAAAACTGCCCACGACTTGAAAAGAAAAAGCGCCAACAAGTATGGATCCATAGTAAGAAACTACGAAAAATTTTGAATTAACTTTTGCTTAAAAAATGTGTACCTCGATGCCGCAAGCCGAAATGAGAGATTGAGAGTTGAGATTTGCTTGTAAAGGGAGAAGAGAGAAGGCTGAGTGTACTTGCTCTTTGAAGGAGGATTGAATCGATTGATGAAGCTTAATTCTTTTTCTTCTAATTTGAGGGAGGAAAGCTTAAATCTTGATGAATTTTGTTGCTTGAGTTTTGTGTGTGGAGAGATTAGACAGATGAAGAGAGCTGTAGTTTGCTAGAATGTTGTGTGGAAAAATGAATTTGGATGAATAAAGGGGAATTTATTAATGGGAGGAGAAGAATTTTGCAAAAAAAAATACAAAAACACCCCAATGGCCATTTC
This sequence comes from Dracaena cambodiana, assembly GCA_036321105.1. Classification (NCBI taxonomy): domain Eukaryota; kingdom Viridiplantae; phylum Streptophyta; class Magnoliopsida; order Asparagales; family Asparagaceae; genus Dracaena; species Dracaena cambodiana. The sequence continues at coordinate 22,662,864 of JAYEPQ010000012.1, read as the reverse complement.
TATTGTTTGGGATTCATTTTGTAAAACTTTTTTTGTAGAAAGCTCCCCACATCTAGTTTATAACTGTTGAGGTGTTTTCTATAAAAAAAAATTGCAGATCTCCCAAACTTTAATGGCAAGGGCTCTAAGAGCTGTTGCTTTAGAACCATGCCGGGCCATGCCAGGCACGACACGGCATGGCCTGGCCATGTTGGCTTGGACCGTAGGCTTGAATGGCATGGACGGTCCGACACGGCATGGCCATGCCGGCTTGGGCCATAGGCTTGAGCGTCATGGCCCGAAGCCGTGCTGGCATGCCAGGCCTGACCCGGCATGCCATCGGCAAGTCGTGCCAGGCACGTGCCCGGCATGCCCAGCGGGCCGCATGACCCATTTGCCACTCATACAATAGTCATATGGTCTTCTACTAAATGTAGGCTCTAATGTCACCCTCTAATGCCCTCGTTTTTCAACTGGTTTCCAAAATGGAGAATGCTATATAAAATTATACTAGACTACCTAACAGGCATAAGATTTTAGAATAACTATAACTACTACCATATATAGATGGATAAATAATGTGTTGAAACTGAAAAGGTTTTATTTATATAAAAAGTTGATTACATAAAAATGTATACTACTCTGAACATGAACACAAAAGAATAAAGAGTATAGAAGAGTAAGGTAGTGCCCAGATAAAAAAAATACACAAATATGTATAAAAGATCCTTAGATAATACTCCACCGCTTAATATCGCTCGGCCTGCTTAAGGAGGTATAAATTATTGGCTAGGGCTAATCTTCTTCTTTGTCTTTCAGATCTGGGTTTAGAAGCCGAGAGATTAAACCTATCAAGTAACACTATGAGAAACAGAAGTTGTACTATCACAGTACTTAGGACATGTGATTGTAAATATGCTATGTTAATGTTGGTCATAATAATATAAGTCAAGAATAATATAAATAAATATGGAGGCACAATTAAATTAGATATTCAGGGTGTGCAGAGCAGATATAGGCAACAGGTCTTGTTTAGGTCTTATAAATATTAGAACTAGACAGATTATTAATTAGTTAGATGTATAAAACTACTACTAATGAATAAGATACGAGTTATTACTCATATCGTATAAGTACCTGTATATACTCAGGAACCAGGCCGAACCCATGGGCTGAACCATGACGCACTGTTAGGTGCTGCTATACAGATTCCATACTACGAAACAATAAAAAACGTAACATATCATGGGAACATAAACATCACACTATGTATCTGATATCAGACTGTGTCTGAATACCCCATGGTACTGCTACATTATAAGTTCTCAGTATTTAACTAGAAATGGCCAACTTGATCCTTATATTATACGGTCCTTTTCTATCATATAGTACTCTCAATCCTAAGTCAATAATACACGATATACATAAACTGATAAAAATATCATGGTATGCCAAGTCAGATTGTGTACATATCCCTTACAAGAACCTGAAATTTGAGAATCAATTTAATTCATAATCACATACACACACATCACGAGGATACTCTACTTCCATATAATCAAGATATATGAACCTTTTTATTGTGTTTCCATAAATGATCATGCTTATCATGTATTCAATGTAAAGTGTTGTTCAATTATGTCAAGTTATGAGATTTAATTATCATGTATAATATTATATGCATCAGTTATCATATATCATGCAAACTATTTTAAGTACCTGTCAATGACATAACATAGCCACGCATATAAATAGTCATGTCATTTAACAATTTATCTATATCATTTATGTCAGAGTACACAAGGACTATTTAGGGACGCTATGGCTTATGATATAGTGTACATTTCCAATAATATCGGAAGTAAGATTTAAAAGTCAAGGATTAATTATCATATCAGTCTCCTTTATAAATATCATAGTGTCAGATGGATATGAACTCCATTTCATATAAGAAAATAAATAATTTGTAGGAATAATACATAGAACTATATGTATAAAATAAGTTGAAGTTTGAAAACACAAAACACCAATAGACTTTATACTTTATTTATAATATAATAACAACATAGCATATGCTAACAAGTATATATTTAAATTTTATTCTCTCAAAAGTTAAATCTTTCTTTCCATGAACTTCACAATGGTGCGTAAAGTCAATAAAACTGAAATTCCTTTGCAGCAAATAGCTTTCATGCTAGTTTGTAGAGTTTGAAGAGAGTGGGTGTTTCTTTTTTCTTTTTAATGAATAATTGAATGTTATCAACGAAGGAAAAAGGACATAATCCTATATGACTAATATTAACAAAATAAATCCACCTGTGATAGTTTGGAAATCAGATAATATATAAATTTCACAGATAACTTTTGTGTTCAATTTATTATTTTAATAATTCCATAATCACTCATGTCAACATATGATGTGATAATTCTACTGCAAGCGCACAGTATCGGTGTAACACTATACAGGTCGTCCCATAGAGATCTAAAATGTTTTGCTATTTTAACTAATTCTTTAGTTCTATCAAGTTAACTATGAGTTTCTAAATTGAGAAGATTGGTTTTAATTTCTAAAGTTTAGCCTAGGATTTCGAATCCATTAGAATAATAGCCTAATAATGAATTATCTCTTTCTTCCTATTTTTTTAATCATGCAGTATCAAGTAACACATTAAAAAGATGATCTTTTTAATTTGATTTTAATTAAGTACCCCTAAGTATGACCTATCAAGTGACGTGCAAGTATAGATTATCAAAGATAACATATTTCTTAAAAATAAATTATATCTAGTAGATAATCTTATAAACAAAAGTAAAGAAATAAACTTCAAACCCTAATCTAAATATAGACTATCAAAAGAACAAACTTAAGTATAACCTATCAAAGAAATTAGATTTACAAGTTTATTCTCTTCAATTTATTTATAGGAAAATCTTGTTAATAATTCTATAAATAAAAATATAGAATATGAGTTCTAAGTATAAATTATCAAAATATGAATTAAGCATAATCTATCAAAGAATTATGATTTACGAAATCTACGTTTTATTTATTAATAGAAAAATCATTACTTTATTTCTTTTTAGGAAGAAGATGAGATAAATCCATGTTTGATCTATTAAACTAATTTCCTCTACATCTTAGGGCTAAAATAAATTAGTTACTCATAATTTTAGTTAGCAAAGTCCTATTTTTATTCATGAAAGCAAGGAAATCTAATCAAGAAAGCAATATTAATCTAAACTAGAAATCAATTAAAAGAAAATTAACTAAGAAAAATAGATGAACAGCAAAGGTTACCTCTAGAGTCCGTATGGCGGCCGTCACCCCTTCGGCGAAACCCTAATTTTATTAATTAAAATTCGAGTACAAAATTATATCCTATTTTCTCTATATATGAAATCCTAGATTACAAGGATACGGTCAATATATATGTTTCAAAAAATCAAACCCTAATTTGAATACAAGTGAAAAACTACAAAATTGTATCGAAGCCCCTACAAAAAATCACCAAGAGTAGGGCCAACTTTGTCGCCAATTGGCAGCTAAAGCCGCCAAATAGCTACAAAACTCTAAGTTCTCTTCCTGGTTTTTCTTCTGCATGAGTCTTTTGTCTTGTTCTCTTGATTTTGCTGATTGTATTGGATTTTGACTCTCAGAAGCATCATAGTCTTGTAGTTTTGCTCATTTTTAACTCTTTTCTGGGCTTGATTTCCTAATCTGACTCTGATTTTATGTCATCTCCTTATAGGAATAGGTTTACCTGAAAAATACACTAAAAATACCCTAGTAGCGTTATTTAAATACAAAAATAGATAATATGGAGGTTATAAATATGCAACATATGGCACTAATCAACATATGGAGGGGAAATCCAGAGGATTGCTGCTTTTTCCAGACCTCTAGGAAAAGCATAAAAAAAAAGGCTCGAATGATACGATCACTCCGTCACTCCAGAATTAAAGAAGTGATCTCGTAGTTCTTGGTCTATGAAGATGCATTGTTAGGTGGTATATTTTCCCATTAAGGTCGAACCTAAACCTGCGCTCAAGAGATAGCTATCCATACACTGATAAGGGATGATGGATTCTCATGAAGAGAGGAGTAATGGTGGTCCCTCCGACCACCTACATAATACCTCATGCGGATGCCTACTTCATGTAAGTGTCATTTTTATTGAAAGGGTAACATGGTGAGAGGGTGCCCTTAGAAACTAATTTAGGGACTTAGGGGAGTACAAATTTTTTTAATTAAAAGAGATTTTATTATTTACGCTCTGATCCATATTTCAAATATTACCAAATTAACCCAATATGCAGTGGTTAATGAGAGAAGTACTAGAAAATTATCCAAATATTATTCTAATACTCAGGATGAGAAATATTTAAAAATCAAATTGTTGGACTCAGCAAAATAATCCAAATGTATATTTACATCCATCATGCACTACACTTTGTGAAATTATCGAAAAAATAAAGTAATTCATATAAAGAATTAAAGAGAAGAGCAATAGTGTTACTTACATAATATTTATCCAAATTAATCAATATAATCCTTAACTCTAGCTCTCCTTTCCCTTTGTTCTGCATGAATGTGCAAAGATAGTTTTTCTATGTGAGCGTTGTAACATTTTTTTGTGACATGAAAAAAAAGAGGTGTGGAGAGAATTTATAGTTAGGACAAATAGCGAAATTGTGATTTTCGACATCCTAGCCTATAAACCTAACTCCCTAAATAGACAATACCATCTTTCTTTTCCCACCTTCTTTTACGTGATGACATGTCACACCATGTGACTTTCATTCAAAGAACTCAATTTGCTTAAGGCTTGGTTATTTAATTGATTAATTTGTCTAAATAAAAATTTACCAATTAAAGTTTTTCTCAGTATACTCCAAAAATTAGAGAATGTAGAGGCCATAGAGAGGAATTGTAAATTTGTATATTATTTTTATGTGCGAAATGAATTATTTAAATTGCCGAACTAATTAGAAGAATAATTTAATATCTGTAATTTGCAAAATTAAGAACTTTTTTTATGGGTTTCCTAGAAAATTTCTAAAAATAAAAAATATTAGAGAATAATAACCGCAAAAATAGAAAGTCATTTGGAGTTACGAATTTAAAGTTATGGTCACCAAAAATTATTTTGGTGTCTAATTCGATCATTTAATGACCCTAGTTTGGCACGATCAGGTCCAAAGGAAGCATATAAGTAGCTAGAATTTTTGGGATATTACAATGATCTATCAATTATCGTGCAAGCATAAATCATTAAAAACGATATTTTTTATTAAATCAAATTATATCAAATCGATAACTAGATAGATTAAATAATAAATTCTAATTTTAAATCTGATCTAAGTATTTTTTTTTTTCAAAAATAAGTTAAGAATAGCTATCAAATTTCAAGATTTACAAACTAATATCTTTACTATCATCTATTAGAAAATCGTAACATTATTTCTTTAGAAAGACGATTAAAATCCATATTAATATTGTTTAGTTTAATTTCATCTACATCAATTTCTAGATGCAGGAGATATTGAATCCACTTTAGAGCTCTAAAAAATTAGCTATTCATGGTGTTTATTATAAAAAAAAACCATATTTTTAATTATGAAAACAGAAAGAAATCTAGTATCTCTATAAAAGCAATAAAACATCAATATCAGAACTCTTTGGAGATCTATTTTTTCTTCTTCTTCTTAGTTCTTTATTAAGAGAAAAACTTGATATTTGTTGTGAAAACATTGGGTTTTGTTCAATAGAAGAGTTTTTCTTTTATATGACGATCTCAATAGTTATGAGTTGTTAAATTTTTCCTTTGGTACGGAAGAAGACGTAACCTAGTGTTTGATTATTAATTGACTAATTTACTTTTATTTTCTATGTTTGAATTTTTAAAACTCACCTTTGATATGTCTCAAATTTGGAAAGGGATAATCAATTAGGATATTACTTTGATAGTTTTTGCTTGGTTTCCATAAATTTATCTTGTGCTTGATGATTTATAGGTAAATCTATACCATAATCCATACTTGATGTGATAATTGATTATAACTTTGGGAGATTATACTGAGGATTAAATATATTCTAATTCATGGTTAAATTATAGAAATAAACTTAGGTGACAATTATAAGTTTAATTTTAAAGATCAATATCTGTCAAATTATCCGATTAGGTAAAGTCACGTGCCTTAATCTAGTTATAGAAAATAGAGAAATATATAGTCAATCAAGAAAGGACCGAGTGTTACACTCGGATCCTAGTCGGCTTTGATCTCGTACTTATTTTCTCTATCATTAAATTTTTATTCATATTCTTTTCTCATTTTTTACTTTTTTGCTATGTTTTCGACCATAATATTATGCTTGAAGCATCTATAGCTTTAGCACTGCATCCCTACGAAGAGCAATCTTGGATTTCTCATCCAAATATTACTTGACAATCTCCTGTGTTTGAGAGAGCATACATAAGAACGGATCATAAAGGTTGGATAAAAATAACCATACACCTGCAGCATATAAGTTGATCATAAAGGCCTGAAGAAAGCATCTATGATGCCCCTTGTATGAGACCTAAACACGAAAGGATCATGAGTTGCTTGACGCAGAGCTTTTGGTGGAAAAATTGGGGAAGATTTTAGGGTTAGGATAAATTGGAAGTTTTGGATCTCACGCCCAGTAAGTGAATCGCATGCCCACTTTCTCACGAATCACTCGAGAAAAAGATTTAATAAAAGCAAATCGCATGCTCTCAGTTTTACAAACCATATATATATATATATATATATATATATATATATATATATATATATATATATATATATATATATATATATGTATATATATATATATATATATATATATATATATGTATATATATATATATATATATATATATATATATATATATATATATATATATATATATATATATATATATATATATATATATATATATATATATATATATATATATATATATATTTATATATATATATATATAATTATAATGTAACAAAATAATAATAAATCTTTTAAATTCTAACTAAATCTCTATTTCAATCTAATCAAATCCAACTAAATAACTAATCTTATCTCTATCAATTCTTTCGCGTTTGGAAATATTCACCACCTTGTGAATGTCGACAAGAAGAAAATCAAGCATGGCCAAATGAAATTGGTTAATCTTCCCGCGGTCTGACAAACTTTTCCACCAAACTAAGTATAAGAAAATCGAACAAATTCGTAGCCAAATGTATGCTTCTTTATATTCCAATGGTGGTGACAGTAACAATTGTGGAAGGTTTAGAGATAAGTAAAAAACTATCACTTCTGTAGAAAATAAAAAAAAATTGGAATGTGAGCTGGAAAATCAATGAAAACACGATCCTCATGAACAGTGTTATTAAATATTTATGTAGTTGGCTCTGACAGAATAATAGAGCCATCAGATTCTGGATCTGTAACAAGCTTTGTGCTAAATTCGGTCTCAATTATAATATCACCTAAATTTTCAAAAGCTGACGTGTTGGTATCTATACTCTTCGAAACGCAATGGTATTCATAGTGCCAAAATTCTCCACAAACTGAACACTTAATAAAACACTGGTGAGCAGAGTTTCCATATCTTCCACATTTAGAGTATTGTTTAGGCTTAAAAAATTCTGGTGAACAATTAAAAATAAGATGCAGAACATACCGTACGCAAATAAGAAATTTCAACAAATCCCAAGTTGGATCAGAATTGTAATCATTAAGGTACCAATCATAAACTTTTCCAACTAACTTTAATTTAGCATAATTATTTCCTGCTCTGAAGTCAAAAAGAAAAGTAACGGAAAAATTCTCCAAATTGCTATTCTAATTATCATAGCCATTAGGGCCATTATAACCGTGAAAATATGGGACTGTATTATATATATCATACTCCACTTGTTTGAAATCAGCATCAGTGTTGATGTATTTACCTCAAAATCTGAATCTCATAATTTCAAAATTTTTAAAGCAAGTTCAGAATACCAGAATTGGAATATGTTGATTATACCTCGAATCAGATGCAAATCCGGCTCAAAATAACTTCAAAATCACTCTCAAAACTCTTAATGAGTCTGGATTCTTCTTAACGGGTCTGTCACCTTGCATGTCGAATCTGTTCTGCTAGACCCAATTCAATGTCATTGGAAGCAAATCGGGTCCGGTCGGGTTACTGTTGCTTTAACACAACTCCAAAATTGAGTAGACTCAAGTGTTAGTGGATCGGGTCTGTTTTGAAGAGGACCCACTTGTTGTGGGTCTGGATCAATTAAAAGTGGGCTTAGGGTCTGATCTCAAAAGGAATTGGATCCAGTTTGAGATCAGGTCTTCTGAGGGCAAATCGGCCACTTCTGTTGAGTTTCGTCATCGTGATTTGAGCAAAATGAAGCCGCGACTTTGGCGGAGGCATTGGGCAAAATAGGCAGCGAGGTATTCGATTGGAGTGAGGAAGAGGGATGTTGTCTCTGTTGATCTGTTGTCGAAGAGGCGTTGGTTGTAGAGGGAGATCAAGCGGCAAAGATGACCGAAGGCTTCGACGGCTCGTCAGAGGAAGGTGGGACTTGTTATGGTGGATGAGGCTTGCCAAAGAAGATTCCGACTATGTGGGTCGGCTTGCGAGTGGTGGGAGGGCGCTGCAGTGGTGAGGGAACGACAATGACTGCATTGTTGTTGTTGGTGGTGGTGGTGGTCTTCGGAATCGGGGATGAGAGGAAGTGGTGGCATGGGAGGATGAGTGGGGAGGATGAGGGACTTTTATTTTATTTTATTTTATTTTATTTTATTTTTGCTTTTGTTTTTCTCTCTTCTTCTCAGTTTCTTTCTTCCTCTTCTTTTCTGATTCTTTTTCCTTTTTTATTCTTTTTTTCATTTTTTTCATTTTTCTTTTTTTCTTTTTTCTTTTCCTAATCTGTTCACTCTTCTTTTTCTTTTTTGATTTTTTTATTTTTTTGTCATTAATTTTTTTCTCTCAAATCTAAAATAAAATAATAAAAAGGAAGAAGATGGAGAAGAAGACGGTGGTTTTGAGCTTTGTACCATTTTGATGCATAACAGAAGCGAATTAAGATTTTTGGTGGATAAATTGGAGAAGAACTTAGGGTTTACATAAATTGCGAGTTTTGAACCTCACACCTAGGCAAATCATATGCCCACTTTCTCATGAATCACTCGAGAGAAAGATTTGATAAAAATAAATCACATACTCTCAGTTTTGATAAATCATATCTCAGTCTCATAGAATTAGGATTTTACAAACCATATATATAGAAAATCGTAATGTAACAAAATAATAACAAATTTTTTAAAATCTAACCAAATTTCTAATCCAATCTAATCAAATCCAACTAAATAACTAATTTTATCTCTATTAGTGCTAGAAAGAAGTTGTACCATGAACTCAAAAAATGATTTGGATCTCCTATCTTACTCTTCAAAATAGAGACTCATAATTGAAGAAACTTTTTAACGACCAAGTTAAGATTTAACATAAGATAGTAAGCAGCCTCCTAGGGCACAATCCTATTACTTTATCTCAACTATCCGAGATTATATAACCTTTGTATAAATACCCCATGCTCATAAAGTTTAAGGTACAACATAAAGTACCACAAAAAACATACCAAAAGAGAAACTCTACAGCTTTCTACCTCCTTTGAATTCTTAAGATTTGACTTGAATTTAGATAGTAAAACAAGATCACTAATCGCATGTGATCTTCTTTTACTTTACAGATCTACATTATTTAGTACTTGGTTTATCCTATCCAACAAATTCTCATTGATACTGATTCGAACCAATAGGTGGATACTGTTGGAATTTTTCCTATAAAACTCCAATAATAATGATAATAAAAATTATAAATAAATTAAAAAATAGGAAAAATATTACTAGTCTTAGGGAAGGTGTGTAATCATTATTCTAAAGGACAAATGCCGATATTATATGATCAGACAAGGCAAGTATCTCTAGCAGTAGTATAATCTATTTTCTAATGATGTCCTCTACTACATGAGCTTCAAGAGAGAATTTTTCCTATAAAATTTCAATAATAATGATAATAAAAATTATAAATAAATTAAAAAATAGGAAAAATATTACCAGTCTTATAGAAGGTGTGTAATCATTATTCTAAAAGACAAATGCCGATATTATATGGTCAGACAGGACAAGTATCTCTAGCTATAGTATAATCTATTTTCTACTGATGTCCTCTACTACTGCATGAGTTTCAAGAGAGTTGACCACAAGTTATAAGTTAAGCATGTTCGATGAAGAAGATAAATAGATGAGATAATTTTGTTTGAGATAGTAGAAGATGAAGGGAGAGGTTTCATTTATCTCATACACATTAATGTTGGACATACTTATATGATACTATTCTTATAAACTATAAAATAATAACTTATTAATGTTATATAAAATACTAATATTAGAGGATATTAAATAGTCATAAAAAAATTTGACCGTCTTACAAACATAAAATAGTTGACTAGGTCAAAGAAAAATAATAAATAAAATAAACAAGTAATGAATCTTGAAATTATTCCCTAAAAAATAGAATTTCAAGATAACATAATGGAGATAAAAATGAATTTTGGGCATGTACTCTATTGCAATCGTTGTAGCTAGCTTCCGACTTTAAACTTGTACATAGTGATATTTTGTTACAATTTAAGAGGCTTAAACTAGTAGACTGTATCTTGAACCAGGTCCCTCTACCATATATTAAAAACAAACACATATAAAATGCTTCCAATATTGAGTCACGAGATTAAAGCATCATGTTATGCTCGCATACCGATTCATGAGAGTTTCTATGGAAAAGCCCTTATACCCCAATCGGGCCTTCAAGGTTCTTCTTACATAAGTAAGTCTTTCAAAGGTATCTATAATGAAAATGATATTTCCCACAATTAATGCATTACACTTGTTAAGATATAAAATTTAGTTTAACTAATCACACCATTTGAGCACTGTCGTCATAGGGATGGGAGCAGAAAAATGCACCTTAGAGCAAGTCCTTGTTAAAAAAACGCTTATGATCAATGCTCTACGAGAATCACCGCTCCACCTTGTTTATACGAATCACCAGTCCACCTTGTTTATGCCACATTGAACCTTTGATATGGGACCAACTCACCAATCAAAAGATTGGGTACGCGGTGTCGGTAATCTCCTTATGCGAACTTAATCCCATCCCCCATGATAAATTTTGGGATATTCTTCTAAATGGACCCTTTATCAATAAATACTTGGACATAAAATCTAAAATCAAATATTTCAAATGGTTTTACTACCTTTATTCCTATTGCAATGCAGGCTTAAAAGCACATTATAAACATCATCTTTGAAAATTTCTCATATAAGAGTAAGGATACAAAGAACTTATAACATTAATAATAATTCATCATAGCATCGATATACATGTAAGCATTAATAATATTTTATGCTCTAATTCTCAATTAAGTATAACATGTACTAAATTATGTTACATGAAAATAACATGAAATAAGCTTCTTCCAATATGCACAATAAAACATAAACTTAATTTCTCTTTATCAATATAATAATAATGAAACAGGTTGAAAAATAATACTATGCTGCAATTTGGTTGCTTGTATAACAAGCCCTTCAAAATTGCCTATCCATTTTAATTTATTAATCATATATGTATTTTTTATCTTCTGCATCTATTATTTTCTAAGTTTTAGATATAAGTACAAGTATTTATCATTTCAAGATTTCTCAAGTGTATGAGAAAATTATATATTTGCTTAAATTAAATATGCTTTTTAATGCAACAACCAAATGAAGAATAATGCAGCAATTTGATAATTTTTCATATATCAATGCTTTCATATAAATGAAAAATATTTAAAAAATACAACTTACCATCTAAATTGGCTTTCCTTCTAGATTTCAACCCGAATTTCAATTCTAATTGTATCTATTCACTTGGAATTAAATATTTCATATCTAAATACGAGTTCAGAGATGGATTTATTGGGATTCTATTTTATCTTAAAGGAAATCCCAAAATCTATAAATATAACCCAAGAGGGGATTTTTAAGGATCTTTTGGAAGGGGAGAGATTTGGAGATTAGATTTTCCAACAGAGAGCCGTTGTCCAGTAGTAAGAACCCTCGTCCAAAATCTATTATCAACGTTCAAGACCGATTTTGGGTACTAGATCATCAACAGAGCAAATGGGCGATGCTCCATAACCATTTTAGAACTTATGAACTTTAGTAAAAGAGAGAGATGTGATCTATAAGTCTATCTCTCATTTGTTTCTTTGTTTTCTTTATCATTTTAATTTGGATATTTTTGTTGTAATTTTTATAAATCCATGGCAATGAAAGGAACCGCGTTTTTTGATGGAAACAGTGAGATTAAAGCATCATTTTATGCTCACATATCGATTCATGAGAGTTTCTATGGAATAGCCCTTATTCTTCAATCGAGCCTTCATTGTTCCTCTTAGATAAGCAAGTCTTTCAAAGGTATTTGTAATCCAAATGATACTTCCCACAATTAATTCATTTGACTTCTTAAGAGATAAAACTCAGTCTAACCAATCACACCATTTGAGCACGGTCATCATAGGGAAGGGGCAGAAAAATGCACTGATGAGTTCCATACATTGCATATTTATAACTCTCATATTATCAATTTTTGTATATAAATAATATTAATCAAGTATTTTTAGTATGTTTTTCAAGTTAGACCTATTCTTATAAGGAGATGGTATAAACTCAGAGACGGATTAAGAAACAAAATCTAAGAAGAGCTAAAAAGAGAAGAATACGAAGTTATAGAGAAATAAAGTCAAATACAGTTTTGCATATCAAAGGAAAAATACCAGAGCTTCATGTAGATGAAATTAGAGGTCAGAATTTTACTTTTTTCCACCAATTGGTGGTAATAACTGTCATTTGGTGGCATGTGGGGCCCGCAAGTACTGAAATTTTTACAGGAATTTTATTATAACTTTGTAGCTACTCAGTTGTACTCAAATTAGGGTTTGGTATTCCTAAACCTATATATTAGCCGTATCCTTATAAATTAGGGTGGGATGCAATTTAGGATGCACTTTCGATTTAATAAAGATTAGAGTTTTGTTGAAGGATAATGGCCGTCATACCGAGCTCCTAAGATAATTCCATTGTTGTTCATTGCTTTCTAGTAAATAGAAATCTTTTATTTGTTTTTTAGATAGATTTAATTAATTTTTAGTGTAGATATTTAATAGCTTTCATAGAAAAATAGGATTTTTAATACTTTCTAATAATAAAAATATAATCTTGTTAATTAGTAACATGAGTAGCTAACTTATTAGTTTCAGGATGTAGATGAAACTAGAAATCAACATGTAATTGCTTTTTATTGTTTTCTTTCTAAAATAAAATAATATAGACATGATTTTTCTATGAAAAAAATTAAAATACAACAACACGTAAATTAATATTTTGATAGGTTATACTTGAGTTAAATTTCTTGATAACCTATGATTAGTTAGAATTTGGGGTTATTGATTTTTATCGTCTTCATAAAATTATCTAATGATTTAGTTTATTTTTATGAAATGTAGTATCTTTGATAAATTATGGCTCCACGCCACTTGATAACTCATGCTTAGAATATTTTAAATAAAGATTAAAATTAAAAGATCAATTTTTGTGATAGGAAGAAAATAATAGAAGTAATATTTGGTTGTGAACTAGTGAATTCCATATCCTATGCGAATTAGAATAACTAAAAAAATCAACTGAGAACCCATAATTAGCTCATTGAATAATAGGAGAAGTTAGAATGCAAAACAATTTAGATTCTTGTGAGAATGACCTATTTATAGTACAACCGATACTATGCGCTTGCAGTAGATTATTCACATTATGCACCTTAGAGCAAGTCCATGTTAAGAAAACACTTATGATCAATGCTCTATGAGAATCACCAGTCCACCTTGTTTATACATATTGAACCTTTGTTATGGGACCAACTCGCTAATCAAAAGGTTTTCGCAGTGTCAGAAATTTCCTTATGTGAACTTAATCCCATCCCCTTGATGAATTTTGGAATATTCTTCTAAATGGTCTATTTATCAATAAATATTTGGATATAAAATCTAAAAATCAAATATTTCAAATGGTTTTGCTGCCCTTATTCCTTCGCAATGCTGGCTTAAAAGCACATTATAAATATCATCTTTGAAATTTTCTCATATAAAGAATACCAAGAACTTATAGCATTAATAATAATTCATCATAGCATCGATATACATGTAAGCATTAATAATATTTTATGCTCTTTTCTCAATTAAGTTTAACATATACTAAATTGGGTTACATAAAAATAACATGAAATACTCTTCTTCCTATATGCACAATAAAATATAAACTTAATTTCTCTTTATCAACATAATAATAATGCAATAGGTTGCAAAATAATACTATGCTGCAATTTGGTTACTTGTATAACAAGCCCTTCAAAATTGCTTAGCCATTTTAATTTATTAATCATATCTGTATTTTTATCTTTTGCAACTATTATTTTCTTAATTTTAGATTTAAGTATAAGTGTTTGTCATTTTAAGCTTTCTCAAGTGAATGAAAAACCTATATATTTGCTTAAATTAAATATGCTTTTTAATGCAACAACCAAATAAAGAATAATGCAGCAATTTGATAATTTTTCATATATCAATACTTTCATATAAATGAAAAATATAAAAAAAAATAAAATACAACTTACCATTTATTTGTATCCTGCATTCATTTTCCACCTCTAATATAATCTCGAAAGGAGACATAAAATATAAGTTTAAAGGTTATATAACACATTTTCTTTTAATTGCATAATTAAGTAAACAAATTTTTTATTTATTATATCATTTTGTAAATATAAAATTTGCATAACATAAATAATAATGGTAGATTATTTTCATGATATAATTTACAAGGGTATAGTATAATAATTAAAGTATATGTTATGATTGTACTTGGGGAGAAAAATTTGTTATGGCATTACTGGAATAATGATAGCCTCATAGATATAATTATAATTTATGCTGTTGATAAATAAAAACATGCATTTAGCTTGATAAGAGCCTATATATAACCAGTTATTGAGATTAAAAAAAAAATCTGTTATTGGTCTATTTTAAAACAAGATTCTGTAAAAATTTCTTTTAGTTTTCGATGGGTTATAATGCACATGAAAATGAAACGTAGGAAAAATAAAAAATTAAATATGTAATAACTTATACTTTACATTCTAAAGACTTTATTATTTCCTAGCATTCTCATAATAAAGCTTTATGAGATTCACCAATTATAGTATTGTGTATTTTCCAAATACTAACATTATAATTTCATGTAAAATGAAAACTTCTTTTCTACAGGAGATATTCCTATCATTAAACCAATTAGTTAAAATAAATAATCTAAAAAATATTACAAGTTATAGTAGAAAAACACTAATAAACAAAACTCTAGAGTTTCATGTTGAGAGACAAGAACATCTAAAAATAGAAGAGAATTTGTTATATTTCAATTAGATTGTATTCAGGAAAAGATATGATGTTCAAACACAAAATTGAAAGGAGATATTAATTTCTAAGAGAAAACACCATTCTTTAAGTAAATAAATTTATTCTAAATAGTAACCACCATTAATATTGACTTTGAAAGCCATATTAGATATTAACAAGTGGGAAACCCGCGCAATGCTTGGGATCTTTCGTAACGAAATTACAGTAATTTACATTAATATAAAAATGATGATAATGTGTTAATATATTATAATATCATAAGATAAGTAAAGTTCGTAACAAATGGAATTGCATAATTTTAAACATAATAAACTGGTAAAAAAAATGTATCTAATAAATACACAATATTAATTAAGATTTTGTTTACAAAGAGTTTCTTATAAAATCTACAAATAAGAAATAAGCAGTTCTATATATACAAATTGATTTTCAAATAAAAAACACCACTCTGAATCCATGTTAGGCTCATTCAACATCGCGTCTTCCTTTTCCTGAAAAATATACATTTTTGCATGTTATGTTTCATATGTATAACGGATATAATACTTAATTAGTTGTGCTAATCTATTATTCCTACCTCTTGTGAAAATTCTTAAGCTTTTCAATGTCTCCCAGCATTTCGTAACTTGCTTCAGCGTAGTCCACATGATGTATTGAATAGATCACAAATCTATTTTCATGGTCTATCTCACTTCTCTTTAATTCACTTGATATAAGAAATATAAACGGCTGCCATAAAATGTTCCATATAACCTTATCCAATATTTTACTTCCACCATCCTAAATAAACATATGCAATGATTATAACCAACAATATGTATGTAATTTCTAAAAGTAAAAAAATAGATATAACTTACTTGCATTCTTAACAATTGAAGTCTATCCGCTGTCATTCCCATAAGGAACTCTGCATTCCTATCAAAAATTGTAAACATAGTCTCTCCGCTATAATCTTTTACATTTACTCGTAGTATGTATCTTGAAAGAAAAAATTATTCAAATGAGTACAATACATATCACGTATTTAAATTCAAAAGTAGGTAAGCGTGAAGCATACCTCAGAAAAGTATTTGGATAATCAACACTACAAATTTCACAATATGGAATGCCATCTCTCAATTGGACCAATTTGTTGCAGTTTGTGCAAGCAGTGTACCACAACGATCTATTGATTCGTAGTTCACTAATTGCAGTCATCACACGATAATACATATTCTATAAGTTAGAGTAAGATAATTTAGAATCATAAATAAACATATGTTTAATACATTTAGAAAATTTTATAATCTTAGCATAAATTACCATCCCCTTTGTATTTCCAGTTTGCATATTAAGCTCTTTCAAGTTGATCTTGGTAGCCGTAAGTAGAATATCTGACTTATCCTCATATGTAATAACTCTTTGGATGATCCGCTGAACTTGCGTATTGTCTCTCATCCTAAAGTTTTAAGTCATTAAAAATATTTTTATTAGATTAAAACATATATGCTTTAAAATCTATTTAAATGACAATATAAACATATCATTCTTACCATCTACATAAATTTTCATATTCTCTAATATTTGGATTGATCTTCAATAAACTGTGTTCTAGCGTCGATATTGCATGTCCTGTTTAATATTCAAATATTAGGTACAATTTTGATATAATATTTTAAGTTTCGTCGTTTCGAGATTTATTTTGCATTCATATCACAAAAAGTTGATTAATTAATCATTTTAGTAATTTTACTCATTCATTAAAAATCCAAATCTTTTCTGGGCAATACAAATTCATCAACTCTCTCTTTTTCTCTATATCTTTTGTCCACTATAGTCATTCCCCCGTTTACTTTTGTTTCTGCCACGCTAATGCATAAATGAAGCTTGAATAATATTTATTAGGGAAAGAATTAAGTTTTTAACAGTAAAATAAATTAATTTTATAGGAGTTAATTTACCTTATTTTATCGTATTATGTAGTTTTATTAGATTCGATGATTAAGAATTCAGTCAAAGTCCAAGTCTCAGTCGCCGATGTCCGTCACGGTGGAGGATTCTTCGTCATTGTCAAAGTCCAAGTTTTCGATGTCTGCCACTGATGAGTTGATGTCGTCACCGAAGCTGATTAGATTTGACGGTGTATACCAAGAAGACAATGTCCTAATATTTGACGACGATGATATTGCTTTCAACGTCGACGTTGATGACATACTGGACAACGTGTCGCGCACTTACCCGTTGAAGGATCCTAACAGTAATGACGACGATGAAGACGATGATATATGGGTCATTGATCGCGGCCCGATCACCGTTGAGGGCCACCAATGTGTCGCAGGTCCGTGACAACGACGGCTTCGATGTCGACACTGATAAAGACTGTTTATTTTCTACATTTGTCGATGGGTTTCTTAAATTAATGGAGAATGATCCTAAGAATTAAATCCCATTCATGTAACAAATTTAAAGTATTTTTATTTTTAATCTATAAACAAAAATATATTATTCTGGACTATTAAATCAAAATAAACAAAATAATATTAAAATTTTGGTGATATAATTTGGGATAAAACAGTCACAACACAATAACAATACCGTTACAGATTTTAATCATCTGCAAGTAACAGTCACCTAATAAAAAATGCAACGATGACTAATTAAATTTTTTTTTATCCGTTTCAAATTAAAAAAAAAAACGAAGGTCCGCATGTCTTGTCGAAATGCAATGAAGACTTATTTTAAAAAAGTAAAAAAAATTAGAGTGATGTTTTTTATCCGTTACAAATTATAAAAAATATTTGGTTATGTACAATGTTTAAAAATACAAAAAAAGACGAAGGCCCGTATGCAATTCAACCATGTTGCCTCTTTATATATATATATATATATATATATATATATATATATATATAGTAATTGGTTTATTTTTCGTCTAGAATTATTGGAATGTGTACATCTTTTAGAATTTTAAAAAATAGCCTAACCTAGGGACATCAAAGAAACAAAACCGTATTTGTGATCAACAATGATTTCAAAATCCGCGCAATGCTTGGGATTGTATGTGTGCAGATACATACACACATGTGTGTATGTTTTAAATTTTTCCGTTTAAAACATTGTCATGCTTGATACAAAAACGTTGTCATGCTTGATAGTATGTGTGTATGCTTGCGTCCCCTTGCAATTTAAGCATATTCGTACAAAAAATACTATCAATCCTTGTCATCAGAAAAAAAAAAAAAAGCATATTCGTATTGCCACTTGTAATATTACTATTGGAATTATATTTCCAAATATTATCAAGCATTTGTGTGGGTTTTTCACTTGATCCAAATTGATATGAAATCCGAATAAAATACCTAAAATTTCTTGGAAGTGGGAAAAAATACACACACACACACACACACACACACACACACACACACACACACACACATATATATATATATATATATATATATATATATATATATATATATATATATATATATATATATATATATATATATATATATATATATATATATATATATATATATATTTGACATTAGATATTAATTTCATATCTTATGTCATCAAAATATGCCTTATATAACATTTGAGATCAATTTCAAAATTACATATGAGGCAAAAATAAACCGCTCGTTAATTCCAAGTGGAATCCTATATTAACAAAAAAAGTTCCTAATCGATGATTTATTTCAGAATGATTGTGATCATGAAAAGTTATTACTTGATAAAAAGAATGAGAGGAGAAATTATTTTTAATAAATACCTTAAATCATATAGATAATTCGTTTTGTAATTGATCAATCCGAATGCCTTCATAATACTGATGTTGATGAAGATTATTTTTTTCTTTTTTTGGTTTATTGGGGAGGGAATGGGAAACAAAAACATTGAATTAGTTTTTTTTTTAAGAGCGTTGATGCAGAAAGTGGATATAATGGGTAGTTGTTAAAACAGTTACTCCTAGAATTTAGTTTCAAAAGATAAACTTTAATACTTTTAAAATATCCTAATAAACCTTTTTTAAATAAATTTAATTTTTAAAAGTTGGAATTTCAGGAAAATTAGGATACCTTAATACTTTATTGTCAAATTTTTTGTTTTTTTTTAAAAAATAGAAATCTTAATTTCTCTCTCTTCTTTGCTTAGTATTAAGGAAAGATTTCTAAAAAGAAAACACCATTTTTTAAATAAATAAATTTATTGTAAATAGTAACCACCATTAATATTAACTTTGAAAGCCATATTATAGTTACAATTCTAATATAATCAATAATAAAAAGAAGCACTGTAGAGAAAAAAAGTAAAAAAGAAGTTTATAATAATATTAATAGGTATAAAGAAAAATTTTGACATGGTCGGTCCAACCATTAAGCCATTGAGACAGTAACCTTGGACCTTACTTTCTAAGAAGGCCCCTAATTTTTGTTATCTTCCTTCTCTTCTTTCTAACTTAAAATCTAATTAGTTATAGGCTTTATTAGTTATAACCTAAATAATAAAACTAATCAATTTAGTTTCAAAGATTAGGGTCTAAAGTTTATACTAAAAACTAAAAAGTTTTATTTCTTAAAAATATCTAATCCTATCAGGGTACAATATTGTTTCATAATTGATTAACATCTTGATGGGATATTAGCATCATCTTGAATTAATATTTAAATATAGATTAATTAAAATTTATATTAAGTAATTTCCACGCTTATATAGTATAAAGTTTATTAGTATTCATCATCTTAAATTTAATCATGTCTTTCATTTTATTTCTATTTTATTTAAACTTTTTTATTAACAAAATAATTATACAACCTATAGCTTATTACATAACTTACTTATAGTGTATTTTTGTATAGTTTTAATTACATTTATATAAAAAAACATAAAAGAAGTGGAAAAGAGGGAGAATGCTAATATGTAAAATAAAAGTATATCTAGTTGTTAAATACTCCGTTGTGGCAAACCGTATGCATCCTCCCTCTTTAGTTTTGCCTTAGGCCCCTAGTTCTTACGATACGACTTTAAATTTTGATAACAAGAATAGCATGAAGAATGTCAACTATTTTTACATTTAAGTTGTATAGCTCCTCTATAACAAACATAATGATAGAATGAAGTGGTCTAAATATGACCATATCATAATCAATAAATTAATTTCTGAAATAAAAATATTATAATTGGTACATACTTTTTCTATATAAGACTTTAAAAATTCCGTAAATAAAATGAGGAAAGAAAACATAGATACATGATCGTTTCTCTTTTATGGCCATTAATCTACACAATCCAACATATATGTCTGGTATCAGCATTACATTATAAAATAAATTTAGTAATAAGTTTCAAACATGTCTATTTAGAATTATGAGAGGCATATATTTTTTTTCCCCTTAAATTAGAGATAAAATATCAAAAACGGTTGGAAAGATGAACATTTGGTAATTTTAGTTTCGACATGTCCTATATAACAATGATAAAGAACGAAAACTTCTCGAAAAGAAATTAGATAACAATACTTGTTCTTACATCATAGTCAAAATATTAAAACTATTAAAGTAAATATGTCTTTTAGATTGTTGAAATTTTTCCCATAAAAGTCAAGAAATAATGATAATATAAATTACAAGAAAAATATAAAAAATAGGAAAGATGTTACCAATCTCAAAAAAGGCCTATAATCATTATCCTAAAGGATATATAAGTATGTCTAGTACCAGTATAATTTATTTTTTATTGGTGTCATCTAACACATGAGGGAGTTTCGAGAGAGTTGACCTCGAGTTGTAAACTAAATATACCTAATCAAGAAGATAAATAGATGAAATAATTTTGTTTGAGACAATAGAAGATAAAAGGGGAAGAGTATTTATCTCTCTATACATTTTCATGTTGAACATACTTATATGATAATGATTCTCATAACTCCTAAATAATATCTTATTTTATTAATATGAT
The DNA here is from genome assembly GCA_036321105.1 of Dracaena cambodiana. Classification (NCBI taxonomy): domain Eukaryota; kingdom Viridiplantae; phylum Streptophyta; class Magnoliopsida; order Asparagales; family Asparagaceae; genus Dracaena; species Dracaena cambodiana. The sequence goes on along the minus strand of JAYEPQ010000012.1, from coordinate 22,641,351 downwards.
ATAAAACTCCCATGTTAGTAGTTATTAGATAGTCATTAAGAAGTTTGACCAATTTTTAGAAATATAAAATAGTTGAATAGGTCAAATAATAAATAATAAATAAAATGAATAATTAATAAATCTTGAAATTACTAATTTTTTTTTCTTGAAACATCCAACAGATTCGACATCACTAATCAAAGCTCATTTTATTATTAGATAAGATACATAATTTTAATAATTAAATAAGTTAATAAATGGTTTTATTATATTAAATATTTATTTTATTTAGTTTCTTACCACCAAATCATTTGTAGAATGGTAGTAGCTGTTATTTATTGCGAGATAGAGAACAAATTATCACATTTCATATATACTAATATCTCATTCTGTTACATGTGGAAATCATGATTCATGTTCTTCCATGTTGAACTCAGGAAATTCTATTTATGCATGACAATTTATTTTTGATCGTATATATTTGAAGCTTGCAAAATATTATAAGTTTGTCAATTTTTTTCTTGACTAAGTTATCCTTTTAAATCTCAAATATTTAAAACTTCTTAAAAATTTAAAATGCTTTAATCGTCTTCCTCCTGTGTTCTCTCTTTAAAACTTGAAAAAAAAAATATTATTTTTGTGTTATTTAAATCTCTAAAAAACAAAAAAACACATCTCCCACAAGTTCATCAATTTCCTAAATCTCTAAAATTTTTAGATTTGCATTTTTCAAAAAGTTAGGAAAATTTTTGAATTCTTCGAATTCACTATTACAAGCGAAATTAGAGTTTAGATTTTGAGTTTTTGGAAACAAATGGAAAAATCTAACGTGCAATTAGTGTTGGAGGACAAATCTTATGTACGGATTAAAATTATTATTAGTTTTTGATGTGTTTTTATTTTCAATTGATTGTTACTATTTTTTTTTTTTTTTTGGTTGGCGCGATGTTCGGTCACTGGTCAGAGTAAAGAGTTGGTGCTGGAGTCGGAGGGTGGCGCTGGAGGTGGTGAGCAGCGATAGAGTTGGAGATGGCAACGGAGGCGAGTGGATATAGGAGCAGGACTCAAAGGAAAGTTAGAATTTTAGAGTTTAGGCGTGATAGACAAAAGTATGGTTAAATTTGGAAAAAAATTTAAGCGTAAAGAGTAAATTGGTGATGTTTAAAAATGAGAGGTTGGTGTAAATAGTAATCTGGATATCAAAAATAATTTGTCGTGTGTGTAAATAGAATTTCCCCGTTGAAGTCAAGATGCTACATTAGTTAGTGTTTCCTGAAATGACCTTGTGCTGGTGACTCAAGATGTTTTATGGATGATTTCTACAGTAGAGAGATTCTTTACATTACCTGTATTTACATTTGCTGTACAAGTGTTTTTTTCCGTGTACGCACAAATATTATGATTGTATATGTCCGCTTCATTTACATCCTTACTCGAGCAATCACTTGTTGCCAGTTATTGCCTTTGGCCCTGCTTGAAATTCTTGATTTTAGTAATGAGAGAGATGCTTGAGCCCCACCTAGCACGGTGGGGATGTAGCTCAAATGGTAGAGCGCTCGCTTTGCATGCGAGAGGTACAGGGTTCGATCCCCTGCATCTCCAATCTTGTTTATTCCTTTACAATGGGAGTTTCCAATGGAGCACACTATTTTATTTTTCCAAGGAGCACACTATTTTTCCTCACGAAACTCCCCTTAACAAGGGTATCAATGAAAAATAAATAAATAAATAAATTCATAATCAATAATGGAGAAGATTCCCCATCATGACTTTGAACTTTAAATTCACCCCTAGTCTCATTAGAGATTTTTCCTTATTTAACTGCAAACTTGAATTATTCCCACAAATTATTAATTTTACACATAATCACCAATTTTGTTAAAATTTTCACTTGCTTAATTTTTTTTCCTCTTTTTTCATTTTATTTTAAATAAGGGTTTTTCATGCTCCTTTGAGCACACTGCTAGAACTAGTCTTTGGGAGAAAAAAAAGGATAGAAAGAACTGATGGACGCTCTGCATTCATCAGAGAATTAAACTCAAATCAATCTTACTTTGGCTAATAATGTCTTCATTATCATACCTAATCAACATTATTTTTTTTGCCTCTTACAACAACAACTAAGCCTACATGAACCAAAAAAAGAATCACGTTGATACTCTTTCTCCATTCATTTATATCGAGTAATATTTCATCATTTAGATCTCTAAAATCCAAATTTTTTTTGTATTATCTCCATTCATATATTTTTTTTAAAAATACATCACTTTTTTTTTAGATTTTGAACATCTAATGTTAAACTAATCAACTCAAAAATTAAAACTTCTACCCTTCCCTTCGATGCATGAGCAAGAAAAATTTTAGATCACTTGTTTTTTGCTTTTTAGGCATGTAGATCAATTTGTTTGCCCCTTGTTTAACTAAAAACTTGAATTACACCCACAAGTGGTTAATTTTACTTTGTATTTTGAATTTAATCAAAATGTTATCTACTCCACATCAAACTATATTTTCTGGTAATGTATGAACAGAGGATAGTTAAAGAGTTTGCTATAAAGTTTAAATATCTTAACTTTTTTAATTTACTAAGAAGTGAGTTTTTTTCAACGTTATATTAGTTTTCGTCATGTTTTCATGTAGCTTTTTTAAATATTATTATTCAATAAGAATGAAATAAAATTTTGGGCCATAATTAAGAAATTGGTTAACAAAGACATGTCACCCACCGGGTCAAAATGAAGCTTGACACGGTGCAAAACTCATTCATGTTCATGCAATAATCAAAATGAAGCTTGAACACAAATATGTGTTCGTTAAAATAAATAAACAAGTAAAAGTCTGAGACTCGAAAACCTAAGCTATAAAGTCGAGAAAATTTAGGAGAAATACTCCTATATTCTTTTGATTTTTGTTTTATATTGTAAATGGATTACTGATGAAATTTTTGGATTGGAAATATCAGTGTCATTCATTCATTCAACTTGAGTATATAAATAGTTACAATAATATCTTTAGGATAAAATTAAATAACAGTTAGTTACAATAAATCTCTCAACAACAATTTTAAACAACTCAAACTAATAAAATAAATATAATCCTGACTACTGAAATCCTAACTGTTAAATTCATGTATGTTTGAACATTAAATCTTTGAGCCAATTCACTAGTTCAAAAATAAATGAATTAGGTGAATGGAAAATGGTTTTAAAGAGGAAAACATAGCAAAGGGAACAAAAAGGAAAGAGGAAAGAATAGTATCACATCGGATAAAGTGTTGCTAGGATATGAATTTATATAGAATTGTTTGTTCCATGTCATTACTTATGTAAGAAGAGGAAAAACCTTGAGCACCACGGGTGGTGCTATGCACCGCCCGCACGCGCGTGTGCGAGGGCGAATGGGCGTTTAGGGCGCATTGAGCGCTTTGGTGGCGCACTTGGCACTTCGGTGAGATCCAACGGTTAGCTGTTAACAGTTTTACTCTTTTCGTTTTCTTCTTCTACAGACAGAAAATTTTGTCTTTCAGATAGAAATTTTTTATTTTCAGAAGAACAGTTCTGTCCATTTCTGTCCTACACTACACCATACACAAAACAGAGAGCATTCTTTATTATATTCACCAGAGCAACATGATTGCGACTTCCTTCCTGTTGCAGACCGATCGTTGTATCCTAAGAGACTGATGCCTACTGTAATCCAGAAGCAAAATGGTGAAGGACGAATCGGTTTTAAGGAAATAGTATCAAACACTAGTCTCGATCATCTTCTATTTTTCTTCTGCATACATGCTTCCAGTCAAGTAAAGTATTCTAATACTATTTTTTTTATAATTAACCTATATATAAATATATATAGATATTCTGCTACTCTCTACTAGATAATAAAATCAATTCAGATTGTGAATAATTTTAACTTTGTCTCTAGATCTAATTAATAACAGTAGGTAATAAGATATAATTTTATTAGTATTATTACAATACAGTTCTGAATCTTTTATACAAATAAATCAATTCAGATTTATTCTGCAATATCATCTTTCTGGTTGAATTAGAAAATATATCTTTCTAATCTTTTACAGTAACCAACAATCTTAAAACCGATTATTTTTTTATTTTAGATTAATTTTGAATACTGTTGTGCAACTAATTAGTACTCTGTCATAATAGTATTCAATCACTAGTTATTTTATATCTGAATTTAATTACTTCTGAAAAAAGATAGTTATATTCTGTTTAGAGTAAGGAAGATTTTTTTAAGAAATCTTATATGATATTATGATCTGAAGTAAGAATTGATTTTAAAGTTTTTTTATTAGAAAGTTAAAAATTTGTTACAAATATTAAGATAGATAAAATTTTGTATCTGTAGATGGCCACTGCATCTACATCTGATATGTCCGCTGTGCTAACTCCTGTCATGGTTACTCCAACTGTGCTCTCAAGTCAGTATAAAAAACCAGAAAAGTTCAGTGACATAGATTTTAAGAGATGGAAATAGAAAATATTGTTTTATCTCACTACACTAAATATGACCAAGTACTTGAAGGAGACGGTGTCGACTCTTGTAGAAAATGATCAACAGTCTCTGAAAGCGGTTGATGTATGGAAACATGCTGACTTTTTGAGTAAGAATTATATCCTCAATTATTTGGACAATATACTATATAATATATATAGTTCAATTGCTACTGCTAAGAAACTTTGGGAGTTTTTAGATAAGAAATATAATACAGAAAATACCGTCTCTAAGAAATATGTAGTCGGTAAGTTTTTGGATTATAAAATGGTTGATTCTAAAAATGTAATCAACCAGGTACAATATCTTCAAATGATAATTCACGAAATTCATGCTGAAGGTATGACTATTAGTGAATCATTCCAAGTGGCTGCAATTATTGAAAAATTGCCACCATCTTAGAAAGAATTCAGATATTACCTAAAATATAAACGAAAAGAAATGACACTTGAACATCTAATTGTGCGTTTGAGGATTGAAAAGGATAACCATTTTTCTGAAATGAAAATTGGAAATCCATACAATGTTTCTAAAACTAATATTATGGAAAATTCCAATAAGTATAACGATAGGAAGCGAAAGCACGACGGTGAAGACTCTAAGAGTGATGACTGGAAGATATTTAATGGCAAATGCTACAATTGCGACAAGTCTGGATGTCGTGCAAAGGACTGCTGTGTGCGCAAAGCACCAGATTCTTTAAAGAAGAAGAAGAAGTATCCTCATACAAATTTGGCCAAAGAGGAAAATCTTTGTGCAAATGTAGATGTAAACTGTATATCTTTTGTCTCAGAAGTTAATCTAGTTGGTGGAAATTCTAAATAATGGTGGGTGGACACTGGGGCCACTCACCATATCTGCCCCAACAAGTGGATATTCTCTACATATGAACATGTGAAAGGAGAACTACTCTACATGGGTAACTCTGCAATCTCCAAAATTGAAAGATGAGGAAACATTGTACTAAAGATGACTTTGAAAAAAGAACTTACTCTTACTGATGTACTTCATGTACCAGATGTCCGCAAGAATCTGGTTTCTGAATCAGTCTTGAGTAAAAAAGGATTTAGACTTGTATTTGAGTCTGATAAGTTTGTACTTACAAAAAAATGGTGTATACGTAGGTAAGGGGTATATGACTAATGGTCTGTTTAAAATAAATGTAATGACTATTGCTCCTAAAATTGATAATAAAATTAATTCTTCTGCTTATATGACTGAGTCACCTCATATTTAGCATGGTAGATTAGGACATGTTAATTATTATACTTTGCAAAGATTAATAAATTTAAATATATTGCTTAATTTTAATATAAACTTTGATGATAAATGTGAAATACGTGTTGAATAAAAAATGGCTATGCTTCCATTTCATTCTATAGAACGTAGTACTGGACCTTTAGAATTAATTCATACAGATGTTTGTAATTTAAAATCTGTTCAAACTAGAGGAAGAAAGAAATATTTTATTACTTTTATAGATGATTGCACTAGGTATTGTTATGTATATCTAATAAGATCCATAGATGAGGCAAATGAAATGTTTATACAATTTAAAAGTGAAGTTGAGAATCAACTTAGTAAAAAGATAAAAATGCTAAGGAGTGATAGAGGTATGAATATGAGTCACCATTTGCACAAACTTGAACAGAACATGGTATTATACATCAAACAACTGCTCCTTGCACTCCTCAGCAAAATAGAATTGTTGAGCGTAAGAACAAAACTTTAAAGGAAATGATAAATCCATGTTAATAAGTTCTCGTTTACCTCAAAACATGTGGGGGAAGCTTTGCTTTCTGCCAATTATGTTCTCAACAAAATACCCCAAAAGAAACTAAATAAAACACCTTATGAATTATGGACAGGTCGAGCACCTAGTTATAAATTCTTAAGAGTGTGGGGGTGTCTTACAAAAATTGCAATTCTACTCCTAAAAGGACTAAAATTGGACCTAAAACTATTGATTGTATATTCATTGGATATGCACATAATAGCAGTGCATATCGTTTCTTTGTTTTCAAATCAGATAATCTAGAGATACGTAAGTACTCTATTATTGAATTTAAGAATGCAGTATTTTTTGAGAATATTTTTCCTAGTAAATAATATGAACCAAGTTCTCCTAAAAGGACTGATGAATATCATATATTGTATTTTTCCTCTCATACTTTATCTGTTTTTGTATATAAATAAATGCTACTTGGGTATTTTTAGTGTCTTTTGCAGGTAATCCAAATTATACAAGGAAAAGGCATGAAACCAGAGTTGGACTAGGAAATCAAACGCCGAAAAGTTTATAAAGCGGGCGAGACTACAACATCAAAGTACTTCAGGAAGTAAAAGTCAAATACAGTCCATCAAATCAAGTCTACAGGACAAGAGACTCACTTGCAAGAAATTACAGAGCCAAACTCCAAAATTGAGCCGCTAAATAGCGGTTTAAACCGCCAATTAGCGGCCACACAGTCTCTGTTTAAACGAATATTTTTTACGTGGGCTTATTTGTAATTTTATAGTTTTTAGGTCCTTCTAAGAATAGGGTTTGATTTCGGAAGCCTATTTATTGGCCAACCCTTGTATTTTGATGAGATTCTGGACGCTGGAATTATTTTTGTATTGCGATTTTGCTGTTCAATAAAGTTGGGATTTTTACTGAAGGTTGACGGCACAACACCGTGATCTGAGGTAACCCATTGCTCTTGATATTCTTATTTTCGTTCTTCATAAATTTTACTGCTTTCTAGATTAGGGTTTACCGCTTTCTAGATTAGGATTTATCGTTTTATGAATAAAAATTTGATCTTGCTCAGTAAAAATCATGAGTAGCTAATTAGATCAGCTCTAGGATGTAGATGAAGCTAAGATCCACCATGTAATTATTTTCTAATATTTTTCTTCTTAAATAAAATTAATAAAGCCATGATTTCTCAAATGAAAGATTAAAATACAAGGACCCGAAGTTTAAAACTTTGATAGGTTATACTTGAATTAGGATTCTTGATAATCTATGCTTAGTTAGGGATTGGGGTTGCTGGTTTTGTCTTTTTATTTGAATTATCTAAAAGAATTAGTTTATTTTTATATGAAGTAGCATCTTTTGATGAGCTATACTTGTACAACACTTGATAGCTCATACTTAGGGCACTTTAAGTAAAAATTAAACTAAAAAGATTAAATTTTTATGATAGAAGAAAATAGGAGAAGTAAAAACATGGCTGGAAATTAGTGGATTCTATATCCTAGGCTACTTAGAGTAATCCGACCTCAATCTAGAACCTTTGGTTAGTCCGTTGAACGATAGAGAAAGTAAGAACGCAGAAACACCTTAGATTCTTGTGAGACGACCTGTACAGCGCTACAACGATACTGTGTGCTTGCAGTAAATATAACACATCAAGTTTTTGGCGCCGTTGCCGGGGATCGACGGTGTTTTTCTTGCTTTTTCTGACGTTTTACGGGATTAACAGTGTGTGTTGAGTTTTCTGGGACGAGAAAGTACATGTACAGGAAACCAAACAGGACTATATAAGTGTTTAGAGTGTACTGAAAAAAATTCAAAGCTAATTCTCTACTTGGACCGCTAATTAGCGGTATTTACCGCTATTTAGCGGTACTTTAGTAAGCAAGTCCACGAAAATTTCCTGATATCTGTATTTTATCTCTCTGGTGTTGTAAAAAAAATACAAAAAAAAAAAAAAAACAAAGGTTAGAAATATTAAGAATCACATATTTCTTTGATCATATCTCTTCCACCGTTTTATCTCCACCACACCCCACTTCTTGCATTAGTTTAGGAATTTCACGCATATACTCACGGTCGCTGGTTCATGCCACACTGGACCCGTGATCAATTTGGTCAACTTGTGAGATCAGATTTGTTCATGGGAGCCAAGATGGACCAACCGATCCCGATCCTTCAGGATCGATATTACTCGTTGCGTACATAATTACCATCATGCATCAAACTTCCACACGTAGCGGGTAATCACTATGAATTAAAACCGCAGTACATTAGTATGCTTCCCAAATTCACTGGTTCTGATTCAGAAGATGCATATCTCTTTATCAGTGAATTTCAAGAAGTATGCGTAATGATAAAACTGCAAAACTTATCAGAGGACGCAGTTAAGCTCCGCTTCATCCCTTTTGCACTTAAGGATAATGCCAAGAAGTGGTTGTACAGTATGCCTTCTGATTCAATCACTACTTGGGATGAATTCGTTACAGTGTTTCTCAAGAAATATTATCCCACGCACAAGACGGCGAGAATCAGAAATCAAATTAATCAATTCCGTCAAGTGTCGGGAGAACCTTTCTGGAAATACTTAGAACGGTTCAAGGATTTATTGGCTCAGTGCCCCCACCATGCGATAGAAAAGTGGCGGTTGTGTCAAATCCTATACGAAGGACTTGATTACACATCCAAAACTCTTCTAGAATCCATGTGTCAAGGGGAGTTTATGAAGAAAAACGAGGATGAAGCATGAGACTTTCTTGAGGACTTATCATGGAAGACTATGCAGTGGGAGAGTTCCACTGAGAAGCCCAGTATATCAACTTCTGCTCATAAGAGTGGGATCCACAGCGTCGACAGCTCTATAGCTGCTGAAGCAAAGATCGCAGTCCTTATGAGAAGAATTGAGGCACTGGAGACTCCTAGTGCTCAGTCTCCACCAGTGGGTCAAGTAAATCAACTCCAAAGTCCCACATGCTTTAACTGCGGAACTCCCAATCACGTTATGGAGGAGTGTCCATTGTTAATGAATTCCATGGGTCGCACACTTGAGCAGGCTAATGCCTTATATCAACAACCCATGAACAATCCTTACGCTCCTACATACAATCCTGACTGGAGAAATCATCCAAATCTATCATGGGGTCAAGGGCAATATCAGGGGGGCTCTAACCCTAACATGCAACCTCCAGCCACTGATCAATTTCCAAAACCAAATATGGGTACTTATCAACACCCAAATATTTCAAACCATGGGAACAACCAGAATAGACCACCTGTACAAAACCACTCATATCCACAACAGGGGTCTAATAATGAACAAGAAAAGCGACTTCAGTCACTTGAGAAGCACGTTGAAAATCTTCTCAAGTCTCAGTCCAACCTTGACACATACATGCAGAATCTTATGAAAGTGTCAACTGATTTTATTCAAAGAACAGATCAGCACCTGCTCGTGAACTCTCAATCTATTAAGAATGTAGAGCAGCAGGTTGGACAACTAGCTAATCAAATGAGTGAACGTGGCAAGGGCACTTTTCCAAGTCAACCCATAACAAATCCTAACGCCAGTTCCTCAAACTCCAATCAGTCGCATGTCCACCAATGCAATGCCATTCACAAGCTTAGATCTGGCAAGCAAGTGGATAATAGTGTAGCCGTGCCCCCTGATCCCACTCCTACTATCTCGCAGGCTACATCATCTCTTCCACCCGTTTCTCCACAATCATCTCCATCACCTCCATCACCGTCACGTACTCATTTGGAAGAATCTGTTCCTGAGCCGAAAGCACCATATCCAAATCGGCTTAGGAAGCCTTCACCGCAAGTAGAAAAGATTCTTGAAACATTTCAGCAAGTGAAGGTTAATATTCCACTCCTTGATATGATACAACAGGTTCCTACTTATGCTAAGTTCCTCAAGGATTTGTGCAGTAAGAAACGAGCAATAAATATTCTTGAGAAAGTTTTTCTTGCTGCAAATATATCACATATCCTCTCTAACTCCTTGCCTATCAAGTACAAAGATCCAGGTTCCCCTACAATCTCATGCACCATTGGGAACACTACATTTGATAGGGCGTTGCTTGATTTAGGGGCAAGTGTCAATTTGCTTCCTTACACTGTTTATCAGCAACTAGGGTTAGGAAAACTTCAACCTACCAAGGTCATATTACAGCTAGCTGATCGTTCAATTAAGAGACCACTTGGTATGGTTGAAGATGTGCTCATTAAGGTTGGCGAGTTTATTTTTCCTGTAGACTTTATTGTTTTAGAAACTGAGCCAATCTCCAATCCACGGAATCAAATTCCCATTATCTTGGGTAGACCATTCCTTGCAACATCAAATGCATTGATTGATTGTAGGAGTGGTCTCATGAAGTTATCGTTTGGAAATATGACTGTGGCATTGAACATATTTAATATGGATGAGCACGCAACGAGCTCTCTCATTGAGGTCAATATGATTCATAGTTTGCACTCTCATTCGACCTCTTCTACTGATGATGAACCTTCATTTGAGCAAATGTTCAAAGATGAGCTCATACTATTAGAAGAATTGGCACATACTGATTTTATATATGATGATACTTGTGCAAGTGTGCCATTGAATTATGAGCAAACTTTTGAGGATTTGTTTGTAGAGGAGCTCGCATTACTTCATGAGTTAGAAGAGCCACCACCACATTCATTTAATCATATTAAACTCTTCTCACCTCATGATATTTCTACATGTATGCTTGTTGCTAACGATGATTGGCAGGTTTATAATAAAGAATTCTTTAACCCAATTGTTAATGCTTACATGTGGACAAAGAAAAAGCGAGGACGACATAAGAAGCAGACAGGTAATCTCGTGACTTGTAAGAGATTGATGAAATATAATAATGCACCCACTTCACGTTTAAAACGCACACACTATGAAAGTGGGAAGCGATCGAGAGGTTGTAACCGCTTTTCATGCATTAATAGGGTGATGATATTGAGATCGTAACTTTTACGACTCTCATTATTTGTATAGTATTTATATAATAGTTTTCACATTTTGTTTTACCACACTTGGTTTGTGTATGAGGGCATACACAAGTTTAGGTGTGGGGGAGTAGTTTTTAGGAGATTTTTATTTTTAGGACTTTATTTTATTTTTTATTTTTTTTATTTTTAGTATTTTGGGTTTCTTTATTTTACACTTTGGGTAGTTATTAGGGTAACTAATTTAAAAAATTTTTAAAAAAAATGAAAAAAATTTTTTAAAAAGAAAAATTATTTTTTTCATCAATAGACCAAACTAATTACAGATAAATGGATAAATTTTTATTTGAAATTGGATAGGAGAGTAGATTGGATGATACACTTTGAAATTTATGAAAAAGATCAAAATCTGAAAAATAAATATTGCTAACAGTAGTTTTGAGGTAAGTATACATCTATTTTTCACTTCACAATAGTTTATTAGGTTAAGGACAAAGATGATAACGATTGAGTAAGTTTTCTCTCTCTAAAAAAAAATAGAAAAAAATAGAAAAAAAAATGAAAAAAAAAAGGTGAGAATAAAATAATGGGGTGAGCCTGGTATTAAGGCAATAGCCTCGAGAGTGATAAAATAATGGGGTGCGCCTGGTATTAAAGCAATAGCCTCAAGAGTGAAAAAAGAGTATGATCCAAGTAATCGGATACTTTGCGCCTAAGTAAGCGTGAATATTCGCATGAAAGGAGAAATATTCTTAAAAAAAAAAAAAAGAAAAAAAAAAGAAAAAAAAATGTTATGAGAGAGGAGATGAATCATGAGTTAGAGTTCGAGTCCAAAACCGAAGTAGACTATCACACGTATACGTAGATGTATAGGAGCCAATGGATTATATGTTAGTGAGTATTGAAAGATAGGATTTAAATTTTTGATTAAAATGATAAGTGTATCTGATATGACGCTCAATTTGAAAATTGATAATCTAGATGCGTTCTTGAGTTTGTATATTAGTGAGATTAATTGATGAAAACATGATAAAAAAAAAAAAGATTCTTCTTTCTTTTGTATAAAATTTTTATTTTTCTTGATTTTTGGTTATTCTTATTTTTCATTTCTTTATTCCTTAATCTATCTTCTTCATAAATTTTGTGGGTATATTCACTACAAATCCTCACGAGACAACACTCGTCCACTAGGGTAACCTAGGGGTTTAAAGGCTTGTTGCACGTGCTAAGTGTAATCGCGATTCCTGCGAAAGTGAGTTAGGATTTTTGTTTTTCTTTTTAGGTTTAGGTTTTGCTCGAGGACTAGCAAAAGATAGGTGTGGGGGTGTGATGAATATCATATATTGTATTTTTCCTCTCATACTTTATCTGTTTTTGTATATAAATAAATTCTACTTGGGTATTTTTAGTGTCTTTTGCAGGTAATCCAAATTATACAAGGAAAAGGCATGAAACCAGAGTTGGACTAGGAAATCAAACGCCGAAAAGTTTATAAAGCGGGCGAGACTACAACATCAAAGTACTTCAGGAAGTAAAAGTCAAATAAAGTCCATCAAATCAAGTCTACAGGACAAGTGACTCACTTGGAAGAAATTACAGAGCCAAACTCCAAACTTTAGCCGCTAAATAGCGGTTTAAGCCGCCAATTAGCGGTCATATAGTCTCTGTTTAAACGAATATTTTTTACGTGGGCTTATTTGTAATTTTATAGTTTTGAGGTCCTGCTAGAAATAGGGTTTGATTTCGGAAGCCTATTTATTGGCCAACCCTTGTATTTTGGTGAGATTCTGGACGCTGGAATTATTTTTGTATTGCGATTTTGCTGTTCAATAAAGTTGGGATTTTTACTGAAGGTTGACGGCACAACACCGTGATCTGAGGTAACCCATTGCTCTTGATATTCTTATTTTCGTTCTGCATAAATTTTACTGCTTTCTAGATTAGGGTTTACCGCTTTCTCGATTAGGGTTTATCGTTTTATGAATAAAAATTTGATCTTGCTTAGTAAAAATCATGAGTAGCTAATTAGATCAGCTCTAGGATGTAGATGAAGCTAAGATCCACCATGTAATTATTTTCTAATATTTTTCTTCTTAAATAAAATTAATAAAGCCATGATTTCTCAAATGAAAGATTAAAATACAAGGACCCGAAGTTTAAAACTTTGATAGGTTATACTTGAATTAGGATTCTTGATAATCTATGCTTAGTTAGGGATTGGGGTTGCTGGTTTTGTCTTTTTATTTGAATTATCTAAAAGAATTAGTTTATTTTTATATGAAGTAGCATCTTTTGATGAGCTATACTTGTACAACACTTGATAGCTCATACTTAGGGCACTTTAAGTAAAAATTAAACTAAAAAGATTAAATTTTTATGATAGAAGAAAATAGGAGAAGTAAAAACATGGCTGGAAATTAGTGGATTCTATATCCTAGGCTACTTAGAGTAATCCGACCTCAATCTAGAACCTTTGGTTAGTCCGTTGAACGATAGAGAAAGTAAGAACGCAGAAACACCTTAGATCCTTGTGAGACGACCTGTACAGCGCTACAACGATACTGTGCGCTTGCAGTAAATATAACACATCAAGGACTTGTGACGAAATTATAAGAGAAACAGAATCTGATTCTGGAAATAAAAGTAATGAGGATGAATGTAGATAGAGCAAAAGGGCCAGCGTTAATAAATCATTTGGTCCGGATTTTCTAACATATTTATTAGAAAATGAACCTCATAGTTATAAAGAGACTATGTCTACACCTGAAGCTCATTTTTGGAAAGAAACCGTAAATAGTGAAATTGAATCAATTATTCAAAATCACACCTGGGAACTTGTGGATCTTCCTCCAGGATGTAAACCATTAGGTTATAAATGGATCTTTAAGAGAAAGATAAAACCTGATGGGTGTATAGATAAACACAAAATTAGACTTGTAGTAAAATGCTATAGACAAAAGGAATGTATAGATTATTTTGATACATATTCACCAGTAATAAGAATAACATCTATAAGATTAATAATTGCTTTTGCAGTATTATATAATCTTAAGCTTCATCAAATGGATATAAAAACAGTATTTTTAAATGGTAAATTAGATGAAGAAATTTACATGGAACAACCTAAAGGGTTTGTAGTCCAGGTAAAGAAAATAGTTCCAGGTAAAGAAAATAAGGTGTGTAAACTTGTTAAGTCATTATATGACTTAAACAAGCACCTAAACAATGGCATGAAAAATTTGACCAAATTATATTGTCAAATGGATTTCGTTATAATGAATGCGATAAATGTGTATATATAAAAGGGGATATGCACAACTATATCATTGTATGTTTATACGTGGATGACATGATTATCACCGGTAGCACGGTTGCTCTAATTAAAGAGGTAAAAATTATGTTAACATGAAAATTTGATATGAAAGACTTAAGTATTGCAAATGTTATTTTTGGTGTTAAAACCTCTAAGACATCTGATAGATATATTTTATCCCAGTCACATTATATTGAGAAGATACTCGAAAAATTTGATAAGAGAAATAATGATATAGGTAGGACACATTATGAGTTTACATCTGACAATGAATATAGGTTCTAGTATATCTCAATTAGAATATTCTCAAATTATTGACAGTCTTATATATTTAATGAACTGCACAAGACCTAATATTGCATACTCAGTTTGCAAACTGAGTAAATTTACAAGTAATCCAGGGGAGAACAATTGGAAAGCAATAGGTAGAGTACTCAAATATTTGAGGTACACTACTAACTATGGGTTGCACTATACAAGATATCCAGTAGTGATAGAAAGATACACTGATGCTAATTGGATTACGGATTCTAAGGATATAAAATCTACAAGTGTATATGTATTTATTATTGGAGGTGCAACTATCTCTTGGAAATCTTCAAAACAAATATGTAGAGGCAGATCCACTATGGAATCTGAGTTTATCGCTTTAGATAAAGCTGGAGAAGAAGCAGAATGGCTTCGAAATTTTTTAGAAGATATTCCAATGTGGTATAAATCTGTCAGCAATTTGCATCCATTGCTATAGTCAATCAGCAATTGGAAGGGCACAAAATGTATTGTATAGTAGAAAGTCACGACATATACGTCGTAGACATGATACTGTAAAACAGTTGCTTACAAATGGAATAATATCTCTTAATTATATAAAATAAAAAGATAATATTGCAGATCTATTAACAAAAGGTTTGACCAGAGATCAAGTATATAAGTTATCGAGGGGAATGGGATTACAGCCTACTAAATAGAGTAACTCCATAATGAAAACCCAACCTAGCTAACTGGAGATCCCAAGATTTAGGCTCAAAGGGACAACCGAATCGTGGGGGAACTCGTAAGAATCACTGAGAAAATAATTCCTATCTCATTTCTATGGTAAAATAGTGATTAACCTGCAATGTGTAAGGATAAACTAAGTTTTTAATAATCCTTATATCTTGTAAATCTAAGTAGAGCATGGCAGGATACTCTTGATAAGAGATTACCTATGTGAGTGTGAAGGGGTCGCTTCTATGAGAATGACAAAGGCTAAATTTTCTAGAGCACTCATAGAATTACCAGGTTGTCCAAGGCCAAAACGGATACAACATAAAGAATCTGTTAAGGTTGAAAGAAATCATGTGAATATTATTGTCTAACTTTACATCAAAGGCTGAATAGTTCAAATACAACGTGTTCACTGGTTAGCGAGTAAACTCGATAATATTTCACTAGGGAATGTTCAAACCCAAAAGCAACCTCTCCCGATGCAGTAACTTTTTACTATACTCTCTGTTTATTTGCATTAGAGTCTAAGTCATTTTCATTCATGTGCGGGATTATTGAATTCATTTATAATTGAACATTAAATCTTTGAGCTAATTCACTAGTTAAAAAATAAATGAATTAGGTGAATGGAAAATGGTTTCAAAGAGGAGTACATAGCAAAACGAACAAAAAGGAAAGAGAAAAGAAAAGTCTCATATCGGATAGAGTGTTGCTAGGATGTGAGTTTATATAGGATTGTTTGTTCCATGTCATTGCTTATGTAAGAAGAGGAGAAACCTTGAACACCACAGGTGGTGCTTGTTCGTCGCAAAAGTTCCTTCGCTTCCTCCCATTGAATTAACTTAAATTACAATGAAAGTGAACAAGATATAAAAAGAACAAACGAGAGGATTTTATATTTCAATCTCTCTCTTTTACAATATTGTGAGATCTGTGGCGATGGGATCTGTCAAGCAGTTCCTTTGGACGATCGGTACGTTGAAATCTTCTCTTTTAAAGATATCAGCCGAATATAGACGATCTTCTCTGGTTTTGATTCGTTCAAGGCTCTCTCGCGTAACTCGAACTTCTCAAGAACTCCAGAAAGAAGGTGGTGATTTTCTCTGATCTTCACGAACTCAAGGCTCTATGCGTAACTTGAATTCTCCAAGATTTCAGAAGATGATCAGCAAAGGCTTCAAGGCTCTCTCGCGTACTTGAATTGCCAAAGGATCGATAGGAGGCTTCCGATGCCAAAAAGAAGAAGAAGACCCCTAGGGTTTCACCAGGAAGGTATTTATAGCCCCAGGTTAATGCAAGAGTTTCTATCTAAATAGAACTCGCATTCATTAAGGATTCCAATCAAATATCTTAGTTTTGATGGAATTCTGATTAGACTTGATTCGGGTATTTGGATAGGCCCAGAATCATAATCTCAATTAATTCGAGATTCTGGTTATCTGCTTACGCGGAGCTTTAATCGCATCAAAACGCGACGCTAAATAACCAAAACGCGGAGCTAACGCGGAGCTATTGATCATCTCCGCGTTTTACTCAAACGCGAGGCTAATACAAGCCAAACTGCGGAATCAATGCGGAGCTATTAAACATCTCCGCGTTTTATTCAAACGCAGGGCTAATATAACCAAACGCGGGGCTATTGAATTAGCTCCGCGTTCTGTTGTGGAAAATCCTTTTAACTTAGAAGTTTTCACTGCCAACAGAACTCCCTCCAAAGTTTTCAAAATGGCTTAGACTTCAGCAGATTTTGAAATACTTTGGATATCTAAACTGAAACGCGGAGTTAGAATACCAAGTCTATCTCGCGTTATGCTCACACACGCGGAGCTAATCAGCTTCACTTCGTCTTCAGTGAAATGAGTAATTATGTCATTAATTACCCTGAGTTTCCACGCCGAATACCAAGCGACGGAAATTCTGTTTAAATAGAACTCCCGGCTCATCTTCTTCTTCATCTCATCCGAAGAATTTCTGAGAACTCGAGTGACTCACGAATGATCTTCAACTGATCTTCGTTCAATTCTCCATAGGATGTCTCTCCAGAGGAGTTTGGTTTTTCGCAAGTTGGCCGGCGTTAATGGCAGCGGCCGTGAAGGTAGACGCGACGGCGAACCAGTCTATGCAGCGTCTTCCGAAGGTAAAAACCTCATCTTTTGGTTTTCTAAGAACCATTCTGAGATATTTTGTCTTGATTTTAATCTGGACGATTGCTTTGTCTTGTTGGCGAGATCGTCGTTTTATTGTGTCGTCCCTGCGCTTGAAACGCGGGGCTTTACTAGTAGTCCCAATGAATCCGCGAGGCTATCTTTGACTAGCAGTCGCGATGAATTGCGAGGCTATCTTTGATTAGCAGTCGCTACGAATTGCGAGGCTATCTTTGATTAGCAGTCGCTATGAATTGCGAGGCTATCTTTGATTAGCAGTCGCGATGAATCTGAAAGAGAAGAAAAGAGCGGAAAGAAATCTTGTCCCCCTTTACGCGAAGTTATCGCATCATTCTCTGCGTTTAAAGCGCGAGGCTATTTCTTCAACTGTGCGCGGAGTTAGCTTAGCTCCGCGTTTTCACTCTTTTGGAAACTCTGTTCCTTTTGCAGTAAGTTCAATCCTTTCTGAAGAGGAATGTATGTGGGTCCATCGATCTTCATCAGCAGAAGTGACTCTAAGGAAGTCAGAAGCATATGCTTTACAACATAGTTGCAGGTTTCAAGCTCTGGCTCCGAGAGATAAACTCCTGAAGGGGCTGTAAATAAGGAGCTGCAGCACTTACAGTGCAGAATTGCGCTTCAGTGCAGCACTTTCCTTTCCTCTCGTGCTTCATTTCAGATGACAGATCCTAGTTGACATTTGCAGAGGAGATCTTTTGTATGTGAACCAGGGAACTGAGCTTCAACACCCCGTAGAGAAATCCTGAATTTCTTTTGCATGTGAACCAGGGAACTGAGCTTCAACACCCCGTAGAGAAATCTTGCTGTTTGGTTATTTGATGAGTTGATCATGTAAAAACTTTTGGGAGAGCTATAACTCCTTCTTTGTAATTTTTTGCTTCATGAATAAAGATAAATTATTTTCCTCTCTATCTGTTAGCTTCAAGAATTTTGCTTGCTCAACAAACAGATGGTCAATAATTTTGGTAAAATAGTCTAAGGCACTTCTGCGTAATTGAGACTGATAATACCCAAATGATCGGATAAGGATCACTTTAACTTAGATGGAAGCGCTCAATTGCACTCGTCAAAAATCCAAGTCTTTTTTTTTTTCATGAAAACGCGAAGCTAAGGCACAGGCTATCCTCGCGTTTTGCATAGTTGCGCGGAGTTAATCAACTTCGCTTTTTCTTAGTCGCGCGAGGCTAATAGCGTCGCGTTTTAGAGAGTAACTGACCAGTCACTTTCTCCGAAACTCGCACCGAATTCCAAGAGGCGGTTCCTTCCATTTAAAAAGAAATCTCTATTTCTTATCCTTCTCACTCTATTTGAGAATTTTCCAGAAACTTAGATATTCAGGCGATCAGAGTTCAGACGACCCGATCTTCTTCCGACCGAGTTTCTCCAAATTTTCAGTCGATTTTTCTCAGCAATGGCACCAAAAACTCGTGCTACTTCTCGAGCGGCTCCATCTTCGGTGACTGGCGCAAGCAGTGGTGGCGGCGGCTAAGGCAGCGACGCGCCAGCCCACATTTCGCCTATCGGGGGTAAGAATCTCTCCATCGAGACTCTCTAGAACATTTCTAGAGTGATTTGGCTTAATTTAAACTGATCAATCAACTCATTTACCGGCGAGATCGCCGTACTCCTGCCGTAAGGCTTGGAGAAGAAGAAAAGTCTCTGACTGCCTTCTTACGCGAAGTTATCGCGTCATCCTCGCGTTTAAAGCGCGAGGCTATTTTAAGTAGCAGTCGCGCTGAAAACGCGAGGCTATTTTAAGTGGCAGTCGCGCTGAAACGCGAGGCTATTTTAAGTAGCAGTCGCGCTGAAAACGCGAGGCTCTTTTAAGTAGCAGTCGCGCTGAAAACGCGAGGCTATTTTAAGTAGCAGTCGCGCTGAAAACGCGAGGCTATTTTCAGTAAAACAGTCGCGCTGAAAACGCGAGGCTCTTTTAAGTAGCAGTCGCGCTAAAAACGCGAGGCTCTTTTAAGTATCAGTCGCGCGAGAAACGCGAGGCTCTTTTAAGTAGCAGTCGCGCTAAAAACGCGAGGCTCTTTTAAGTAGCAGTCGCGCGAGAAACGCGAGGCTATTTTAAGTTCTGCGCGGTCTAATTTTTAGCTTCGCGCGGTGCTATTCTTAGCTTCGTGCGTTCTAATTTTTAGCTTCGCGCCATACTTAGAGAATTTTTCTGTCTTATAGAAACTTCTCTCACTCTGGTGTTTATTTGTGCAGTAGGGTATTCGATGGAATCTCTTCCCCACAAGAACTACTTCGGCTTTGCTGGGGGTTCTGATCCCTCAGGCCAATTCCGTTTCACTACCATCCTGCCCTCATACAAGCCAGACCCGAAGGAACGCAAGGAGAAGCTGATCAAGTACCACCCCACTACTGCGCGAGAAATCATAACTGACGCGGCTTTTGAAGATGTGAACAGAAGGGCGATGGAGAAACCCGCTTTCCTCTTTGGAGACCAGATGGATCACTCAGATGAGATCCTTTCTGAAGAGGAGCATGTTTGGTTATATAACTCAGGCGAAATGCTGATGTTTCTGCCTAGAATGGATCGTAGCTATCCTCTGGTCTATCTTCAGAGACTGGCGATACCTCGGGAATTAAAGTGGGGATTGACTCAAGAGCAAAATGGCGTCCCAACAGGCAAATTTGGTGCAAAAGGGGTTTATCAAGACGGTTCCCCCAGATGTATTACTGGCTTGCTTCCAGGCCGATTTGGTAAGGAGCTTCCAGTGGGAGAAGTCCCATCTCGTGCCCGAACTTTCTTAAGTGAGTTCTTGGCGAATGATGGTCAGTACCCGGCTAGCGATTTTAGGATGCCTGGCTGGGTTCATTCTTCTAACAATATGTGGTGGGCACGCCTTGTTCAGTACATGCTGGATTCCCACGAGCCCATTTTAAAGGATATTGGCTTGTATAAAGCCATCAGGAATGTCCAATTCGGGTTTCCTCAGAGTACTTATCACTTTTACTGCCTCTTGGAGATGTATAACCCTGAAACCTGTACTTTCTTTACTCCAGTGGGTGAGCTAGGGTTCGCTCTCCACGAGATGTTTGAAGTTTCTGGGCTCTCGATTGGCGAAGTCCCTTACGAGGAGTATATCCCCACCACTGATGAGTTGAACATGCTATTGGCGAGGGATGAGCGCATTTATGTCACGTACTGGGAGATGATGTGCCATTATCATATCTGCGCTGACCAGACAGGTGCACGTAATCACGGTATTGGCCACAAGAAGTGGGCCAAATACCTTTTTTCCAACCTAAATTCTAAGGATAGCTCGGCCACTATCCATGGTCATTCTCCTGTCCCCATTTCAGAGATCGACCAATGTGTAGCCAGGGGCCATTACCGTTTGTTCTATACTACGGAATCCAATGAGAATGGATATGGTCCCGGTACTTCATTTAAGAGCTATCACTATCAAGCCCAGTTTCCGATTTCCAACAGAGGTCTCATTGCCGTGTTTCTGATGCTGTGGCTCAAAAGATGCGTCGTGCCGTCATTGCCCAAGGAAGCGATTGCAGTGACCGTGGTATATCCAGCGGTTCTTCTTGCATACGGCCGACCCCTTGGACTCCTTCCCGCTATGGTATGCAATTTGCAGTATGGACTGAGGGTATTCTGTCGTGATTTCCTTCCCACTATTAAGGTCAAGGGGAAAGGAAAGGGCAAGTCGAAAGAGACTGCCCAACCGAAAACTCCAAACCCTAGGGTGGAGATGCCCTACACCTATTTGATGGCGTGGCTTGTCTTGCACTGTCCCTCCTTAATGAGTGCGCTAGAGCGTCGTTCGGGCGAAAAGTGCTTCCTTGTAGAACTGTATGAACGTTCTTCATGGAGGCAGAATTATATGTCCCAGATCGGAAGACTCTTCGTACCTTTCAGAATTACGAGATCTTCCGGTGTTTTCCTGACTTTCCCGGCGGAGGATATGGGACAAGGCTGAAAGATGCCGTGGGAGCAGATAAGTTCACTACTTTATCTGCAGGAGCATTTTGGTGGCTTCTCAATATCCGTCCCGGACACTTGGTGTATCGTCAAGATCTCCAGTGTCAGATTTAGCCATATACTCCGAGTCGCTTTGCTCGCCAGTTTGGATATTCTCAACTTTATGTGGGCAATCCAAATAAAGATCTCGCTTACGAGGGGAATTTATACGAAGGCGCTCGTGGCTGGTTCCATTTTGCAGCTGGCGGGACCGAGGCTGAATTCTCCTTGCCCCAGAAGGTGCCAGAATTGGCCATGACCCTCAGCTCCTGCAATTGGTTCAATATTGCGAATGCTGACGTGCCCGGCTTCTCTCTCAATCGCAGTTGTTGCAAAGAGATTGAAGCCCTCTATATTAGCCGCCAAGGTGCTTCTAGGGTAAGGATAAAAGGAATGGAAGAATTCCTTGGCGCTGCGGCTGAGCCTTCGGATGTCAGCGAATCAGACGATGACGCCGGTGATGATGACGACAATACTGGTGCTGGTGGAGTTCCTCAGCCTGTTGTCAGTCGTTCCCTGAGTCCAACTCTCAAACGCCGCGGCGCTTTAAAGAAAAGGCCGGGTAAGAAGCAAAAACTGGCACAGGAAACTTTGATAGCCCCCCAAAAAGTAGCTATCAAACTTGCTTCTGACTTGTTGGCTTCAGCTGTACCCCCAGCGTTGGCAAGGGAGGATGAACCTGCCAAAGCTCCAAGTGTTGCTGAGATTTCAGCTCCTTCGGCCGTAGAGCCTGTGGCAGAACCTGGGGCGCAACTAACGGGTAGCGAGACGGGTACACTGCTGGAAACAACAATGGCTCCCCCTTCAAGTCCGACAACTGGACTTGTATCGCCTGGTATGGTCTTTAGCATTTTATCTTTTGCCCGTTATTATTTTAACATAACACTGCTTTTCTGGTCTTCTGAAATGTAGGTGATCAACTTCTTTCGCCAATGCACTCGACTACCCAAGTAGAGTCTGACGATAGAATGGACCATTCTAACTCTGTTGGTGGTGTAGGTAGCTTTGCTAGTGAGTTTGCGGCTGATTATTCCACACCGGCTCTTGCCTCTGTTTCCTCTTCAATTCCCCCAATTGACGAATTGGGAAGTGACGAGAGAACTGAGATTATTATTGCAGCTGCTGCTAATGAGGCTACACCTTCTCCTAGCATGCCATCTCCAACACCCGTTTGCTCTTCTGAGACATTTCCCACGGTCGTTGGAGTGCCTTCTCAGTCAGCGATTTTAACGTCGTCTGTTGTCGTGGCTGCTGAGATACCTGCAATTCTTCCGACTCCAAGCCTTCCAGCAGGGGAGGAGAATAATTTGAAATTCTCGTTCGAAGACGCTTCTCCCACCGAAGGAGTTTCAGGCGAAGTGGTCCCATCTTCTCTTCCTGTTGGTGGGGGTACCCGAGTGATCTGTACCGACGGTACTTCGTCTGGAGTCTCCAGTTCTTCCATATCTGCACTGGCTCTACTGGTCCCTCAGATCATGAATTTAATGCAGGGACGGACTTCCTCTTCTCCAATCCCAGCCACTACTGCTCCCTTACTCACGACACCCCTTTTGGCATTGCCTACTTTGCCTACCGACACTGCAAATCCTCTTGAAACACTTTTCGGCTTCACTGTCGAGGATTTTATGTATTTGTTAAGAAGATGTGTCAAGATGGTTCTTGCTGGCCACGATTCCTTCAACTTCGCACGTCCACTGTTACTCCGGTATTTAGGAAATATCTAAGAATTCGGTGGACAAGATCGAGCAGCTCCATACCGGGCCCGCCTTGCAGCTTTAGAAGAGCAGGTGACCACGCTACACACACTCCGTCAGGCGGATGTGGAGGCGATCACTGAGATAGAGCTGGCGCGGCTTCGAGCAGAATCCTTATCTCGAAGAAATATTTTAAGGCAGCAGGAGGAGAGATGGTCTCAGGAGCTGACAGAGCTCCAGGCCAGTCGGGAGTCCGTTATTGGCGACATGCAAAGGGTAAACTTCGGAATTGAGGAAAGTTAGGCGGCCATCTCTAAAGCCCAGGAGACGATTGCGAGAGCTCGGGCCACCTTGATAGAAAATGAACTCCGATTAGGAGAATCTGTCAAGAAACGGGAGATGTTGCTTGTCCAGCAGGAGCAGATTCAGTAGGAAGAGATGGTCAGGAATCGTGCCATAGAAGAATCTCGTCAGCAACAACTTTCAATAAGTGATGATGAGTTGCGTAGGCAAGCTCAGCAAACCGTTGAGGCTTCTCATCGTAGAAATTTGGACGAGACAATAAACCAATTGAAACTTCTGGGAGGCCAATAGTTTCATCTCTCTTTACACTTTTATCTTCCTTGTAATAAGAACTTTGTAAACAGGAGAGAGATAACTTTACTATGTTTCTTTGAAATTCTTTTTGTATCTTCACCTTAATAAAAATGATTCTTTTGACTCTTATATTTGCCGGCTTCAAAACAGATTTGCTTGCCCAACAAATAACCTGTCGTCAAAATGATTTATCTCGGTACCGTTTTATGCTCAATTTCTTGAACCGAAATAACAATTAAAGTTTAATATGGGATTTTTAGTAAACCCCCAGCTATTAACGGATTTGATTAGCCTTTACCAACTACCGTTTGAGTTGGGCTAGCCATATTATTTTCCCTCAACATGGTGAGTTGTCGAGGACTACGTCTGGGCTTAAATGCCAAACTTTTCCTCTTCCCTTTACTTTATCGGTATTGGGCGATTCATACTCTTACCCCAGCAAGATGGGTTGGCGAGAAACTTATTCTCTTCCCATTGCCTAGTTGGCGTTGGGCAATTCATACTTTTACCCCAGTATGATGGGTTGGCGAGAAACTTGTTCTCTTCCCATTGCTATAGAAGCGTTGGGCAATTCATACTTTTACCCCAGTATGATGGGTTGGCGAGAAACTCGTTCTCTTCCCATTGCTTAGTTGGCGTTAGGAAATTCATACTTTTATCCCAGCATGATGGGTTGGCGAGAAACTTGTTCTCTTCCCATTGCCTAGTCGGCGTTGGGCAATTCATACTTTTACCCCAGTATGATGGGTTGGTGAGGAATTTAATCTCCTCTTCCCATTGCTATAGAAGCGTTGGGCAATTCATACTTTTACCCCAGCATGATGGGTTGGCGAGAAACTTGTTCTCTTCCCATTGCCTAGTTGGCGTTAGGCAATTCATACTTTTACCCCAGCATGATGGGTTGGCGAGAAACTTGTTCTCTTCCCATTGCCTAGTCGGTGTTGGGCAATTCATACTTTTACCCCAGTATGATGGGTTGGCGAGGAATTTAATCTCCTCTTCCCATTGCTATAGAAGCGTTGGGCAATTCATACTTTTACCCTAGCATGATGGGTTGGCGAGAAACTTGTTCTCTTCCCATTGCTATAGAAGCGTTGGGCAATTCATACTTTTACCCCAGTATGATAGATTGGCGAGGAATTTAATCTCCTCTTCCCATTGCTATAGAAGTGTTGGGCAATTCATACTTTTACCGCAGCATGATGGGTTGGCGAGAAACTTGTTCTCTTCCCATTGCCTAGTCGGCGTTGGGCAATTCATACTTTTACCCCAATATGATAGGTTGGCGAGGAATTTAATCTCCTCTTCCCATTGCTATAGAAGCGTTGGGCAATTCATACTTTTACCCCAGCATGATGGGTTCCCATTGCCTAGTTGGCGTTGGGCAATTCATATATTTTAGGTCAGAGGCGCTTAATTACACATGCCTAAAAGAAAGATTGGGGGCTGTTCAAACTTGAGAACTGAGCACACCAGGTTTGGGTCAGAGGCGCCAAACTGCGCATGCCCAAGAAAAAAGACTGGAGGTGGTTCAAACTTGAGAACCAGACACGCCAGAGTTTAGGTCAGAGGCGCCAAACTGCGCATGCCTAGGAAAAGACTGGAGGTGGTTCAAACTTGAGAACCAGACACACCAGAGTTTAGGTCAGAGGCGCCAAACTGCGCATGCCTAGGAAAAGACTGGAGGTGGTTCAAACTTGAGAACCAGACACACCAGAGTTTAGGTCAGAGGCGCCAAACTGCGCATGCCTAAGAAAAGACTGGAGGTGGTTCAAACTTGAGAACCAGACACACCAGAGTTTAGGTCAGAGGCGCCAAACTGCGCATGCCTAAGAAAAAGACTGGAGGTGGTTCAAACTTGAGAACCAAACTGGAGGCGGTTCAAGGCTCTCTCGCGTAACTCGAACTGGGTACTCCAAACACACCAGGTTTAGGTCAGAGGCGCACAATGCACATGTCTAGAAAAAAGACTGGAGGTGGTTCAAACTTGAGAACCAGACACGCCAGAGTTTAGGCCAGAGGCGCCAAACTGCGCATGCCTAGGAAAAGACTGGAGGTGGTTCAAACTTGAGAACCAGACACGCCAGAGTTTAGTGGGTTAAAATCACCAGAATAGAAGAAGTCCAAGTGCTCATCTGCGTAACTTGGATAAATTGGAGGCTTGTACTCCCAGAGATATTAAGCATAGTATTTCTTCAGAAATTTGCCATTGATCGGCATCATCATCCTATCGCCGTCTTGATTCATTAAGCGATAAGCTCCACTGGAGTAGACTGTCTCCACAATGAACGGTCCTTCCCACTTGGGTTCAAACTTACCCTTAGTCTTGTGGGTTAGCACCATTGGCCTTTTAACAGCCAGAACCAAGTCTCCTTATTTAAAGGTCCTTGGTTTAACGTTCTTATTGAACGTTTGAGATATTCGGGTTTGATACAACTCAATTTATTGTTGAGCCCTGAGACGTTTTTCATCTAACGCCTCTAGTTCTTGTAACCTTTGCTGATGGCGCTCTTCTGTCGTCATCTTTGTAGCTAAAGCCACTCTTAATGATGGTATCTGGATTTCAAGAGGCAAGACAGCCTCACTTCCATAAACCAAAGAAAACGGGGTAGATTTAGTCGGGGTGCGAACGGTGGTGCGATAAGCCCACAAACATTCTCCCAACTTTTCATCCCAATCTCGTTTATTGGAGGAGACGAACTTCCGAAGGAGTTTGATGATCGTCTTGTTGAAAGTTTCGGCCAACCCATTAGCCGCAGGGTTATATGGTGTAGAAGCGATATCTTTGATTCTGAATTTATTGCAGAATCTGGAGAATCCCTGACTGATGAATTGCGGACCATTATCATGAATAATCCGTCGGGGGATGCCAAATCGGTAAATGACATGATGCTTGACGAACTTGATCACATCTGTCGTCTTCACCTCTTTCATGGGCACGGCTTCGGCCCATTTTGAAAATAATCGGTTATTGCAAGAATAAACCGATGTCCTCTGGATGACTGGGGAGTTATTGGCCCCACAATGTCCATTCCCCAGGCTTCAAATTGCCAGCTTGCGACGGTATTGTGCAAGTATTCTTGGGGTTGATGAATAAAATTGGCATGTATTTGGCATGCATGACATCGTTTAGCGTATGCCATTGCTTCCGTAACCATGCTCGGCCAGTAGTACCCCAGCCTTCTTATACGGTCTCCAAATTTGGGACCGGGCTGATGAGCTCCACATATTCCATCATGTGTTTCTTTCAGCACTTGTTCTGCTTCTGCTTTCGATATGCAGCGTAGCAATAGACCACCTCTTGACTTTCTATACAAAGTCTGAAGTTTATGGTCATAATAAAATCTTTGGGCCTTCCTCTTTATTGAGGTGGCTTCCTTAGGATCTTCTGGTAATATCCCATGCAAAGCATAATCCACAAACGGAAATTGCCAATCACGGGGCTCTAAGTTTAAGCCAATCTGGCATACCTCTTCGGTTTGAAATACCACATCTGGGTGGAGGAGTTCTCTGCTACCAATGGTGATGCTTTTAGCTTCACCTGGCGGGATTGCCAGCGTTGCGGCTAATGCGGCAAGAGCATCTGCATAAATGTTCTTGTTTCGAGATACATGATATATGTAGAATTGTTCAAAATATCCTGCTAGCTCAATAGCTAGCTGATGATAGGGGATGAGGGCTTCATGTCTGACTTCATACTCCCCTGTCATCTGATTGACAATGAGCTTAGAATCTCCATATGCCTCTAGATGGTTCACCCCCAGTTGCAGAGCTATTTTTAATCCGATAATGAGCGTTGTACTCCGCTACATTATTAGTGCACGGTTCTGTTAATGAGTAACCGTTAGGCAATATATGTTTATGTGGGGATATTAGCACAACCCCCACTCCAGCAGCAGATTGTCTCGCGGCACCATCAAAGAACATTTGCCAAGGTTGTTCTCCGGTAACTGTGTTGACTTCTGATGTCTGCTTTAATTTGGACCAAATTGGATGGTCTGCAAGGAAATCAGCGATTGCCTGTCCCTTCATGGCCTTTTGAGGGACAAAATGTATGTCATAGGGCGATAGTAAGAGCGCCCATTTTGCCAATCGGCCATTTAAGGATCCCGGCTTGGTCATTAGAATTTTCAAGGGGTTAACCCGTGATATAACATGAATTGTTTGCCCTGAAAGGTAGTGTCGCATTTTCTGAACAGCAAACACTAGGGCTAAACATTCTTTTTCAATCGGGGTATACCGCTGTTCTGCCCCAATCATTGTTCTACTTAAATAGTAGAGGGCATGTTCATGGCCGTGCTCATTATATTGAGCAAGTAATGCTCCTAAAGCATTATCCATGGCCCTTACATATATAAGGAAGGGCTGCCCAGGGGCTGGTGCCATTAGTACAGGAGGCTTAGTAAGGACTCCTTGAGGTCATCAAATGCCTGCTGACATGCCTCATCCCATATGAAAGACACTCCCTTTTTCATAAGTTTAGAGAATGGTTGGCATCGTCCAGACAAGTTGGATATGAAGCGCCGAATATAAGCGAGCTTTCCTTGTAATCCCCTTAGTTCCTTAAGATTGCGGGGAGGCGGCATTTCGCTAATCGCTTTTACCTTTTCAGGGTCGAGGAAAATTCCTTTTGAAGTTATTACGAACCCTAGAAACTTCCCGCTGGATACCCCCATGAATGACTTAGTGGGATTCATCTTCAAATGATGTTTCCTCATAAGATCGAAGACCACTCTTAAATCGTGAAGATGATCTTCTTTGTTTTTGCTTTTAACTGCTAAGTCATCCACATAGCACTCTACTGTTCTGCGTAGGTGTTCTTTAAATATGGCGCTCATTGCGGGTTGGTAAGTGGCACCTGCATTCTTTAATCCGAATGGCATCACCGTATAACAGTATACCCCCTGTGGCGTTCTGAAAGCTGTATGCTTTTCATCATCTGGGTGCATCTTGATTTGGTTATAACCTGAGAAGCCATCCATAAAGGACATCCTCTCATAACCGCAAGTATTATCGATCATCACGTCGGTGATGGGGAGTGGAAATTCATCCTTGGGACATGCAGCGTTTAGATCTCGAAAGTCAATGCATATCCGGATTTTGCCATTCTTTTTGCGAACTGGCACTATGTTTGCCACCCAGTCAGGATGTTGTTCTTCACGGATGAACCCGGATTGTATAAGCTTGTTGACCTCAGCAACTATTGCCTCCATCAATTCCGGTCGAAAACGCCTCTGTTGCTGTTTAACAGGTTTGACATCTTCTTTTATATTTAACCGGTGTGTGGCAATTTGAGGGTCAAGCCCAGGCATATCTTTATAACTCCATGCGAACACATCTATATACTCTTTGATAAGGGATATAAGTTCCTCTTTTTCTAAAGGAGTTAGTGTGTCGCTTATGAAAATGGGTTTCGGATTTTCTTCCGTTCCCATATTAACCTGTATTAATTTGTCTTCTGTAGGTGGGTCACGCTGCTCAAAGCGGACATCCCAGAGAGTGTCCATATGCCTGGCCCAAGCATCATCTTGGACGTCAATTGGTTCCTCGTCGCTTTCTGGCGTGGCCGAAACCATATTGAATGTCAAAGATTGAAACCAAGCACCGGTGCTTATATCTGAATCATAATCTGGTGAAGATGTTTCTTCTTTATCCGAAGAATTCTCTTCATCCTTTAATGGTGACGAAGGTGGAGTAGATACATAACCCAACCCCCTGCGGGTCTTCTGATAATAATCAGGGCTCTTTCCTCTCGGTCTAAACGAGGGTATGAGATTCCGTCTTCCTTTTCCGAAGTTTAATCCCGGCTTCTGGGTAAAATTATATCCCATTTTCTCCATCATCTGTCGGGACTTTTGCTCATATAAGTGAAATTGAGGTGATGTTTGTTCATCACTTTCACTACTTTGTCTCTGTCGAGGTGACGTGGCCACTTTGCTGAACATGATCGGCCTTTGGAACTTCTGTCGGGGAGGCACTTCAAAGAAGTGCCCTTGATCCTCGGTAATTTTTAATTGAGAAAGGAGGGAAGACCTGAGGGGCAAATGATATGCCGCCAGAACTTCAAGTTCGGTCAGGCCATCTACTTCGGTGGAGGTACAAGAGGGCTCAGACTCAGTAGCTACAGCATGCTCGTAGACTAACTTTACATTTTCATTAATAACCCATTCACTTTCTATTACATCCACTATATTATCAAGACCTAAGCTAAGATCTAGGTGAGGGTTGATTTCGTAATCACCCCCGTCATCTTCTCCAAGGAGCTCGTACTCAGTGTCGGCTTCATTGCCACTGTCGTCAGGCCTTGGAGATTTGTTAAGACTGTCATTGGAGGCTTCATGTGCTGGCTTGTAGAGTGCAGCATCTGTGAAGTAATTTTCCAACCCTTTGAATGGCTACTTGTCAGCAATTAGTGTCCGGACCTCTCCTTCCTCATCGCAATATTTCATGCACTGGTGAAGAGTCGACGGAACTATCATATGAGAGTGAATCCAAGGTCGCCCCAATAAAATATTGTAGGAGGTATCAGCATCAATTACGTAGCATGTAACCTCCGTTTTCAAGTCTCCAATTTGACACCGCAATCGGATCTTACCAAGAGGATGGCTATTATTAGCGTTGAATCCATAGATGGTAGTGTGTGTAGGTGTCAAGCGATGAAGGAAAATCCCCAACAGCTGCATCAATCTACTGGGCACGACGCTGAGTGCAGAACCTGGATCAATCTGAATTCGGTCCACTTTTGTGGACCCGACATATCCAGTGAAATATAAAGGCCTATTATGCTTTATATTCCTCACCTGCATGTCTTCTGGAGAGAAGATAATTTGTGGGACCTGCCTCCTCACTTGATGACAGTGGGGGCAAGAGTCCCGCTCTTCGATGGCCGGCTCGACAATCTGAGCTAGGAACGACTCAGAGTCTGCCAAGGCCTCTCTTAGAGCTTCACGTGTTGATTTTGATAATCTCAACAATTCGTAAAGCGTCACTCGCGCTGGGATATTAGCCAACTGCGCGATTATGTCAAATTCGAAGGGAGTTTCTTTGGCTCCTTCATCTCTGGTAGAATTCTTCTGGAAACGAAGTCTTTTCTGCTTCGCAGGCTTTGCAAGTTCTGTATAGATATCTTTTGGATCCACTCTAGTGTAGTCCTTAAGATATGTCTTTCCAGATCGAGTACTGGAAGGGCCTGCCCCATCTTGATAGGTGGCCATAGTTTCGGGTTCTTCTTCAGAACTTGTGAAGGCGCCTGAAGCTATATATTCTTCCTTTATATCTGCAGAGATGGCATTGACAGCCCGTTTCTTCTCTAGACCTCTTGAAGTAGTCCATTGTTCATCTTCCAGCAAATCAGGGTGAACCCACATAATTTCCCCTCTTTGGGTTGTTATGGGGACAAGTCCTTCTTGGGCTTTGTTGTAAGGATCAAGATTCTTTGTAACTGCCTCACCCTTTGGGATTGGGGTCACTCCTGCGGGGAACTCGTGGGTTCTAACCACTATGGTTGCCATATTGGCAGTGACCTTCTTAAGCGTCAGAACCCCAGCTTCTATTAGTGCTTGGATCTTGTTCTTAAGGGGAAAACAATCCCGGGTAGGGTGTCCAACATTCCGGTGATAGAGATAGTAGTTGGGATCTTTTATCTTACCAACGTCTTCTGGCTTCTTATTCTCCGGAAGTTTTAGCATTCCCTTCTTTTGAAGTAGGTGAAAGAGGACTGGTGTCTGTTCAGCTTTGAAAGTGTAATTCCTTTCTTGCTGCGGTCTAATTTGCCTTGATCCTCGTTAACCTTGAGATTTTGGCTCTGGCGGAGGACTGGTTTTCTGAGGAGCAGTTTCTGATGATATTACTGCTTTCCCTTTATTCTTGTTGCTGTTGTTTTGGGTATATGATTTACTACCCCCAGCACTTCTTGGCCCGCGGGACTCTTCAACTCCGCGAATCAAGTCTTCAGCTTGCTCTCCTTGTTTGAGCAGGTCCCTCCATGTCTTAGACTCTACGGCCCCCATTTTGAGGAGCACATTGGTCTTAAGATTGTGTCGACATGTCTCGACTAGAGTTTCCTGGATCATTCCGTGTTTACAATGTACGGACTTCTCCCGGAACCTTTCTATGAAATCTTTAACCGCTTCTTGTTCCCCCTGCCTAGTTGCAAGGAGGGAATGAACCGTAATCTCGGTGTCATCCTCGAAGAAACGTGAGAGAAATAATTTCTCAACATCTAACCAGGTATTAATAGTACCTGGGGGCAGCTGCATGAACCAAGTAAAGGCAGGCCCTCGCAAAGTACTTGCAAATACTTTGGTCATGATGGGATCATTACCCATTAAGTATCCTGCTTGGGACAAGAAATAATAGATGTGCTGACTGGGCGATCCCTTCCCGTCATAGGGCTCCAACTTGAGCGGCTTATACTTCGGTGGGTAAGGTATCATGTCCCATTCAGGAGGATACGGTCTTGAGACTCCTGACTCCTTCAACTCTTTTTTACGCATCAAGGCTTCGAGTTGATTCTGTAACTTTTCAAGCTTTTCTTCATGCGGATCATGGAAAGAAAATCTATCTTCTTTCTCATGCATCGAGTGGGCTTTCTCCTCCTGTTATTCTTCATTTGGAGTCTTCTTACCCTGTTTAGCATTATCTTCAACAACTTTTAAAAGTAGCATCTTAAGGTCTTCAATCGTTTTCTGTTGCTCTCGAATCATTCTTTCTTGAGCCTCAAATCTCTGATTGATATCACCAGATTTATCTGCCATGTGCAATGCTGACTTCTGCAGTCGAGATGATGTAGAGGATGGAGGCGAGGCTATAGCGGAATTATCGCTGTCCTCGTCGTAAGAACCCCCTGCAAGCTTTTTATAATTTCGGGGCGGAACGGCTCCTGATCTTAGTCGAGTAACACAATGAAGTTCATCATCGCTCGATTCTGAATCATCATCCGTCTCTGCAATTTTCTTCCCTTTTCCTACCATGTTGGAAGTTACAGCTCTCCCTTGTTTCAGGGGAGTGGTTCTTGTCTTCTTAGCAGGATTCTGGTTTGACTCATTTAATCGGTCGAACACAGATATCCTGTTCTTGCTGCAGCCACAGTTATTCATCACGGCTGATACTGTTGTCATAAGTTGCTGGCAATGGCAACTATGTTCAACTTGAAGTTGGTCTATGCCTCTCTTCTTAGAAAGATGCTCCCTGAGGTCAGTGCCTCTAGCCATGAAATCAAGAGGTCCATTCAACTCTTGAGAGTGTTTAGGAATCCACTGAAGCTTCTTTGATTGATCAACCCTGACTCTGGGGTCGGACTGATCCTCGCGTGGCTTAGGAATAGCCTCGCGTTTCATATTGCGGGCCTGAAAAATAGCTCCGCGCTGATCCACACCAGCCTCGCGTTTCTCGCTGGCTTGGTGTGTCCTTGGAAGTTTAGCCTCTGGAATAATAGCCCCGCGTGAAGGGAAGTTCTTGCACGCTGGCTTATCTTCGCGATTGACGCAGATCATAGCTTCGCGCTTAGCGCGGTTTTTACGACTGACAACTATCTGCCAATCATCTTCCCGTTCCTTGCGGGTGTCAGAAGTCTTGCGTTTATTGCAAGTATCACTGGCTTCGCGTCTCTCGCTAGGCACAGTAATAGCCCCGCGTGGAGAATCATAAGCTGGCTTTGAATAATTTTTATACTCGCGTAACTCGCGAGTGTTGGGTATTCTGCTACTAGCGCAACCCTTACTGGCTTTGCGTCTCTCACTAGGCACAGTAATAGCCTCGCGTGGAGAATCACACGCTGGCTTTGAATAATTTTTATACTCGCGTAACTCGCGAGTGTTGGGAATCTTGCGTAACTCGCCAGTATTACCAGCCTCGCGTGGAAAATCACACGCTGGCTTTTCCTTGCTTTTAAGGCAAGTTGTATCTTCGCGTTTAACGCGGTAGAGATTGGTCTCGCGGGTAGCGCGAGCCAATTTGCGAGGGACCATAGCCTCGCGTCCTCTAGAGTTAGCTCCGCGTCCAAGGCGGGCTTTGAGGGCTCTACGCCTCGCTCTCCGGTTCCTGTTCCGGAGTTGGGTCCTGGTCAGTCCAGTTCCCATGTCTTCTTCGGCAATCGGAAGCTCTTCCTCGGTTAGGATTTCTTGTGTGGACTCTGGCGTTATAACCGTAGTCTCCAAGGATCCCCGTCTCTCGGTGGATACCTTTCTACCCGTCACTCGGGCATTGGAGTACATACGGCGATAGTGCCGTGTCTCATCCAAGTCACCTGATCCGGAGGAGAGGAACTCCTCGTACTTCTGCTGGTCGATTTCAACGACCAGCGTGTCTACTTCGGATCCGATCAAGTCAACGTCCGATTGCGCCACAATCTCTTCATCAGTGAAAGAGATGGCTCCCACTGTGGTCGCCAGTTTGTTCGTCGCAAAAGTTCCTTCGCTTCCTCCCATTGAATTAACTTAAATTACAATGAAAGTGAACAAGATATAAAAAGAAAAAACAAGAGGATTTTATATTTCAATCTCTCTCTTTTACAATATTGTGGGATCTGTGGCGATGGGATCTGTCAAGCAGTTCCTTTGGACGATCGGTACGTTGAAATCTTCTCTTTTAAAGATATCGGCCGAATATAGACGATCTTCTCTGGTTTTGATTCGTTCAAGGCTCTCTCGCGTAACTCGAACTTCTCAAGAACTCCAGAAAGAAGATGGTGATTTTCTCTGATCTTCACGAACTCAAGGCTCTATACGTAACTTGAATTCTCCAAGATTTCAGAAGATGATCAGCAAAGACTTCAAGGCTCTCTCGCGTACTTGAATTGCCAAAGGATCGATAGGAGGCTTCCGATGCCAAAAAGAAGAAGAAGACCCCTAGGGTTTCACCAGGAAGGTATTTATAGCCCTAGGTTAATGCAAGAGTTTCTATCTAAATAGAACTCGCATTCATCAAGGATTCCAATCAAATATCTTAGTTTTGATGGAATTCTGATTAGACTTGATTCGGGTATTTGGATAGGCCCAGAATCATAATCTCAATCAATTCGAGATTCTGGTTATCTGCTTATGCGGAGCTTTAATCGCATCAAAACGCGACGCTAAATAACCAAAACGCGGAGCTAACGTGGAGCTATTGATCATCTCCGCGTTTTACTCAAACGCGAGGCTAATACAAGCCAAACTGCAGAATCAACGCGGAGCTATTAAACATCTCCGCGTTTTATTCAAACGCAGGGCTAATATAACCAAACACGGAGCTATTGAATTAGCTCTGCGTTCTGTTGTGGAAAATCCTTTTAACTTAGAAGTTTTCACTGCCAACAGTGCTACGCACCGCTCTTTCACGCGCATGTGCGACGGCGAATGGGCGTTTAGGGCGCATTGGGCGCTTTAGTGGTGCATTTGGCATTTCGCACTCCTCGTGACGCCAACCGTTGCGACTGTTACTCCAAAAGCCTATAAATAGGCCTCTGTCCAGACTCATTAAAAATAAGTTTTTTTACTCTTTTCGTTTTCTTCTTCTGCAGACAGAAAATTTTGTCTTTCAAACAGAAGTTTTCTGTTTTCAGAAGAACAGTTCTGTCCATTTCTGTCCTACACTGCATCATACACAAAATAAAGAGCATTTTTTTATCAGTTTTACCAGAGCAACAAGATTGCGGCTTCTATTGCAGACCGATCGTTGTATCCTGAGAGACTGACGTCCACTGTAATCCATAAGCAAATTGGTGAAAAGCGAATCGGTTTTAAGGAGATAGTGTCAAACACTAGCCTCGATCATCTTCCATTCATCTTCTGCATACACGCATTCAATCAAGTAAAGTATTCTAATTCTGTTTTTTTTATAATTAACCTATATATAAATATATAGATATTCTGCTACTCTCTACTAGATAACAAAATCAATTCAGATTGTGAATAATTTTAACTTTGTCTCTAAATCTAATTAATAACAGTAGGTAATAAGATATAATTTTATTAGTATTATTACAATACAGTTCTGAATCTTTTATACAAATAAATCAATTCGGATTTATTCTGCAATATCATCTTTCTAGTTGAATTAGAAAATATATCTTTCTAATCTTTTACAGTAATAATTTTGGCTATATTAATCTAAAAATAACTAACACTAATAATATCTGATTTGCTAGATTTTATTATTTCAACAATTACATAAGCTTGAGTCAGATTTCGGCTCGTTAATAGCTCGGACAAGTTTGTTTTGTTTAATAAATGTACAGACATAACTTAAAATGGAAGGGGAGCATTGGCGCAACGGTAAAGGTTGTCGCCATGTGACCTGGAGGTCACGGGTTCGAGTCGTGAAAACAGCCTCTTGTAGTAAAAAAATAAGATAAGGCTGCGTACAAAAAACCAAGTGGTCTGCCCTTTTTACAGAGAGAACTTAAAATGGAAATCTATATTTATATAAATAAATAAGGAATACCAACAACCAAAAAATCCATTCATCAGATTGTTTACCATCCTAACCAAAGGGTAGAATGGCCTGTGCTTTAGGATACTAAGATATTTGTCTTAGGCCTCATTTGTTAGCCCCAAAATTATTCTTTAATTTTTCCAAATCTAATTCTTTATAAAGACCTTATGGACCAACAGACCTTATAAATAGTTTTTAATTTTGATTCAATGATTGAGTTTTCATGTTTTTCACCAACATTTCCGCCTGCCTTTAATTGAATTTGATCATTATTAATTTTTTTTCTCCTTTCTAATCCGCTCCGAAATATCCATTTTTCTCCTCTCTATCTCTTTCTCCACTTGTTCTAAATACTCAATATTTCTTTAGTCTGGACTTCTCAAATTGATTACCACGATTCAATCACTTTAGTTCTTCTCCATTCTCAAATCTCATATTCTTAATTACTTTCTCTTTCTATCCTTTCTATCCTCTCTAATAAGTAATTTTGCAGCTAAAAAAAAGAATCAAAAGAATCAAAAGAGATCTCTAGTGAAATACTATTTATAATAATTAAACCTTGTTTAAAGTTTTGTTTTAGACTCCAACTTTTATGGTTCGGAGGAGTGTATATTTAAAAAAAAAAAAATTCTCTATTTAATAATTAATAAAGTAAATATTATTTTAAGAAAAACCTCGTATATTGGGATTGGGATTAGCTCTTGCCTAGGCTAAGAAATGCTCAGGACAGGATATTATGATCGAATATTTGGGAATAATTGAAGATGTTCCAATATAAGCTCCTCTAAAATAGGATGTTTCAAAGTCCAATAAGTAGCTGAGATTGGTTCATTGAGAGTGGATTTGAAAGTAGTATGAAAATTAGAGAAAGTAAGCTTTTTATTTTTTTTATTTTGGAGTTTTTACATATCTGTCCTTTAAATCTTTAAAAAATAGAATTTAGTCGCCCAAATCTTCATATTTATAATTTAGTCCCCCAAATTCTTTAAGTTACTACAATTTAGTCTCCCAGCCATATTTTTGGTCCGAATTTCCCGTTATATCTCTGAGTTACTTCACTTTAGTCCTCCCTTCCCTCTTTCTCATCTTTCATTCTTCTTATTGGGTTCCCCTCTCCACTCTTCTGCTCTTTCTCTCTCTCCCCTCTTCTTATTGTGTTCTCCTGAGTTACTTCACTTTATAAATTAATTGGGAGGGAAGAGAGAGAGGAGAAGAATGAAGAGAGGAACCCAATAAGAAGTGGAAGAGAAGAGGAAGAGGGAAGAGAGAACTAAACTGAAATAACTTAGGGGTATAACGAAAAATTCGGATAAAAAATATGGCTGGGACTAAAATATAGTAATTTAAAGGATTTGGGAGAGTAAATTCTAATTTTTAAAGATTTAAGAGCCAAATATATAAAAACCCTTTTTTTTATTCTTTTCTTTTGCACGAGAGAGATAGAGTCACCCTCCTTCGTGAGTCCCCACATCTCTCTTCCGGCCCTCTCTTCTTTACATTAGCTCTCCAGTAAAAATCCTAAAAATTGGAGAGACAAGTTTTAAATTTTTAATTATCTATTCTAAAATTTAGATTGAATGTTTTAATTTCGAGTAGTAGGAAACTGATTGATATCTCAATTTTTTGGGTGATAACTCTTTCAAGTTTCTATTAGTTTTCGAAGAGTAGGGAATAAAGGTTTTTTAGATTATTTTGCTAAACGAATTCTAATGGTAATAATTAGCATCCCAAAAAATTCATGTTAAATTAGCAACAAAGAGAATAAATTGAAACATTATACAAAATATTATTTTTATTAATCAGTATTGATTTGTTTTAATCGAGCAACTTGGAAAAGTGTTTATTAACCAATTTAAGGACATGATCAATCAATACTGGAGATTCTAAAAATTGAAGCTCTAGATTGGTAGCCAATCCAAGAGTGGGTTGACCAACTAGAGAGTTTCTAAAATAAAAGCTCTGAATTGGTTGACTAATATAAGGGTTAGTTGACCAATCAAAGGGTGAAATAGAAGCTCTGGATTGGTCGACTAATCCCATATATGTATATCTCTATATTCTCTGGATTGGTCGATCAATTCTATAATTGGTCAATTAATCCAAAATTAGTTCTGTATGTTTTCGTGATCTACTGATCAACTCTATAGTTGGTTGACTAATCCAAGGTTCAATTTCGTAATTTACTCTGGTTTGGTCGACCAATCTATATGTTGCTCAGACCATTCCATATCATTTGCACATTTTAATGTCATTGATTTTTTTGGAAATGCATACAATATAAGAATATTTATATAAAAATATATTTTAGTATTATGTATAATCATATTATTTCAGTCAATATATGCATGAATATATGCATGAAGTGTGTTGTGATTCTGTATCTCTTGAAATAGGTAAACTTACCTCCTCTATCAACCCAACAATCTTTTATACTATCGAAGAGGTAAATTTACCAGTTTAAGCTCGAAACTAACTGAATTATTTCAATTTGGTTTGGTTTTGCTTATTCTGACAGTTTCAATAGGTTATTTCGATTTTAACCTAACTCTACTCACCATGAAACTAGCTCATGTAGAGTGGTAGATGGAAACTGATTGGTGGGCCTTATAAATTTCTATCTTTTAATTTTCTTTATTAGTTAATAGAAAGTGATTAAGGATTATATATATTACTGTATATGAATTGCAGTTCATGTAAGTTACGTGAGTCACCAGCAAAAAATGATGAAACTATTATTTTTTTCAAACTTTTTAAGATTCATGATTTATACCTCCTTAGCTTATTTAAAATTAAATTCCATGAGTTTTAAAGTTTATTTGTCATTTTGACAAGTGGATACAAAATATTGTATTCATTGAAAACTTTAATTTTTGTGTCTACTTAATAGAAGACCAAATTAAAACTAAAACTCAAGAAATTGGGTATAAATGAATTTTAGGAAGTTGAGATAATTATCCAAAGAAAATATTTAAAAACAATTATTAGAGATAGTGGAAATGGATGGAAGCTCAAGCAATTTATGTGATGCGGCAGCTCATTTTTATTATTCTCATATATATATATATATATATATATATATATATATATATATATATATATATATATATATATAGATAAAATGAGAGAGAGAGAAATGAAAATGACCTGACAGCTCACGCAAATTACCTGAGCTGCAGTTCATTTCCACTATCTCCAATAATCTTTTAAAAAAAAAAATTGGATTATGATCTCGACCCCATAGGGTTCACTTGTACCCAATTTCTTGAGTTTTAGTTTTGATTTGATGCTCCACAAAGTTTACACAAAATTAATGGTTTTCAATTAATAAAATATTTTTTATGTATTTGATGAAAAGGTAAATGAACTCCAAAATTTATGAAATTTAATCCTAAAGAAATTAAGGATGTAGAGATAATAATTATAAAAAAAATTGAAGAAAAATCATTGGATCATAATAGTTTTGCCGCTAGCTCATGTAACTTTTCTTGAGGTGGCGGCTCACCTACAGTAATTATATATATTTATATATATATATATATATATATATATATATATATATATATATATATATATATATATATATATATATATATATTATAGAAAATTTGATACCAATTGGATATGTTGAAGAGATATGTTTCCTAAAAATATTTAAATTACTATTTTTAAACTAGTTTTATTCAAAATTTGGAACTGAATAATCTAAGAGAACAGAACCTAACCAAATCGAATTTAGTTTGTTTCGGTTTTAGTTTCTATTTCTAATCGGATTAGTTTTGCAAAATTAGTAAAAATCGAATCAAAACCAACTGATACTCATCCCTAAACTAATCAGCCCCTTTCTCGTTTGTGTTTTCAGTTGCTACTTATTAAAAGCCTCAATATTTAAGCTAATTACCATTCCTAATACGTACAATCTGCTTCTGCAATTTCTTTAATGCCTATGCTATCAATACAACAACAATTAAGTTTTCTATTCCAAGTTAGGTTAGGCTATATAAACCAAAAGAGAATCATATCGGATTGCTCATATGGATGATTTTTCTTTACTCATTCCTATCAAGTAATATATCTTCATTTAAACATTTAACATCTATATCTTTTCATATAACGTCCATCTATATGTACAATACACACTGAAAAGCTAACTATTTTCTCAATTCTATGAGAAATAATATTGCAAATATTGTATTAGAATATTTCATGTATATTGTAAAACAATTTTTTTACTAATTTTATAAATATTATTTGTTTTTTTGCCTAAGTAATTTTTTCTTTTTAAAATATTAATTTACTCAACATATATTAAAATTGTAGCTCCAACCGTAGCAGTTAAATATCTCATTCTCATTTTCAAACGCATTAAATTTATGGAGTTGAGCTTTAACTGCTGCGTACATGCCATCTGAATGGGCCAGAGCAAGCACAACACCGAGACTGACTCGGGCTCGAACCAGGGCTGCACCCGGCTGACCAAAACCCACGACCTTAACCAAAAAGGTTGGCTTAGGTGTCCTTTTCCATCCCTGATCATGTCTTGAGTAGGGATGACAAGTGGGCCATGCCCAGCCCGGCTCAGGAACGACCGTGCCATGACGGGCACGGTCCATCCTAAAGTTGGAACAGGTCTTGCCCTAGGCACGACATGACTGTCCGGGGCTTGGCTCGGGATCGGCCCACCGGCACGGCCCGCCAGACAAGTGCCGTGTCCGGACCAGGCCGTGCCAGCTCGTTTGTTTTTAATTTTTTTATTAAGTATTAATTTTATTATTAAGTTAGTTTAGGAGAATAGTTAGTTTAATTTAATTAGGTTTAATAAGAAGAAATAAAATTTTATTATATTCAATCTTATTACATTGATATAATTACTCTATAAATCTCTCTAGAAGTCATACAAAATCCGAAGACAGGGGATAGGACCCTAACTGTCACCCTCAACTTGTTCTTAGTATTTTTTAAAGAGATTTTTGAGTTAAAAATTACATAAAAAATTTAAAATATATATATGAAATTCCAAATAAATGTAGAAATTATAATTAGAAAAGAAAAAATAAAAGTCTATTTTCATTCATCTGGTGAGGTCTCTACTTTTATTTCATTGGACGATCCTTATTCTCTTTTTTCTGTGTCTAATCAATCCTTCAAGCAAACACACATCTCCAATATGTCTACTGCCATTGAACTTCTCCACTCCTTGAGCACTCTACCACCTATATTAAAAACAGACTCTGATACTACAGTAGACACCGGAGGAGTTAGAAAATCACGGACCATGTTAGAAAGTACGGGATATGTTTTCTCCTGTGATTTCCACCATGCCAAAATATCAAAAGTTTCATAATTTTTAAGGGACATGTCATCTTCATAGTTAGCCATTTCTAAATAATAATATAGTTCATTGAAATATGTACTAGATTGCCTAGCCTTTTTTCGGTAAAATACGGATGATATTATTGGATTTCGGGTTTCCTTAGCAGTTGGTTCCTTTGTAGATTGTATTTTGTCACCATACATATCTTCATATGTTTTGTACATAATATCTAAATAAATTTTAATATCATTAACTAAATCTCTAATATTATCTTCATAATGCATATTTTTATAAAATCAATCTATTAAAATTTCAAATACACCTAACTTACAATGTGGTCCACAACAGTTGCAAAATATAATAAATATGAGAAATTTTTAAAATATTTATTAAATTTAGTTTCCATAGGTTGAATAATATGTTTAAGTATTGAGTGATTTCTACATTCATTAAAAATTGAACTATTTTCGGTTAGATAATATAGTGCAATATGTGCAGTTGGGTAATAAATGCCTGACAGTGCTCTAGTTGTAATATCAAATTTGCTTAAAAATATAAAAATGCAATGCAAATGATTCCATTCATTAATATCTAAACTACATATTGGTAACTCCATTTCATTAAACATATTTATTACATCTTTATATTGAATTGCCGTGTTTAACATTTTATATGTAAAATTTCATCTTTTTTTTTTATATCTAGGAGTGAAATTTTAGGTGATATTTTAAAATTCCTACATATTTGTTTAAATAATTGTCTTCTTGGCTTACTATTTTTAATAAATAGTATTGTGTTTCTAAATTTAGTTATTAAATCACTTACTATTCTTAATCCATCTTTTACAATAAATTAAATATGTGACAAATACACCTAATGTGAAGTAATTTTCCATCTAAAATTGATTTTGTAATATTTTTTAGAATTTCCATTGTAGTCGTATTTTCAAAAATATTATCAAAAGAAATGAAAAATATTTTTCTTTCTATTCCAAATGCCGAAAAAACACTAAGTGGGGATTGTGATAAATTATGTAAATTATGAGGGAATTCAAATCTCCTAAATCCAATAATTCTTTTCCATATACGCCAATTTTGATCTATATAGTGAGCCATTACACATAAATAATGATAATTATTTAGAGCCTTCCAACAATCTGCGGTTATAGTAACTATAAAAATTTAAAATATTAAATTAACAATTAAAGTTTTTATCCTATCTTTATATATTTTAACTATGTCAAATTTACATGTAGAACGTGGGATTTTTTAAATTCGTCAGTAAATGTTATTTTTAAAAATTTATCAAATTTTTGATTTTCCGAAAAAGAAAAAGATAGTTCATCATGTACTATAAATATTATTAAATTTTCTCTTGTGCTTATAGGATTATATTTATAAATTCCTAAAGATCCTCCGTAAGTGTTTATTTGTGTTTGATGTAGTTTATTTGGCAGGTGTATTTTATCTAGATGTCTTTTAAGATGACATGTTTTACTACCTAAAGGGAATGAATAGATTTTTTGACAATATTTACACCTAGTTTTTCTAGCACCATTTTTCATAATTTTTTCAAAATAT
Organism: Dracaena cambodiana; assembly: GCA_036321105.1. Classification (NCBI taxonomy): domain Eukaryota; kingdom Viridiplantae; phylum Streptophyta; class Magnoliopsida; order Asparagales; family Asparagaceae; genus Dracaena; species Dracaena cambodiana. The sequence continues at coordinate 22,598,105 of JAYEPQ010000012.1, read as the reverse complement.
TTATATATGTCCGATCTAGAAGTCCTAACAGGGGTGGTTGTTTGAGTTTCGGATATGCTTGCTTCGTTTGGTTCTTCTTGGGGCATACAAAAGGGTACTTGAGGAGGGTGTTTTAAGAGTTGGCAAAGGTTTTAATATTCTTCACTTGTTATAAAAAAGGAGAAAAAAACCCACGGCTTGAGAGCAAGAAGCGCCGGACGAGTATGGATTCATTTCAAAAAATCTTGAAAAAACAGAATAAAAAATCTATAAAAACGAATAAAAAATCTCAAAAAACCGAATAAAAAAGTTCAAATTATAAATACCTCTTTAGCAGTGAACCACTTGAGAGATAGAGTAGAAAGATGAGTATTAGATGAAGAAAATCGAAAAACCGAAGAGAAACTTGCTTGAGAGATGAGAGTTGAGGCCAATGAGGCGTGCTTGAACTTGATGTTGAGACTTGCTTGCTTGAGACTTCTTTATCAGTTGATACTTGCTTGAAATTTAAACGAATATCGTAAAATTTATTTGGAAGAATTTTTTTTTTAGAAATTTTTGAGAGAGTTGAGAATTGAGAGGAGTTTTGAGAGAATGAGTTTGTTTGTGTGAAGAAATAAATTGAGGAGATGCGGAGTTATTTATGGGGAAAGAAATATTTTTTTTGTAAATAAAAATTACAAAAAATCCTGCCAACGGCTATTTTGACTAATGGGAAACAATTTGCAAAAAAAAATCATAAGAATCACTCCAACGCCTATAGGGGGCTTTGTACAAAAAAAAAATGCAAAAAACCTCCCATAACGGCTATAAAAGACTTTTTTTTAAAAAAAATAGGGCCGAGCCGTGCTTGGCACGTGCCCGAGCAGGGGTGCCGGGCCGCGTCGGGCACGGCACGGCTCATCCGAGCAGTGGCCGGCACATGCCGGGCCGGTCGTGCCCAACGGGCCGCCCGGCAAATGGGCCGCCCGGCTTATTTGCCATCCATAGTCTTGAGCTTTTTTCATGTATGGTGGGAGTTAGCTTACAACATTTATTCCTAGATGTTGTACATTGCAATTAATATCTAAGCATTTTTCTCTTTTCTATTGTTAATATTATCCAAGGCTTTCATTGCATGCCTCAAACGCGCGGCCCATTTACCACCCATAGTCTTGAGCTTCTTTCATGTATGGTGGGAGTTAGCTTACAGCATTTATTCCTAGATGTTGTACATTGCAATAAATATCTAAACCTTTTTCTCTTTTCTGTTGTTAATAATCTCTAAGGTTTTCGTTGCATGCCTCAAAGGGCAACTGGTTGAGCTAACTTAGACCACAGATAGATAGTAAAGAGTTAGAGAGAGAGTTCACGAGCTGGCTTCCGTGGAAAATTCGGACTCTCTCTTTTATGCTAACACGTGTCCGCAATACAAGACTATCAAGCAAAATATACATTAGAAAGATCTAACAAAATCATTGTTCATGCACTGATTTTACATGGTAATTGACCATTTTACTACCGGTCTATACTGGTCCATATGCAATCTTTAATGGTTTTATAATGTAAGTTACTATGGTTCTAGTGTATTTACACTGATATCATGCATATCACACATGTATTAGTTGTTGCATATACATATGTAATTACAAGACCTCACAAAATTAAACAAGTGAGAATCAATACAAATTGCGATTAAATTAAAACCATTGCGTGCGAGATAGAAACCAGTTTGATTAATCTCTTTGATATATTCTTTAGTGCAGCCTCTGGTTCCTCCCTATAGGATCTTCTACAGTGACCTCCTTACACTAATTTTCAGTTTGATGGAAGTTTGGCATTGAATTGAACTGTACTCTCTCTCTCTCTCTCTCTACAGTCTACTACAATCTCTCAGATTTTGTAATAAAGAGAATTGAAGTTGAGAGTTAATGGTGGCAGTTGAGTTGAACCTATGACCTGTGACCGCCTTCATCCGGGTGTAAATGGTTTTATGATGATGATACCATCTAATCATCCTCTCATAGGAAATTCTCAATGCGCACCGCGCTTGACCATTTTCTCCTCTCCTGTGGAGCTCATCACTTGAATACTGTAGGATGTGGTGTTCACAAAGTGAAGTGCGGTGCGCATTAAGAATTTCTCTCCTCTTAATTACCTAGTAAAATGCCCCTGCTCTGCTCATTTGGGTATAAGAAAAGGGTTGGCCTCCTAAATACAAGAAGAAAAAGAAGAAGAAGAAGAAGAAGAAGCTGATACATGACTAGTTAGACCCTTTTAACAAGACGAAGGCCTTTAAATGGCATCTTTTTAATTCTCCCACATAATAGGAGATAATGCTGTTACTAGCTAGAGGAATGAACGAAAAATTCTTATCTTCCTTTGATCAAGCGTAAGATGCTTGAACCGCATCTGTTGATACTCATGCACATAATATTTATGTTCACTCCTGTGAGCGCAGCAGCAGAGATGGGAAATTCTATTTGAGAACAGCACTTTTGATCAGCCCACCTCCAAGTGTTGTAAAAAATTACAAGTTTGCATTATATGTTGCGACTATTTTTTTTTCATCTTTCAGATATTAATCCCAGAAAACCATAGTAAACCCGTTCAGTGCCTAATTTCCTAATAGGTGAAAGTAGTGGGTTCACTGAGCAAGGGGGTGTGCTCAAATAGAATTTCCTACGGGGATTAAGACTTATATCTCCATGCAGGCCCATAATCTAGATGTCAATTTCTATAAATCCTCAACCTTAAAATGTGTTTTTTTTTTTTTCTATGTAATTAGTCTACAATTATGATTAGTTAGTCAAGTTAGATGTTCCATATTGACACTACTAGAAATCAAATAGAGAACCGTTTTCTTCGAAATATAAGATGTTACTAACCCAGTTGACCATTCACAACTTTAAATATTAGAAAAACAAAATCTAACAATCTTATCCCACTACTAAATATTAAATATTGTGGGCGTAGTTGAAACATTCATAGCATCATTCAAACATTCGTAATAATTTTCCAGGACTTATAAAATAATCAAATATCATTTACCAAAAATTACCTCCTTGTATTTTACATACCCATAACATTTTGATTCGTTTTGCACTTTTCACACCTTAAGAGATTTATGAGCAAAATGAAAACAGTTGGTATATTTTCCGTTACTTTCTATTACAAAGAGCACTGCTTTAGGTCTATTTACCCTAGACCTACCCTTTATCCCTTGCAAGGATAGAAAGGGCTTAGACATTTACCATATCTAGAATAAAATCTTTTACACATTTTTTTTAGAAATTTAAATTTAAATTTATCAAAATTCAAGCAATCGATACAGAAGTATTTCCCTTTAGATATAAAAAAAAAACCTAGTTAGGGAAAAATAGAGAATTGTTTTATTATTATATATATATATATATATATATATATATATATATATATATATATATATATATATATATATATATATATATATATATATATATATATATATATATATTTTTTTTTTTTTAATTTTTTTTTTGATGGAAATGGTAGGAGAAGATATTAAAGAAGACACATGACTTGCATGATAATTAAATTCAATGCGGAATAAATGGGAAAACAGTAAATACAGTCCTAAAGAAAATATTTATGAGGGGGTCAGGTTTCATAAAAATAAATTAAAATAAATAGAGAAATAAAGAGGGAAGGTCTCTCTTCTTTAATTCTATCCAAGGGGGGTTGTGGGTGTGGCTTTAATTTGGGATTAAAGAGGGTGTTGGGGGGGGTGCGCTTTAAATTAGAGTTGTTTGGGGTGACCCAGCCCAAATGTGGGAAGTTGGATTTAATGGAAGAGCGATTGCATTCAATCCCCCCTCTCAAGTGTATTACTCACCTCCCCCCTTCATTTATTATGATCACCCTCTTAACAAAAAATCCTTTTCATTTGCAAAAGTTGGACAGGACTAATACCGGCCAGCAACATCATTTCTTTACTTGTATGTAGGAGATTATATAGTTTAACTTTGTTGTAGCCATTTGCCAAACTTTGATGTGAAAAAAAAACAATGAAATCTTAGGAAACATGCGAGGTGAAAAATGATAAATGTGGGTGGGAGGTGTGGGTATCTCATGTGGGTAAGTTTGGGTATGTGAGAGTGGGGTGTGTGGGTCCTTTCCAATGACCCTTTTTCTATTAAATGGGCCTTAAATCTACCCTATATCACAGCCTCAAATCCACCTTTGGATAACACTTTGCTCTCTCTCTCTCTCTCTCTCTCATGCTCACGTACGCTCTCAAACACAAAAAAGAAAAGTGATAAGAGAGAGAGAGAAGAGAGGTAGAAAAAGAAACCTTTTCCTTTTGATCACCAGAATTGTCATGGTGTCCTTGACGGCGGCGTCCCTGTTCGAAGAGGATCAAGGGGCAGTCATGAGCCCAAACTCCAAGGCCACCTCCTCCCATTCGAAGAAAAGGAAGTGGCAGGAGCTAGGAGATCAACATCAAAATCAAGCCCAACAAGGCAAGAGGTTACAAGAGCAAGTCGATGACATTGAGCTCGGAATCGATGCTCCTCCCTTGCCTCTGGAGTGGCAAAGATGCCTCGATATCAAGGCAAGTTTCTCGATCTCTCAATAACATTATATATATATATATATATATATATATATATATATATATATATATATATATATATATATATATATATATATATATATATATATATTTCGTGAAAGAGATTATAATTTTGATTTGACAAATTTATCCGTGTTGTAGTCTGGTCAGATACACTTTTACAACACTTGGACGCACAAGAGGACCTCCAAGGACCCGAGGTCGTCGTCCCTCGAACGTCGACCACCGGGCCCGAGCCCGACCCTAGACCTCGAGCTCAATCTCAATTCATCATCAAACCATGTGGGTGTTCGTGACCATCAAGTGCAAGCCAAGCATGACCATCGACTGAGCCCTATTGGTCATCAACCCAAGACCAATTCTTCTTCTTCTCCTTCTTCTTCTTCTTCTTCTTCTTCTTCTTCAGCGACGTCATGTTTTCCTTCATGGATCTCGCTGGACGTCGACCGACAAGAGATGGTGGCGGCCGTGTGCATGAGGTGCCACATGTTTGTGATGATGTGCAAGGCCGCTCCATCTTGCCCCAACTGCAAGTTTGTTCACCCACTGCAAGGCCAAACCAACACTGCCTCCTCACCTTCCTCATCTTTGATTAGCAACAAGCAGTTTGCAGGGTTAAGGCTATCGTGTTGCAAAGACTGAAAGACAACTAATTAGTCGGAGTTAATTGCATATATTTGATGTAACAGTCCACTCATGCATGGTATAACCGGAGACCATTGACGATGGTAATGATGTAAATAGTGACGGTAAAATAGGGCTATATTATTTTCATGTAGGTTATGATTGGCAATGGCAGTGAATGCAATATTTCTATATGTGGAGACAGAATGAAGCAAAAGGGGAAGGAATGCAAAATCTTTTGAGTTGGACTAATAGGTAATTCTCGCCTGCTTGTTATTATATTTTTTGGTTATAAAAGCTTACTTTAGTTCCATATTGTTAGTTCCATATTGTTGGGGAGAAACATCGGACCATCCTGGAAGGGCGATGGGCTTAAATACAAAGTCGAGAATTAGTCTGATCAAAAAATATAAGCTGATAAGTAAAGATCCCAATTTTATATTTAAATTCATGAACTCTTCTTATTGTATTCGATATGGGACTATACTTACATATAAAATTCCTAATAATCTACCCCTTCTTTGTGAGTCTACCGCAATTATTTACGGGAACTACCATCCGCTATCCATAGGATGTCAATTTTGATCTAAACCATCAACGTGATGCACCGTGAGAAACCAGACCAAAATTTACTTGTGCTACAAGACCACTTCGGACTTCACATCGGCTTCATTGCTCCTTGAGCCATAACGTAGACCCATGATCCGACCACAACGTGGACTTTAGTACTAGTTATTGGGGAGAAACGTCGGGCCACCCCAGGAGCATGATAGGCCTAAACACAAAACCGAGAAGCAGTATGACTCAAAAACTTAAGTTAATAGGCAAATGACCCACCTTTATATTTAAATCCATAAACTTTCATTTTCCTACGGGAATCTACATCCGTAGGTGACTCAAGACGGAAACCAAATTAGAATTAGGGTTTTGAAATTTGGAGGTTCTTGGAGAAATTAGGGAAGAACAGATAAATTGGTAAAGAATTTATAAGGGTTCGGAAATCCACCCAGGCAAATCCACGTTCACTATCCAGAAATCCACAAGTAAAGATTTGACTCAAGTAAAATCCATACAAGAAATTTTTCAAATTTTTCAAATATTATTCATCATCTCCAATATTTCATACATAACATAACTATATAGAAAACCCTAACAAAAATAGAATCAAATAAAAAATCTAATAAAATCCAAATAGAATCAAATCTAATCTCTAGAATCAAATCTGATCTTCAGAATTAAATCTGATCTTCATCAATTCTCCCCGGTTCAAAGTATTTATTCTTGATGAATGCTGAGATAAGAATTATTAAATACATCCGGATTGAACTAATCAGCATCTATGAAGTATTCCAATTGAGCTATGGTGGTGGTCGAGGAACTGTAACACGTACTTCACAATTGAATCAAAGTGGTGGAGAGAAAACTGATTTTTTTAGTGAACTTGCATTAAACCCATCTGAAAAGACACTTGTAAAAGAAGTAATTAAATAAGGATCCAATGAAATATCCAGACCATAGGTAATAGAAGCAATCTTCATTGAAACTCCATAGAAATCTGAATGTGGAACGTGTAACTTTTTCACAATTTTTGAAAGGAACCTCTCAGGGAGAACCAAAACTTTCACTTCATTATCAAGTACAAATTTCTACAAAATATTATGTGAATATACAATAAATTTATACTTATCATTACAAATTGCTATCTTTCTAGATATCTCATCATGCATAGTAGGCATAACAGGCAAATGTATTGCAATAGACTCAAGTGGTACAACTTTTAAAAAGAGATATGTTGGTTTCCTAGGATGACATACATCAATCACCGCAAATGATATACTCATTTGGAACTTGGTGAATCTAAAAAAGAAACTCCAAAGACTTATTAGTAAATGCAATATTAGAAGTAACCTACCAAGATATAGGAATGATACTCAGAGACTTACTGATAGTAATATTAGTATTAACTATTTCATGCTTGGTCTCTTCCTTTATTATTGGTTCTGAAATTAAACATATTGTATCATATGGGAGTGCTCTAGACTTTATTAAAACATTCTGAGTATCAGTAGTATTAGCTATAGTAGCATGGATCTCAGTAGGAATATGAATCTCAGTTGATACATATGCATTAGACTCTTATGACTCATTAACAATATCATAATTAATCATAGAAGGAATGGTGATATTAACAATAAGAATAGATGTATTAGATTCTAATTTTGGTTCAACAATAACATTAGTACTTCTTTTTAGAAATATAAAGCTCAATAACTCCCAAATTGTCAATGTGATTAAGAGGCATGATATGCATGTGTTGACTTTTGACTAGGCACTCATAGTCATAATGCTAAAGTACGTGACACTTAGAATACTTGATCATGATACATTGCGAGACAGAGTATTCATATTTGTCGTATTGAGGGCACTGTGTTCTAACATTTAGAGTGAATCTATTTTTCAATTTATCAAAAATACGATTCATATAATACGTAGGAAGATACTCATATATAAGAATATCTTTCATTTCTGCCTACGAGTTTATATGATTTTTATAACGTTCTTCACATTTTATCTCTACTGAAATCCAAAAATATTTGTTTTGTCTCACTAATTGTCTCCTAGTAAATTAAAATTTATGTCTGTTAGACATTTTATAACAATCGAATCGAAGTAGCATTCCATATACACCAACCAATCAATAAAGTCACGGGTGGAGTAATAACCATCAAATATGAGATCTTTATACCAGAATTTTTTATCTAATATATTTTTAGCAGTATGCAAACCATAGATATAACTAGGCCTCTTTGACTCTAAATGACGACTAGATCGTATTGTAAAATGGAATATACTTACTATTCAGAATGGATCATACAATGCAAATCAGTTAAATATGCAAATGAGAGTGCAAAATCTAAGATTCAGATGACCAAAATGCATAAACTAAATTATTATATTCCAATAACTCCATTGTTAAATGCAAATGAATATGAGA